>BMAU01000176.1:512500-905000 GCA_019973935.1 Trichonephila clavipes
AACAAATACTTATAGGTATTTTCCAATACCTTGAGTCATTGGTTCAATTTGAAATCTAACAATAGAATGATTTCATATTTTAAAAATAAAATATTTAAAAAAAAGCTATAGAAGAGTCAATGTTTGTTTTAGAAGGAACGATTGCCATGAATTAATTAATTCTTTTTTTGCCATTTTAGACTTCAAATTTGTATCTAAATAAAATAAATTTTCGAGATATATTTAATAAATACATTTTTAAGTAAAACAGAATATTTTCGCTCTCTTTTCGATTAAGAATTTCAAATAAATGTTTTTAATTTTCACTACGGAGAAATATCTAAAAAAATATTTATCTAGAAGATATTTTAATAAATATATACGTATAGTAGCTGATATGACCTACTGGTTATGATACTGGAATCATGCCTGGCGGGTCATAAGGCTGAGCTCTAGTTCCACGCTGTATAGAGGGGTTGATGCACGTTAAATCGGTCGAGGCTTAAAGTTATCCCAGTGGCGTGGTGTAGAATTCCGGAGAGGGGGGTGCTAGCTCACGTGTCGTCCTAGTCACTTAGCTATGGTTAATTCACAAAACTACGAGGCCCATTGCCAACACCTCTAATATTATTTTAACATCCTACATTAATATAAATACTCATAATCACTCATTAAAATTTGAGAAGTTTTTCTTGTAGGTAAATAAATGCATTTAATCCTTTTAAATTTTTTATCGGTTTTAAATAATCTATCCATTGAAACAAAAGCAAATAATTCCTTAACCCGGGGTCACTCGTGTCTTTTTTTGCTACCATCGTTGCTCGCGGGGTGTAGAGAACACCCGAAACTTTTAACACGTGCGTTTAAATATTAAAAAAAAAATAAGTGACTTATGATATATATTTATAAAGTACAAGATGTTTTTTGTGTCATACAGATAAATTTATTAAGTTTATTGCATACAAATGACACTGACATTAATTTAAACTAAACATACAAAATTTTCATTTTAAAACATTTTTATATTTTTTCATAAACCACAAGTAAGACGTATATACTAGTAATAAACAAATGTTATAATTAATGATATGGATAGTAGAAAGTAGAAAAATAATATTTTATTATTTTCCAAGCATTCGGAGCAGACTCTATACGTATGCTCAACTTTTCGCAAGGAGTTAGTTCTCAGCACCCCGTATAAACTTTTAAAGGTCACTGCGTTCCAATCATCCAAATGAGAGTGATTGCATCAGGCCTGAAGGTTCAATGACTTAAAATGTGCAGCTACAGAAAAAATCGTGGTTCAGCGCATCTTTTTTTTGGAATCCTAGGAGCCTTTTCGTGTAGTTGGGGTGTACAGAACACCCCGCGTGAGAGATCGTGGGTTAAAAAGTAAGTAAAAACAAATAAATAAGTGTTTCTTAAATATAAATAATCGAACACATTTCTATATATTTTCGAGAATCCTCCGGTATCAAATTACAAGGAATAAAGAAAATAGTTTTACCTCTCTATTTATTTATACCATATATTTCTCCTCTAACGCATTTACCGACAAATTATTACCCTTTTATCAGTCTCCCTCAATTAACGAACCCTTTTTCTCCCCCCCTAGAAAAGCGATATTGCTGTGAAATACTACAACGAAACAACCGCAATTCTTCTGGCCACTTAGACAGAACGCAAGCAGCATCGTTCTGTCGAGTTTCAAGTCCATACATCTCAACAGATCTGAATTGGGGTCCCAAAGCTCTACGAACGACTCACTACTGGGACATTAGAGCTTTACGATTCGGAAATGGATAACTGCGAGTCCGGACTTTACGGAATCCGGCCTGAAGTCCTAAGTCAGGCGTTTATGACCCCTTGCTGTCAAACCGGATAGCGCACTGTCATCCCCTACGGAGGTATAAACAGACTATGCTCGCAACAGAGTATGCTAACAGAATGGGTTTTGGTATCGCTCGTTTTGGTACCAGCATCAGACATAGATGAGGCTCTAACTCACTTAAAAAATGTTTCTTCCGATCCCTTTTTCGGGAAAATTTCCCGGAAAAGGCGAAGCGGTCGTTATTTAAAATTCAGGAACTAGGATTTTAGGAGAAAAGGGAAAATGTGAGACTCTCAAGCACTGGGAAATCTATGAAATATGGTGATCCGAAAAGGAAGATTTATGGATATATGTTTTTTCATTCCCCTACGCAAACAAAGAGATATGGGGAGGGAAAAATATGAAAGACTGTTTTGTTTCATTTTGGGAAAAATGGTCTTGCATATTTTCAACAAAATTCTCAGTAACAAATACGAATAGGTTTGGTTGATTTATTTGTGACTTGGAGTTTTAAATTGATTTATTGTATTGTTTTGAAATATGTTTTGTTTTGTAGAGGAGTTAACTCGGAATCTAGATGGATGTGTTGAAGAGTAGAAAATATCTTGTAAAATATTCACGGGTATTAGTTTTGAAATTGTGCTGTTATGGAAATCTCTTTACAAAAATTAATGAAAAAATTGATTTTTAAATTTTTACTTGAAAATAAAATAAGATTCTATCTGGTTCTAATACTGTTTTGATTTCTACTTTAAATAAATTATAAATATTCTAACAAACCATGTTATGGTGCCAGTATACATTCGTAAAGACAAAATTATTTACATTAAAGAGACTACGTTCAGAACCACGATTTTTATTTTTATTTTTTTTTGAAAAAGCTAATAAATATAACTTTTTTTATATATTTTGGGTTAGTTAAAAAAGAATAAACATATGAATATTTTTAAGACTATTATAACAAGAAAAAAATGATTTAAATATTATTTTTTAGCTAAAAATGAAGAAAGAATTATTTATTTTTAAAAAACTCTACTTTCATATAAATATGGCTTCTATAATAATAATATTTTACCTATATATAGCTAGGACTTCTATACAGAACTTGAACTTTCAATGTTGGAACAGTCACATTTTGTTCAGAGTTGCGATCAATTGAACTAATAACCACATTGTTTTGTTAATTTTTTATTCTCTGATTTAATAAGAAATGATTTTAATTCACTTGTAAGCTACATATTTCACAAATTTTGTTCAGCCTCGGTATACATGCTCTAGCTATGTAAAGGCAAAATATTATTATCATAGAAACATATTTTTAAAAAAAATGTTTTAAAAACATGTCATTTTTTTTTTTAAAAAAAATTGCATTTAAGTATTTTTTTTGTAATAATAATGTTAAACAATTTATGTGTAAGTTCTAATTCAACTGACACTAAATATCAAAAAATTATTTTGAAATCACGTTTCCGTATAAAGTCAGACACCTCATATGCGGGGTTAGCATTACGTCAATCGTGATCGACCGGTAGACCGCGCAAAACATTTTGGGGTGACCGCCTGAAGATTTCAGCAGTTAGAAATTATAAACGGAAAGTTCTAGATTGGCTGACAATACACACACTAAGTCTTCTACAGAATATATCAAATGAAACTAACTTTAGATAAAAATGTTTTATTTTTTAATGTATTTTGAATTGTTTCGTAATAAATGCAACATATAGTATGTCCTCAGCTACTGGTGAGAAGCTTTCTTTTAGAACGGCTCTGAGCTGCTGTTAATAATTTTGATAGTATCCTACAAATTTTATGGAACTTTCAATTAATTCTTCTCTTTTTTTCTTATTAATTATGATGAGAGGGCAATACGGTTTTTTGGTAAGGTACCTCGTATTTTGAAGCCGTGGACCGTGTTGGGGCTATTATTGTTATTGTGTATATTGCGTTGTGGTTTAAACGCGGTTTTAAAAGAGTTGTTACAAAAGTTAAGTACCGCAAAATCCGGTGAATAACCCGCACTTTGAACACAAAAAATAATACCGAAACTTAAGGGTGCGCGTTATATACACCAGTGCGCGTTATACGCCGGATCTTATGGTACATATATTCTGTATTTATTATTAAGTTATAATAATAAACTGATCCTTACCTCTCATCATACCTGCGACATTGTGCAGTGGCGCACGCAAGAATTTTTCAAAGGGGGTGGGGATCGAGAGTCGAAGGTCTACCACTCTCGTATCATACCTTAATACGTAGCCAAACATATTTTTTTGGTTTTGTCAATAGAAGGGAACAAAAAACAGCAAAAAAAATGTTTGTTTAAGGTAGGTTTAAGGTATTCGACTACGTTCGGAACCGTGGTTTTGCAAAAGCGTATTAATGGATAAATTTATAATATTCAGTGCCATTTATATTAGAAAATGTATACAAAATTGTCTTAAGAATAGTATTATAATAAAAAAAAATTTAAGTACACAATATTTTGACAAAAAAATGAACATAGAATGACTATTTTTCACATTATTTTCAAATATTGAAAATAATGCGAACTTTTCGAAACTCATAGTTCAGCCTCTGTACAGAGGTCTGAGCCGTATACAGGCAAAATATTATTATAATAGAAGCATTTTTGATAAAAGAAGAACTTTTTGAAAAAAAGGTTATTTTTATGGAATTTTTTGCCGAAATATTGTGTGTTAAAATAATTTTTTTTTAACAAAATGTCCTTAAAACAATTTGATACATGTATTCTAATCTAAATGACACTAAATATCATGCAAATTATCCATTTTTGTGCCTTTTTAAAAGCACGGCTCCGGATAACTTAACATTAATTATTAAAAAATACAAGTAACAAATACTTAATTACACTTAACGTTCTTTTTACATGGGATTATAATCAATCGGGGAGGGGGGAATCAAGAACTAAGATGGAGGGTCCGGACCCATGGACCCCTCTCCCCCTTGCGTACGCCACTAACACTAAGTGGGCTGCAATACCTTGAAGAAATTAGAAGTAGTCCGTCCCCACGAAATGTCTGCCCACCCTTGTCTTAGATCATAAATTCTTAAAAGTGTAAATTACAACATAAAAGGAACATTTTTGAAGATTCTGTTTATCTTATAACTTTGAAATTTTGTATACATAGAAAAATAAAATAAAGTTATATATATATATATATATATATATATATATATATATATATATATATATATATATATATATAAGAGTTTAGTAAAAAATGTACTTGTTAAAATGCTGCTTCTTGTAGAATGTTTTTTTTAAAAAAGCCACTCAAAAAAAAATTAAGAATTATTTCATTAAAATAATAATAATGCAGTAAATGCACCTAAACAAATTGGCGATTCTTTAAATACGTTCCTTGAACTTGACCCTGTTTAACATTACAGGCATAGGGAAAACGATGCGTAAAATCCTCTCTTAAATGGCTTCGATTTCAACAGAACTATTATTATCGAGCTTTGCAATAAGCAATTAAAAATACTTATTTTACTGACATCTTATTTAAAGTCTTCTTATTAAGTAACACAATCTTACTTCTATCTTTATTAATTTGACGAAAAATGAAAATATTTGTTCGAAAAATCTTGAATTTAATTACTTTGTAATAGAGGTTTTGCCTATTTTAATTAATTTGGTGAGGCTCATTTTAAAATAATAAGTTAATTATTATTTTTGTAATTCGTGCAACCTCTTACATGACATACGCAAAAAGAATCAAGGGAAAAAAATTAAAATAGATACGACTAATCAAAACCTGAAGACACAGACTATATATATATATATATATATATATATATATATATATATATATATATATATATATATATATATATATATATATATATATATATATATATATATTCCTTTCTTTACCTTAAAGTATTCGATACAATGACGAAAAAATACTTAAATTTTAATTAAGCGACATCTCTGTTTCCAATTACTTTGAAAATCAATACATAAAAGTAATCTCTTCTCATTATTTTTGATAACCTAAACACGTTCATTGCACAATGAGGTAAAAACCAGGTACTTCACATTGAAACAAATTAGCTCTTATTTCCCCTATGCATTCTTATTAACAGAAAACATCAGGGAATAAAAAAAAAGAAACTCGAGACAAGGGGGAAAAAAACATCGCGTTTCTTCATTTTAAAAATTCGTTCTATAAAAAAATGCATGTAAGAATGAATGTTATGTGATATACAGGAAGATAAACACGAAAATAAAAATGATAAAGGAACATACGTGTAATATATTTCTCTCATTTTGTCCGAAGGAGATGTTTACCATTAACTACAAGCTCACTTCCCTCGAGTTTTTAAAATATTATTTTATAGTCCAGCGCCATTTTTATTTCTCGAAGGAGCAAATGAGTTTCATAAATTGCTAATAAAGGAATTCTTTTAAAGAAACTCATATATCTAAACTGCTATCTACATTGCATGCTATTTTCATTCAATGGTTTTTGTCAAAATGCTAACCATCTTGTACTTTGCAAAATTGACTCGAAAGGAAAATTTTCATCATGTTTTCGTACCATCTTCACTTCCTCTTCTTTTGTTTTCTTTTTTCTTAGTAAACAAATACACTAAGGACAATAAAAGAACGAAGGACAAAAAACAGATTTCTGTAACACCAACTGCGAATATCTATTCATTCGCGAGTGAAATAATAAAAAACTATGATAAAAAATAACGATTACAAAAAAAAGACGATTCCAGAGAACACAAATAATGCAGTTAGGGTTAATGATGTCAATAAAGTGTGACTTTTCTCGCAGAAAAAGACAAAGAGGTTTCTTATTCGTCTTTTTGTTCTTATTACGTCTGCGAAAGTTAATCGAAAAAGTGTAGAAAGAACATGGATCTCTGAGAGGAAAGTTCCGTTGCGTGGGTGAAATAAAAAAGAAAAGACTACTTACCTTGTATTTTAGATTTTAGAAAATATTCTTTTTTTCTCATTTCTGTTTGTTTTTCAAATGGCTTTTCCACATGCAGGTAAGTGAAATAATTCACCATCGAAAATAGGAAAGATACAGCTTACGAAATGTATTAAGACTTTAGGAGATAAAGTAGACAAGTGATAGATATGTGAAAAGAACACAGTCATTGTAAAATAAAGAAACACAACCGTGGGTGATATATTTGGATAAAATTATGAATTGAACCGAGTATAATATTTATTTTTATATCAAAGTTAAATGAATTCAAAAACGAAGAATTTCGGCATCAGGAACATTAAAAAAAGTTTTTTTCTGAAAAACACATTTTAAAAAGATATAAAATATGCTTTTTTTTTGTCTATTACTGTTTAATCTGTCTTTTAAAGACGTTACGTGGCTCATAAAAATTCATAAATTTATACATTTATAAACAAGTGGTCGGAACCTTTAGCTGCAGGAAAAACCCGGACAAAGTTATTTCAAAAGTTTTTCCCCCTCCAGTTCCATGCCTAAATTGTGGAAGGGGAGATAGGTGGTGCCGCCATCTATCGTATAGAACCCCGACCTTTCTCAGGCTCTGGCAACTTTCATTCCTTCTCTTCGGGAAGGACACAACAACAGCAAAGTATTTTTTTCTAACAAGATTAAGCAACATTAAATTTATTTAATTATAACGTTTTATATACGTACATATATCTATCATAACAAAAAACTTGAGCTTTATAAAACTATTATAGCTTGACTAATCATCAGACTGCGAGTATAATGAGATCTAAACCAATAATCATCAAGTTTGAGCGTCGATAAATACTAAAAAAAGACCGTCATACAGCAAAACCTAACGCAATCTATATGACTAAGAAGAAAAAAAAGCACTCCAAAGGGAAATACAAGTTAAAGAAATATTTCATCTTCATCGATATTTTTTCTTTTTCAAGAGCAATTCATGTTGTTTTTGGCGAATAGCCGGAGCATTTCGAGACCTTTCTTTACTGTAACTTTTTTTCTAAAATCGGATAAAAATTGCTTTCAGACAGAAAATTTATACTTTTTAAATTTTTTTGGATGTTCGTTATTGAATTCAGTTTCAGATAACATTTAAGATTTAAGAACATAGATACTCTCACCTATGCTTTCAATCTGAACTTTTTAATATTTTTAGGTATATTCCCCGTATAATGTACACCCCCCTAATCTGAAATATTAGGATATATTGAAATCTGAAATATTAGTATACATTATACTTTTATGTTTTGAAGTCATTTATTCGAGGTATTATGCCAAGGTTCTTAATGCAAGTCATTTCTTTTAAATAAACAGTGTTTCGATGCATGCAGAAGTAATTTTTTTTATACTCGTCTCTTTTGTTATTTTTAAAGCTATCATTTTTATACCTGATGATTAGCGTGCACCCTAAGTTTCGATCTTATTTTTTTTGTGTGTTCGAAGTGCACGTTATACGCTGGAATTCACGGTAAGTATATTTTTTTTTTATAATTAATGTCACACACATTCAAGAAATCAAAATGGCAACCAGTCGCATGATTTATAAAGATTATTAAATTAAGATATTTAAATATAATTTTGTTTTTAGTATAAGTAGTGTTTTTAAAACTTTCTTATAATTGTATATTCGAGTTCTCGTTTGTAATTCTTATTTGAACATTGGATGCTTCTCTTTGAGGAATATTATGTTTTTTTTTGTAAATAGGAGGAACTTCTAAGCCCAGGTTGGAATTTAATCGAAGTAAGGTGGTAGCTCAGCAAGAATAAAGGTCATCTTTCCGCGACATTGTTGCTTGTGTTGGTCGAAATACAATGACTGCCACGTTAAAATGAAACTTTTTGATTGAGAATGTCCATACAGAACGCTATGTAGGATCTTATTGCTCCCCGACTACTAAAATCCGAGAGCACAGATGATTACCCAAATGGCATTGCAGGATCATATAGGTATCCCTCATAACCTGAATCAGCGACAAGGCTTCCATTTTGGGTAGTCAGCTTGAACAACACGACATAACGCGTAGCACCGTAGACTAACAGCAGAGTAAACTTTCTTGCCTGCAGAGCCTTGAAGCTGCCGCAGAGGCAAATACGCCTATAATATTGTGTTGAAAGGCAATTATATTACATATGAGTGGCTTCACCTTGGATTTTATTAGGAAATTTAATTCTGCATATATCATCAGGAAGGTTGCATCTTTACGTGGAGAATCACAGAAGAACGAATACTTGCATATAGCATTAGTCATGGTTCATACACATGAGATCAGTTCCCATAGGAATGGTATGGGGAATTATTGGCTACATATACGTATATATATACACTGGTGTGCAAAAATTAAGGACGAAGTCGAAAAATTAGCATATCAGTTGAACGAAGAGGCAGAGCGGACAGAAAGACCAATCAGGAGATTAAGTAACGTGATGTACGGTAGCACATGCGCAGATATGCAGGTAGACATAATGGGGGAATGTCTGAGTAGTATAAAGCATGTTGTCGGTGTAAGATCAGTATTTCTGGCAAAGAGATTGCACGCCGTATAGCAGTTAAAATCACACCGAGTTGCTGCCTCAGCGAGAAATGGAGAATAATCAATCTGTTAGACGACATCTGGATGCTTTTACCCGAGGTCGAATCATTGGGAAGTTGGAGGAAGGCCGCAGTGTGACAAGTGTGGCTGCAGAGTTCGGAATTGCTCACAGCATCGTTTCACGACTTTGGAGACAATTTCAAACTACAGGAACAGCTATCCGGGGATTCAGTAGTGGTCCTCCACGAGGAACCACACCCGCAGGTGACCGGTACATTGTCTTACAGGCCAGAAGAAACAGGCGGCAGGCAGTGGGAGAAATCGCTAGACACACGACACAGGCGACTGGACGACCGATATCGCGTTTTACCGTGGCCAGAAGACTGCACGGTGGTGATCTGTTTGCACGACGCCCTGTACGATGTGTACCTTTAACGCCTGCCCATCGGAGAAGGCGTTCCCTGTGGTGCCGGGAACACCGGAATTGGAGAGACAATGATTGGGGACGAGTACTCTTTACAGATGAGAGCAGATTCAGTTTGAGTAGCGATTCTCATTGCATACTCATCTGGAGAGAGCGGGAAAGCCGCAATCATCCCTCGAACATCATTGAAAGGGACAGGTATATAGGTCGCGGTGTTCTCGTTTGGGGAGGCATCATGCTTGGTAGTCGTACAGACCTTTACATCTTCGACGCAGGTTCAGTCAACGGGACCCATTATTGTAACGAGATTCTTCTTCCATATGTGCGTCTTTTTAGAGGCGCTATGGACCTGCAGTTCATTTTCATGGACGACAATGCACCATGTCATCGCACAGTAGCTGCCGAACAGCTCTTAGATAGTGAGGATATTGAACGTATGGATTGGCCGGCACGATCTCCGGATCTCAATCCCATCGAGCATGTATGGGATTTTCTAGGCAGACGCTTGACAGCTCGTACCTTACCACCAGTAACGATTCGGGAGCTTCGATTGGCGCTGCAAGACGAATGGGCAGAAATACCTCAACAACTCATTGACCTTCTCATTCTCAGCATGGGCAGACGCTGTGAAACCTGCCTAGCAGTCAGGGGAGATCATATCCCCTACTAAAGAACGGATGTTTCTTGCTGGACACCCATCACAGGGATGTTTCGGCCTTCAGTCGCATTGCGCTCCATGTTACTTTTTCATTCAAGCTTCTTTTTATCCCTCTGATTTCTCTTTTAGTAAGTGTTGATTACATTACACTTGTCCTTACGTATTGGGTATCTTACGGTATTAAGTGTGTTGATTTGGAAAGCTTTTGTACAAAGTTATATTGAAAAACCGTCTCGTCCTTAATTTTTGCACACCAGTGTATATATATATTCGGATCACACTTCGCATTCATATTTGCTCGGCCATTGTTACATTTCTGATGTATTAAAGTCCTTGGTTTTTTTTACCTAAATTGAAGTTCTCCATGAGGTTGTTTTCAAGAAAACAATGCATGGTTATATGATGATCGTGCTGAGTTAACCTTCTTAAATACAAATATATTTAAGTTTTGCTATAGGCAGCCATTATCCAGATGTGTTAGCTTTTCAGAACACATATGTTACAGAGAGACTGGTAAAATGCTACCATTTTGTAAGCAAGTCAGGAGTTAGGAATGTATTAGTAATTTTTTGTATTTGTCATCCAAGCTCAATTTGACACGATGCCCTGTTGTATTAAAGCTTTTATTGTTGCCAAATGTTGCAATTCTAGGTGCTAAATTCAGCAGGCTGAACATGCTAAGCAATATCATGTACAGTAGAACCTGTTTTTGTGCGGTCTTTTTTAAGCGATTTGATTTTTGTGCGATCTTTTTTTTCTGCGGTGTATGAATTTCAATGGCTTTGGCACCACTGTAAGGTTTTATATCTGTTTACTAATGGTGTAACGGAGAATGACGGGACTCCCTCCCCCCTGAAAGTAAGATTTCGCCTTGGATATTTTATAAATTGGGTAAATACGCATTTAGCATTAGTCAAGCTTTGGACCCCTAGAGTCCTGCCCCCACTCCTCTTGGCAGGACTCAATGGATTGGGCTCCATTGTAATGGTTTCTATCTATTTGCCAGTGGTGTAACGGAGAGTGTTAGGACTCCCTCTGAAAGTCAGGTTTTGCCTTTAATATTTTATAAATTGGGTAAATATGTATTTAGTGTTAGTCAGGCCTTGGACCCCTAGAGTCCTGCCCACCCCGTGTGAGGGGGTGTACGTTACGTCACTGAAATGTAGACACTTCAAGATGCCCTGTGCATTTGTTATAAACATTCTCCCGACAATGCGCATTCAGTTGCTTCATCTCAACGCTCCAGAAGCCCACGCTTGATTGAAGACGAAACTTTCAATGACCGTAACATTATGAATAATTTGATAGATTATGAAGACGGACAAGAAGAACCGATTCTTTGAGAGTGGATAAAAATATGCGGGGATCCAGCTTTCCAACAAATTGAAAAAGCATTTTCTTACAATATAGATACAAGTTTTAAGAAGGGAGTATAAAATTTCAAAAAGAGCTTCAATCATGTATATCTGATTATCGTGACATTTACAAGCAACTGACCACCCAACCTTCGTCACAAAAACTTATTTCTTACTTTATGTTGCCAAAAAATAAATCAATTGAATTTGTACCTTCGAGTGACGAAAGCGATTTGAAACTTATTCTTTACAAGGCTTTGGATTACTATGAGTAGCAATGAATTATATGTATGTGCATTTTGAAATCTTATCCATGTATACAATGAGAAACTATATGTTTTAAATTATTTCCATGTATAATATTTAATTGGTTATTTGGTTTTGGAAGTATCGTTACATAAATTTCGTAAATAATTGGCAGATTTTATAAATGCTACTTTTTATGTGGTCCCTGTCCACCGCATAAAAAAAGTTTTTGTAGTATTTCCATGAATTAGTTTGTTATATGTAAGAATTTATGAAATTTTTGAATATTTTCTGTGCGTTTATTTTTATGCGGTCCCTGTCTACCGCACAAAAACAGGTTCGACTGTATTTTTTTTTATCGTGGGTAAGTAGAAAAAAATTTAGATTCTGTTATTTACTTATCTTCTCAAAACAGCGTTTTTAATGACCCGTGGTGAGTATTTAAAAAAAATTTAAAATTTTGTTTTAATCAAACAATTAAAGTAATCCAGCACAAAAAATCAGGAGAAGCACAACATACATTTAAATAAGATAAATTATATTTAAATTGCACTAATGCTTTAATTGTGACTTTTCAAAACACTGTAGCAACTGTACTTTTTATTTTGGTACAAATATTTTTTTTCAGCTTGATATTTTTTTCCAAAACAAATACTAAAAAAATATAATTTATGATAAAGGATATAAAATGTTATATTAAAATGCATAAGCAACATTGAAACAAATTTTATGCATTATTTATTACCGCTTTCTTTTTCTTCCTCGTCTTTCTACGATAAATTTTTAAAGTAATAAAGCAGAAATTATGTTGAAAATTATAACATTTTTTAGATTTTATTTTCATACAACAAAAAGTAATAGAATTTTTTTCCATGATTACACACACATTATTAGTCATTATAATTCTTCATATTATTAACGTTATCGTTTAAAGGAAATTTTTTGGATTTCGACGTAAATATTCATAAACATTAAAAAAAAGTTGGTATATTAGAATATTTGGTACATACGGATTAGCGTCACCGCAGCACAATTGGTGCCAAGCGAATCACGCCATATCAAAACAATAAAAAGATTTAAATGTATTTCACATGGGAAAAAATGGCAGCGAATGGCGCGATTCGTCTGGCGCCAATTTGGCTGCGATGACGGTAATACGTAAGTACCGAATATATATATATTTTATAAAAATATAATTTAAATATTCTCTCTCTCTCTCTCAACTTAACTTTAGATCCTACAAATAAAACCGAAATAAATTTATATATATATATATATATATATATATATATATATATATAACTCAAGAAAAAATTTAATCTAATATATTTTTTCTATCCCTAATAATTACTACGAAAGTGTGTAAATAACCCGTCAATTTAAAAATACTATACTTCTAGAAATAATCTGCATAAAATACAAGATTAATCTTATTTTACTCTCAAAATAATCTCGGCAGCAGTATTTTTTGTTATTCTAAGTAATTAATATGTATTAACGAATTAATTACGAAATTAAATCATGGTGTAATTACGGGCGCTAACAGCATTTCTTTTTATCATTTCTTTATTTTAACTGCATGTATTAACATATTTTTTACTACTTGAAAGTGATTTTCGAAAGAAAGGGAAAAAAAAGATTCCACGATAATCTTTTATTTTTATCACATTTTTAAAAATAATTTCTATTACTTAATTCCGCTTAAAAATTATTCGCATAAAAAATTGAGCCTGGTCTATAATTTAATAAACATTAAATAAATCTGGTAGGTATCCTAATTGAAATTATGATAAAAATTCCGTAATATATTTACTTTCTTATAAGTAAAAGCATCGGAAACATTTTTCCGAATAAATCATGGATTACAAAGTTAAAAAAAGGGAGGAATATTGCTGTTCTCAGGAACTTCCTGCTGGAAAAAAAGATTAAAAATCTTATGTTATAAATATTAATGCGAAAAAGACTTATGCTACTAGCCCAATAAAGAAACTACGCGTTGAAAACCATTATATACGAGGAAATAATGAAACACCCCAACACCCTGCCAATAAATCAAACCACAAGAACCTACTTTTTTATGTTTAAATAAATGTTAGAAATGTTAAAGTAAACCATTAAAATAAAACAGACACTGAGAATTTACCATGACAGGAAGACATTAATGCATTAATATTTTAAACATGTTTTTGCAGCGAATTCTATTATTTTTTTTTCGCGTGCCGCTATAAGTAATGCTTTAATCTAGTTTGAAACTTTCACCTCTGCGCACGAGATTGTCTTTACTGGTGTCTGTCATCCTAAAAATACTCGTAAATTCAACCATGGGCTGTCGCAGAAATAGAAAGGAAGAGCAGGGAGTGAGAAAAAAAAATTCTAATAGGATTAAAATGAAAGATTTGAAATATGTAGGCAGTAAAAGAGTGCCTTGAAAATTAGTTTCGCGCTTACCTGGAGAAGTTTCTGACAGAAAATTGTGCAGCCCTTTTAACATAATTACATTCCAGTCATAATCCTTTTAAGGGCGGTATTTTATCTCAGAAAAACTGAAAAGAAGGGAAAAATCAAACTCGATAATGCTTAACGCATATTTTAGGCTGACGTTTTGTCATGTTTTTTATAACACACGGAATTTGTAACTGTAAAATGTTTCAACTTTTTTTTACCTCGTAAAATATGGTTTTATAGTTGAGAAACTGGCATCAAAAATAATTCATATAGCCCAGAGTAATTATGAATATTTTATATCATTAAAATATATCAACAAGTATGTACTCTGTAGTGCAGATCATATTTATTTTTTTCCGTAAAGAAACATTGTCATTTATTTTAAAGCTAAAAAAATAAAGTTCTGAAACGTACTAAATAAATACAGTGAAATACGTGTAAGGGGTGTTGGAAAGCTAAAATCTTATTTTTTTGACAATTTGAGATTTTTACATTTTCCAATTGTATAGATTTTAAACTTTCTAAAAATATCTTACTTGAACCTCTAGGGTATTTAGAAGCCCTTAAAACGTATTTTTAAATAATCGTTGAATTTGGGCCAGGCCAATTTTAATGGCGAAAATTGTATACAAATTACTTTGTTTTTGCTTAATAGTGTAACGACTGATATGAACCAAAACAAGTATCTTTTATTTTAAATTGAGATTTTTATTTTTTTATTTTCCAGCCTTTTAGAAGTCTCACTGTATACATTAAAATTAATTTATCTCAAAATGTAAATTTTAATGTGCGATGTACCTTTTCTGAGAAACTACTGCTCTCAGGTATGTAAATTTTTTATGAATTATTTATAATGATGTCTAATATATACTAAAATGAGCTTTTTTTAAAACACCCAAAAATTTAATTTTTACAAATTTTTTAAGTAAAAAATGGGTCAAATTTCGCAATGTTTGATAAAATATTTCATAATTTCTTAAAAAATTCAAAATTAGCTAAAAGCTCATTTTAGTATAATAAGAGAGATGTACTTTAATAGTGTGAAAAATTTCAAGCATGTACATCAGTGCTTCTCAAACTTTCAATACTGGCGCCCCCCTTTTCAATCACAATTTTTATCGCGCCTCCCCTTATACATAATAATTTACTGAATGCAATAATAATGCACTTTTACGATAAAGCAACAATATTTATTATAAACCGTACAAATTCATGACATAAGTATTAAATTTTGTATATGTTACTTTTAAGCAAAAAAAAGTTAAGTAATAGGATAATTACTAAGTTATTTTTCCTTTCTCTGATTTTTAAATTGGAACATATTACAAAATGCGGTGGTTGCTTAGAAGACAAAATATAGATATCAGCTAAATATAGAAAATGTACCCAGAGGGTCAATTTCTTATCTTAAAACTCCTTTCAAAAACTTTGCTCAGTTTTTTTTCTAAAATTCACTTGTAAAATATTCATATTTTTGTAATGATGCTAAACACAACAGCATGTGATAGAAATTCTTCAAATCTTTCTTAGTTTATTCATATCTTTATTCACAATTGCATGCTACATTCAGAACGATACTTAGTCATCGCTGAACCAGAATGTGTGATTTAACACGTTAAGTCGGTGTTTCTCAAACTTTCAATACTGACAACCCAATTTTCAATCATAATTTTTGTCGCCCCCCCCCCCGTACAACAATAATGTATTTATTGCAATAAAAATGCACTTTGAGAGAGACGCTAAAGTTACAATACGATCTTAATTATAAACCGTACAAATTAATACGATAAGTATATTAAATTTTGTGTATATTTTAAGTAATATATATTTTAAGAAAATTACTTAAAATATATATTACTTAGAATTATGTTATTTTTCTTTCTCTAAATTTTAAATTGGAACAGATCGCAAAATGATGTATTTAATTAAAGATTTATTTCCTTCAGCATTCATTTCTCAAAGCACAAATGTCATTAGAAAAATAGTCTAGTCAATGTCGCTCTCTATCATATCCATCACATCTGGCATTATAGGGTACGTTTGCGTGAGTCTGGGCAACCTATCGGACGTCTGCGCAAAACATGTAAAAATGCTTTTTCCTCGTACAATTCCAGTCAGTTTTGGTCGACTCGATACTCCTATAGGTACCGAATCTAGCTTGAATGTACATTTTTTTAAATTTCCACGTTAATTGTAATTCACGGTAATTAAGTATTTACGGCAGTAGATTAAAACAATATCATACATACATTTTTAAGTCGTAAGCAAACATTCGACCATAATAAAGAATCAACAAGTACACAGACGAACGAGCATGGTTCCAAAAATTAAATCAAGGCGATCTTCTCAAAAATACTTAAATTTTGGATTTACCACTACTGAAGTAAATGATGGAAAAAAAAAGCCCCAGCTCGATATGTGTTAAAACTTACAAATCTGTAGAACAACATGTTAAAGTTGTTTTTAAAACATGTAAAATCATTTAGCTATGTTGGCAAAGAATTTTAAAAAGTATTTTCTGGATGAGGACAGCTTGGTAGCAAGTTACGAGTGGATTAGGGATCTATTTCAAGATACTCCAGAAGGGCTCTCAAGTTCCGAAGAAGAAATCTTCATAGATTTCACATCCAGTGAAAAATTAAAAGGCAATTTTGTAATAAATCGCTCTTTGAATTTGGGGTAGAGGTGGATGAGGAATTATCTGTACTGAAAACAAAAGCACTTCGTATACTATTACCATTTTCAACATCCTACCTTTTTCAAACCGGATTTTCTGCAGTGGATGCCTTGAAGACAAAATATAGATCTCAGCTAAATATAGAAAAATAACTCTTTAAGTGTCAATTTCTGATATTAAAACCTTCCTTTGAAAAACTTTCCTCTACAAGAAAAGCAAGTGGAAGTCCCTAATAATTATTAAACTTGTTCTTAATTTAGTAATAAGATTGATTGATTGAATATTAACGTCGCACTGTTCAGCTGCACGAGGGCTTTTGACGACGGACCACGTAATTTTCAACCATGGCCAAGTGACGTGGATGACACCTGAGCTGGCACCCTTCTCTCCTAACTACCACACCACACCAACGGGAAAAAGTTTCAACTCTCAACAGATTTAACATGCATCGCTGCCCTACATGGCGCGTCTTTAGTGGTACTGGGCTTGAACTCGTGACAAGGCAAGCCACGATCCGATACCTATACCACTCGGCTACCGCGGCCAAATTCAGTAATAAGAAATTATTTATAAAATACCTTCTTCAGTACTGATACATCAAACGCGTATACTGGCTGAAACACCGACTCTTCGCACGAGTTCATTTTTTTAAAAAAATAAAACATTATTCTTGATATAATAGCTGAACTGCAAGGAGAGTAAAACTGTGTGCATGACATTGTATACAAAAATGTAAAATGATTTTTTTTTTAGATAAATGCTATAATTGTAAATAACTGTTTAAAAGAACTGTAATTTTAAACCTCACACAATTAGCATTTAGAAATAATGTTAAATTATGAAAAAGAATATAAAATTCCGATGAAGAATAATTGTGTTACTTTTTAACATTTAAAGCGAGAAGACTTTAAAATGTTTTAACCCGGGAGCAGGCGCGTACTCGATACTAACATTAATGGTAGTGCGGGGGACTCAGTCACCCCAATCATTTGTTTAGAATTATTTTTACTGTACACGATACAAATCGGAATTCTAGTGAATATTTTAATTTATGGAAAGTATACTTACCTTCTTTCAAGGACTATTCAATTCTTTGATGATTTGAGAAAAAATCCAATAAAACTGAACTAAAATGATTCAAAAGTACAAGACCATAATAAAGGACGCAAATCAGACACTTTTCAATTATCCTACAGAAATGTTAAGCCAATAAATTCTTTTCCAAATATCGCAAAACTCAATTATTTACAATTTCCCTAAGCGAAAAGCAAACGCATAAAAGATGGGAGGGAACTAATATTAATTAATAACCATACCATAAGATTGAAGGTCAATCAAATGATTAGCAAACGTACTATGCAGCCTGGCTGAAAAGTGAATCATGACTTCCTTTTCTTTTTCTACAACTAATGTACAGTATTTCAATAATAATTACAGTGGTGAATTGTTTATCTTAGAATTTTTCTCAGGGTCTGGGTTTCGTTTTTTCTTTTAACGAGTAATATTTTATGTTAAAACGTGATAAAAAAATCTCTCATTGAGGAAATACAGCAAATAAAACAAAAAGTTTTTTTTTTTCTCTTTAATTTGGTTTTGGGATCAAAGATAAATATTTGATGACGGAAAAAAGCCAGATAATAAATATAAATTATATCAGTGTTGTTGTGTGTATTTTTTTTATTATGGAAGAAAGAATTTTGTTTTACTTCTCTTTCCGGTTATTTTTTTAAAAAAAAATCTTTAAATTTTCGATACGCTCGCGCCCCCCTTGTAGGGTCATCGCGCCCCCCAGGGGGGCGCGCCCCATACTTTGAGAAATACTGATGTACATAAAACAGATTTTGAGAAAAGGTACATCGAAAACAGCCAATTTAACATTGTCAGTATAGAGAGAGAGAGGTTTCCAACACCCCTTAACAGATAAAATATCGTTTGTCAAATCAAATCAAACTACCAATCAAAATATCGTTTAAAACAAAATATCGTTTGTCAAATCAAATTAAACAACCAATCAAAATATCGTTTAAGACAAAATATCGGTTAACACGAAATAATGAAACTGTCCCGACAAACACTTCACGAACTTCACGAATCCTTTTTCTCTTCACACAAAACGAAAATCGCTTAATACGAAAAGATTTCATTTCTGGAAATGAACAAAATACGAAAACACCAGTCGAAGTTTGAGAAAGCTTTTGTTTTATTGGACTGTCTTATTGTGGCACTGGAAGAATATGTTGCAATAGATTAAAATAATGTATATACAGGCCCATTTATGGCAAAGACATTTCGGAATTTGTACAAAGCTGAACAAATTTCGTTGATGCAGATTCCGATGACGAAATTGAGCAATTTCTACTCCCATGTCATCCGAAATGAGGAACATGATGTAAATTATGCATATTTATTTAGACGCACATTCCAATGGTGAAATGAATAACAAAATGAACGACTTCGAACAATTTGTTGAGAACTTGGTGCTAAGAAAGGCAATCTAAAGAAAAATGTCAGCTTATTATGTAAAAACTCAATAAATATTTTGTTTTAACAAAAACTTGAAAATGAATGTTAAATTTCATAAAGTTCTTGTGAATGTTTTTGTTTTGTTGATTTACATTAAGTACATACATATACACATATCTATGAAATAAAATGTACTCTAATAAGCTAAATTTTGTTTAATATACTATTTTTTTATTTATTTTTTGCAGTATCCTTTAACACAAAAAAAATATTTCAGCCCACTCAGTTTCATTTTAAGGGGAGTTGGAAACCTCTCTCTCTCTCTCTATACTGACAATGTTAAATTGGCGGTTTTCGATGTACCTTTTCTCAAAATCTGTTTTATGTACATGCTTGAAATTTTTCATACTATTAAAGTACACCTCTCTTATTATACTAAAATGAGCTTTTAGCTAATTTTGAATTTTTGAAGAAATTCTGAAATATTTTATGAAACATTGCGAAATTTGACCCATTTTTTACTTAAAAAATTCTTAAAAATTAAATTTTTGAGTGTTTTAAAAAAAGCTCATTTTAGTATATATTAGACATCATTATAAATAATTCATAAAAAATTTACATACCTGTGAACAGTAGTTTCTCAGGAAAGGTACATCGCACATTAAAATTTACATTTTGAGATAAATTGATTTTAATGTGTACAGTGATACTTCTAATCGGCTGGGAAATAAAAAAAATAAAAGGCTCAATTTAAAATAAAAGATACATGTTTTGGTTTATATCAATCGTTACACTTTTAAGCAAAAACAAAGTAATTTGTTTACAATGTTCACCATTAAAATGGGCGTGGTCCAAATTCAACGAATATTTAAAAATACGTTTTAAAGGCTTCTAAATACCCCAGAGGTTCAAATAAGATATTTTTAGAAAGGTTAAAATCTATACAATTGGAAAATGTAAAAATCTCAAATTGTCAAAAAGATAAGGTTTTAGCTTTCCAACACCCCTTAAACGATCTTTGCTTTATTTCAATTATAATAAGTGCAATTTTTAAAAAAAACAGATCATGCTTGAAAGAATAAAATGCCAAAATTAAGAGTCCTTGTTTTTGCGACATGCATCCTTTAAAATGTCCTAACGAGCTTAGATTTTCGTGTGCTTAATCAGGATATTTTAATCTTTTTGTAGAACTATAGAAGTAAGTAAATTTCTAATTCAAAAGGTTTTTCTCTTTAATTCAACTTGGACATAATTTTTTTAGATCTCACACTGCATATTTATATTTCGGGGACTTTTTTTTTTTTGCATCTCTCGCATTTTAAAAATATTTGTCACGCATGCATAAAATAATACAAAAAATGTAGCTCCATAGAATAGTTTCTTTAAAAGATTAGGGAACTATCTTTCTAATTTTAAATTTGTGTGTGTGTGTACTTCCTTTTTTTTATATAAAAATTATTTTTAAAAAAACTAAGAATTACTTAGGAAAAAATTAGGTTCACTATATGCGCAGGTATAAAAGTGTAAGGAATTGGATATCTAGTGCTTTAGTTTTTTTTTTAAAGTATACCTAAATATAAAAAAAAAAATTTTTGAGAAAAATCAAAAAACTAAAGAAAGTATGCTTTCATAATACCTGCTTGCCTATTTTTGTATGCCTCAAAGTTTTAATAATTTAATCATTTTCTGGAGTTAAAATGTAGTTTTAAGTTCACAATTTTTTTTCCTCTTGTACTTATCTAAGCAGGAGCATAATTTTGTATTGCCTATTTTCATTCTTGAATATACAAAATATTTTACACGTATATATAAAACATAGTTAAGTAGGTTTCTTGTGTGCGTGAAATGACTGCATAATTTGTTTGAAAAAAATCATTAAACTTTAAGATTTTAAAATCCTAATCTTTTTGTGTTTCTTTTTTTATATGTAAAATTATTTTTTGAAGAAATTGCACAATACATAGAGAAAAAAAATTCTGTTTCTTTTAAACGAAAAAAAATTAATGGTTTACATACATCAAATTAAAGAGGAACTATCCTTTTAAAAAGTGTCAAAAATTGTGCAGTCGTTTGCTTACACTTTTATCATTTTTTTCTTCATATTTTAGGGTTATTTTATCAACTAATACACAAATGCTATTAATTTTTAGAGAGATTCAGAAAAATACTCCCTTTTTTTAAAAACTAAAATTAAAAAACCGTCTGCGTCCTATATCTACAGTAAATATGAAACATAATTATCCGTTTGAGAAAATAAGTATTGAGATTAAAATTGAATGCTTTAAGTAAAAAAAATTGAGCACATTATGAAACAAATGCCATTAGGGCTTTGAATCAAAATTGAACCGAAAACCGTATAAAGCGTTATTTTGGTAAAAACAAAAAAACAAAACTCAGCCGAAACAAAAATATTGGTTTATTTCGATTCAACATTTCTTCAGTCATTTTGTTTCTGTCGCCAACTTATCAATATTTTCTAATTTATCATCAGCCATTTAATTACCATCATTACATGCATATTGCTTCTCTATTTCCTATTTTGATGTTCACTCGCTCTTTTCTGTTTCAGTTTCGCATAGAACTACTTGTAGAAGGCATATTTAATTATTTTGAATGAACTAGAATTGTCGAGATGATTTTTTTAAGGAAAATATCTGTCACAGTTATATTTTTCGTATCTTAGAATGCGATCATCTACGGATGTTTATATATACTCTTTCAAAGAAGAAACCCGAATTATAAACCTAGTTGTCAAAAGCAATTTTGATAATGGATAACAATACCAATGATCGCCGTTCTCTGTTCACCGCTTGCAACGTACATGCTATATAATTGTAGGAATTCAGACATAGTGTTCCAATTAAAGAAAAGAAAAAACTTTCCAAAAGTTGATAGAATAACATTGCTTATAATAGAATTATATTTTAGAGTAAATAAGAATATGTCTAAAATTAAACTATTCATTCGGAATTGAACTGAAAGCCGTTATTTTTGGTGGAACTAAAACCGGAACTAAACCAATTTTTTTCTGTTGAAACAGAACGAAAAAAATTACGGTTCAAAGCCCTAAATGTCATTCAAATACCTTCATCATGCATTAATTTAATCTGTATTTCATTGAATCTGTAAATGTTTTTATACACAGTTTTTTCTTATTGAAAATTATTCACGAAAACTGAATTTTTTTTAAATGATTATCTAGAAACTAATATATAAATCAGTAAATTATTAAATATGAATATTTTCTACTACAAAAGGTTTATGATGTTTATTTTTCTTTTTTGCGTATCCCGCATTAAAAAACTGTTATATTGCATGTATTCGAACATTTTATGATTTTTTTAATATCACACTAAAACGTTACACATGCTTCTTCAGCGATCAATACCAATTAATATTGATTGATAGGTTATTTAACCAGCAATATTTAAAATAAGTTATTTAAATTTTACAAAAGAACGCTGTTAAAGAAGTTTTAGCAATTGAAAAAAAAACTTTAAAGAATTTAAATGAAAAAGTAAAAACCTTATATCAATGATAGAGTTAATAAAATTAACAGAATAAATTAATCTAATAAACGAACAAACTTTTTAAAGTCTTATTAAAATATAAAAAAATTAGAACTGATCAAATAAATATTGTAAGAAATGTGATTATAGTTATATGAAGCTTTTATTGAAATAACAGGCCATAGCACAAAAAAATATTCAAACAGCAAGAATAATTATAGTACATTCTCTAGAAAAATGATACAAATATGGGCTACGAAAAATTTCAGTCAAATCCATTTAAGGTATCCGACTACGTTCGGAACCGTGATTTTAAAAAAACGCATAAATGGATAATTTTCATTATATTTAGCATCACTTGGATTACAATACATGCATAAAATTGTTTTAAGGAGATTTTGACAAAAAAAATTATTTAAATACAATATTTCGGCAAAAAATTAACTTAGAATAAACTTTTTTTTTTCAAAAATTCTCCTTTTGTGAAAAATGGTTCTATTATAATAACATTTTGTCTGTATATAGCTCAGGCCTCTGTACAGAGGCTCAACTATGAGTTTTGAAACATTCACATTATTTTCAGAGATACAACCAATTCAATTGAACTTTCTCCCCTCTGTTGTCGTAAAACATAGATAAACCCACTTCTAGGTCAAAAATTCTAATTTCAAAAATTCTACTTGAGCCTCTGTACAGAGGTCTGAGTTAAATGCAGGCAAAATATTATTATGATAAAAGCATTTTTCATAAAAGGAGAATATTTTGAAAATGTTCCATTCTATGTTCTTTTTTTGTCGAAATATTGTACTTAAATAATTTGTATTGTAATACTATTCTTAAAACGCAATCTTATATACATTTTCTAATCCAAGTGACACTAAATATCATAAATATTATCAATTTATACGCTTTTCCAAAGTCATGGTTCCGAACGTAGTCGGATACCTTAACGCGAAAATCCTTATGGAGAACAATCATTTTAACACGAAATAATGCAATTATCCCAAAAAACTACTACGGATTTTTATGCATTTATTTTCTCTTATCACGAAAAGAAAATCGTCTAACACGAAAACCTTCACCCTTTGAGAAAGAACAAAACACGGGAACCAGCCGGATTGAACTGTCCTGTTTTTTCGGATGCAATAGATGATGATAATAGGTAACAGCCCTGATTCTGGTAGACAAAGATATTTTGGTGTGTCTTCATAGCTCAAAAAAGGTCATTGATGCAGATTCTGACGATGAAAATGAAATGAGTAATGCAGCTCCTGATTGCAAACGAGCTCCATCCGAAATGAGGAACGTCATGGGAAGTGTGCACAGTTATTTAGACCCACACTCCAAAGGTGAAATAAATAACAAAATGGATGATATCAAACAATGTTTGACAATTTCATGCTAAAAAACAATGCAAAGAATAATATCAGGATATTTTCCAAAATCTCAATAAATGTTATGTTTTTCAAAAACTTGTAAATGTATTAAATGCCATTACGTTCTAGTAATTGTTTTTGTTTCATTAAACAAATGCATATATATATATATATATATATAGTGTAAATAAAATGTATTATATTTCACTTAATCATGTTGAATATATGTTTTTTTTTTTTTGCAATATCCCTTAACACGAAATTCTTTTATTGAGAAAAAATATTTCAGTCCCTTCAGTTTCGTGTTAAACGATTTTCACAGTATGTTTATATTATGTTCGGTCATCAGACAACTTATGATAAACTTTGAACAATTTAGATGCTCACTTCGGGTAAAATTAAGACCCACTTCCTATACTCTTTGAAATAAGTTACCATACCTCCGGCTGTAGGTCAACGTAGGAACAAAATAAAATGTTTTGTAAAGCCTATAAGATAGTTGTATTCAACAAAATAAAAAACCAAAAATGTGGTTTTTTCTATCTAAATTGATCATTTGGTTGTGTTCGGAAAGCTTAAATTGCTAAGAATGCCATAAAAATTTTCTAACTAGCGTCATATGAAACAAAAAATATTGCCATGATTATTTAAGTTTTATTCAATTCCTACTTTTAGTTCACACTCTCATTATATGTATTTATTTATTATCTTGTTCAAATTTTCAATTGTTAACAAAATACTTTTTATTCATCCACTCCAGTTCAATCACATTTTTTTAGAACTTTTAGTGAATGACTCTTGACGTTAATATAGTTTTTTCAAATTAATAATTCCTTAATTAAATTTCATTAATTAATTATATTTTAAGAGATGTTTTTCAGTCGATATCCTTCCTCTAGATGGCAGCACCGTTAGATAAACAGCTTTTGTATATATATATATATATATATATAAAAATCTGTGATGAAAAATGAACTTAACCTGAATAATCATATACTAGTTGTGGACGTCAGTATTTCTTTTACACTGGTTTTAAGATAGATTCTTACTTATTATGTTCAACTTTTATTAAAAAATGTAAGTACAAATTTAATGTAGTTAAAAACATTTTTATGTTGATTTAAAAAGTGTTTTGCCCTTAAAATATTGTGATTCTGTCTCATGTCTATGCATATTTATATTACTTATAACTATTTAATAGAAAGTAACTTAAATAAAAATTTTCTGTGTTGACCTAAATAGGAATTGACTTATTTTTTTTTTGTATTACTTGTTTTTTTTATTTGCAACCTAAAATAAAGAATCGAGTCTGAAGTGAGACTTCCTTATAATGGAGAGATTGATGCGTTCTTCAAGAGAGAAATTACACTTGTTAATAGCTTTCAACTAGCAGTTAGGGAAGTCCAAAGGAAATCCATCATCTTAAGACTTTGCGTGTTTTTAAATGCTTAATTTTAGACTACAACACTTCACTTCTGTCATCATCGCTTCACTTTATAATTTCAGACTTGTCAGCTGTCATAAGTGCCCTCGAGATTACGTTAGCAACTTAACTTAAAATAATCGCTTTTCCAATTCTTTTGTCACTTTTGTACCATGGTTTCACTTCTCAATTGTTAACTTAAGGTATATAAATTATAGTTAATCAGATATTATCTTCATCTGTAGATGCTTTTTGTTAGCTTAGAATTTGAAGCATTTGATTGTAAATTATATTGTTGTCTGATGGAAAAGGTTCATTTATATAAAGTAAAGTTAATCAGATGTTATATTCATCTGTAGATGGTTTTTGGAAGCTTAGAATTAGAAATATTTAATTTCAAATTATATTTTTCTCTTTATTAGAAAAGATTTACTAGCCAAATAGTTTTTTATATTTCTAATGGACTTCGGATTTGTGTTTTACCATTGCAGACCTAGTACATTCCCGGAATATGGTATACCTTTTTAAAGCGGTACCATATAGGTAGAGACCAATCGCCACAGGTAATTTTAACGCCCAGTTTCCTCCTTAGAGGGAAGCACCTAAGCTCTGTTGATTCGAACCTGTACTAGGATTTATTTTGCTGAGACTACTCCAGCTAAACAGACACTCTAGACTCTAGGATCTTTTAAATGTCATATAATCATACGGCATGGCCGCTGGTAATTTTCTGCATCATTAAAATCCATTGAGTAGGGCAGGGGTAGAACACGCTACCTTAGATGCAGAAGGCTAGACGCTACAAACAAACCACGCACCCAGCCAGCTTTATTAGCCAAACTTGAAAGTCCGAGTCTCTAAAATTAAAGCTTTAGATTGCATCTAGAGGAATATTATAAGTTATAAAATGTAATAATTCCAATTTTATAACAATCGAATTGTGTCTTTTACTTGATTTTTGTTTAATATTTTAAGAAACTTTAGATTCTTTTTTGGATAATTTCAGATGGCAACATTCCTATTTTAGATTCGGATATCGAAAATTAAATTAATTCGCTATTCATTCAAATCTTCAGCTGGTATTTTTATAAAGGGTGTTTTTTTAGAGGTATAGAACTTTAAATTGCAATAAAACAACGATGTATTATTCGATTGGCATGAATTTTTTTATTCGAAAGATAATCTTGTGGCATTACATTTTGAATATGATTTCTGGCATAGGACTGCCACGTCTGGCTCGGATGTAGTCCAATCTGGACGTCCTATTTTCGATGACTTTTTCGAACATTTGTGGTCGTATATCGGCAATAACACGGCGAATGTTGTCTTCCAAATGGTCAAGCGTTTGTGGCTTGTCCGCATAGACCAATGACTTGACATAGCCCCACAGAAAATAGTCTAGCGGGGTTAAATCACAAGATCTTGGAGGCCCATTCACAAGTCCAACACGTGAAATTAGGCGGTCACCAAACGTGTCTTTCAATAAATCAATTGTGGCACGAGCTGTGTGACATGTTGCGCCGTCTTGTTGGAACCACAGCTCCTGGACATCATGATTGTTCAATTCAGGAATGAAAAAGTTAGTAATCATGGCTCTGTACCGATCACCATTGACTGTAACGTTGTAGCCTTCATCGTTTTTGAAGAAGTACAGACCAATGATTCCACCAGCCCATAAAGCGCACCAAACACTCAGTTTTTCTGGATGTAACGGTGTTTCGACCTACTCTTGTGGATTAGCTTCACTCCAAATGCGGCAGTTTTGTTTGTTGACGTAGCCATTCAACCAGAAGTGCGCTTCATTGCTAAACAAAATTCGCTTATGAAAATCGGGAACAACGGCAATCTCGTTTTGGGCCCACTCGACGAATCTGTTCAGGCGTGAGTCTATTCATGATGAATTGCCAAACCAAACTGAGAATAAATCACTTGACAGCTGTTACATCGGTCGCCATCTTGGAAAGTAATGCCAACTTAAACTTCTATACCTGGAAAAAAAACACTCTTTACATGTGATGTATCAAAGAAAGCATGGAGACTTTTTAGAAGACAAGATTTTTATTCCTTCATGAAGACAACTTTCAACAAGTTAACTGCGAGCCAATCCAGTGACAACAGTTCTGATTTAGAGTTTAAATGTATATTTATCTCAATAACTGCTAAATCATCAGATATTAGTTAAGTTTTGAAGGAAGAGTAAAGTGTGGGAATATGTACGGCTTATATGACTATAAAAACAAGAAAAAAGATGGGATTGAAAAAGAAGGAAATGAGATATAGGATTAGAATTTGAAGAATGAATGGTTTGTTCTGAGAATATATATATATATATATATATATATATATATATATATATATATATATATATATATATATATATTGTTACGAATTTTGTGTAAATAATTTCTATTTGAGTGTTTAATGCATTTGTATTACTCTATGTTATATTTATTTCATGTTAAAATTGTACTATTCACAAGCAGTGCCGCCCCTTACGTTATAACGGTGATTCAATGAGAACTTGGCGAAATCTTGGTGGTAGAGCCAAGTTGGCATCATTTTTGGCGACCAAGTTGGCGGGCATTTTGGCGACCATGTTGGCGAGTTCGGAACCCTCTGGAATCTTCTAGAAAGTAGTAGATCTCTCCGCTAGTGTCACGTTCAATGACACGAGCGGTTATATTTCTAGAAGTTTCTGTCAAGCATATAAAAGATACGGCGATGAGTCTTGATTAAGCCAGCGAGTAGAAGATTCTTTTGACTAGCGATTAGCTCGACTGTGCTTGTGAATAACCTTTACTTACGTGTATTTTTAAACACTGTTTACAGTGTTTGATTGCAGTTGAAGGTGTGAAGACCTTCGGATATTTACCCAGTGAATATTGCCGATGAATCCTGTATTGAAAAGATTGGATTTTCGATAAAAAATTCATATCCCTCTTAAGAAAACTCTTTATTTTCTTTGTGATTGTTTTGCATAAAATCCGGATTTTCGTAACAATATATACATATAATATATTTTGTATCTGAATATGAGCGTTGGGAAAACAAATATTAAACTGGAAATTGAATTTTGAATATGTTATAATTTTTAATTATCCTGACATACATGTAATAGGTATATTTATTAAAAAAATTATCTGTTCGGGGATATTTTAAAAACACATTTCCGTGTAGTTGAATACACAAAGTAATCTTATACAGACTTTTGTACGGATAAATCTATCTTGCTACTAAATACTAAATGTATTTTGAAATTGTAAGAATAGCAGAGATATATCATAATTTCTTAAAAAATGCATTCAAAAAACATATTTCTCGTGAAAATGCTTTTAAATGTGCATACATTATTAAGCATTTGGTTCTAAGAATCAGGAATATATGTTTCGAATTTCATTTATTCACGATTGTATTTTAATAAAATAAAATGTCAATGAAAAAAAAATCCAATATACTTTTACAAAAACTGTGCATCTATTTCCTGTTCTAGATCCTCTTGAATATACTTTATGGCTGTTCTTTTCAATTACGATTCTACGAAAAGTTTCCTCACGATCTTCGAATTCTTTATATATAACTTTTAGTTGTATCTTCCCCAAAGCATTTAATGGAAAAAAACAAAGTCATGACAGTATTTTATTTTATACACATGAATTGTAAAACTATATCTTGTTTTCATGTAAGCATTTAATGGAAAAAAACAAAGTCATGACAGTATTTTATTTTATACACATGAATTGTAAATCTATATCTTGTTTTCATGTAAGCACTTACTGGCTTTTAGATATTTTAAAATCAAAAGATAAAGTAAAATTGTTTTTATCTGTGGATACGTTTCTGTTTGATATTATTAAAACACAAATATTTTAAAATTTAGCATTTGATAAAACATTTATATTACTTTTTTGTTTCTCCTCCCCCCCGTCATTATACATGTTTTGAATTCCGATATATTTCATGCTTTTCAGAAAACGAGTTATTATTATAAAATTATTTTAAATTTATATTCAAATAATATATTGTCAATATTTAGTATGTTTTAATAGCATGGAAACGTCTTTTGTGTCGGCGTATGTGAAAAAAACATAATGTAAAACATTTACCGAACTTAAGGCGGAAGCAAAAATACTAATAGTTAACTATACGGCACAAAATAATTGTTGCTTTTGTTTATAATGCCACCTGTTTGACGTAGTCAGATCGAGGCCCACGAAATTCATCGAGGCAAGGGGCTAGAAGTACACCTGTCGTTGGCCTTGAGCACCATACAGGTGACAGTATGATTTAGCTCGATGAAGTCCCCCGAAGGAATGATAAATGGCGACACCACCTATCTCCACCTCCTTAATTTTTGAATGGAACTGAAGGGGAGAGAAATATTCTGCAGTCCCTGCGCTCGTAACCCAGCCCACAAGATTTCAGACCCACTGATTTAACGAGCACGTATTCCGTGTGTACTTGGAGGGTATTTGGTGGCATTGGACATCGAACCCAGGCCTTACGATCTGGAGTCCGATGCTCTAACCACTAGGCTAGCCACGACCCCTACAAAATAATAATTATAAAAAGACTCCCAACTTACCAAAAATTGTAATGTATTCTAATCTTCATTTGTATTGAACACTGTAAGTGTACAAAATTAATAATATATACTTTTTTAACACTCTCAAACGTTCACGAAGTTGTAACTGAAAGATAAGTTCAAAACATTTCCTTTGTTACTTACAAAAGAATATTTCAAGGAAATTATTTTAACAATATGTGATTTAATCTAATTCTAAAGTTTATCAATAAATTACTTACGGTTTACTTATTATTTACAAATAATGACGTATATTTCTCATCCAGAATTACATCCCACTGAATTTGTGAAAGTATTTTTAATATTTAATATAGGTCTTCTCGGTGACCAAGAGGTAGCCTGTCCACCTCGTAAGACCAAGATTGCAGATTCGATGCCGGTTAGAATCGATAAATTTTCTCGATGTGAAAATCGAAGACATGCATGTCATGTGATTATGTGGTACGTAAAATACTCCTTGAGTATCAATTTGGCTCTGGTACTCTCGGCAAATCTAAATCACGGCAATATTTAATTTCACTGCATTCAATGAGCGTCAGAAACTTGGTAGCGGGAGCCGCCACTAGATGGTGCCACCAATAAAATGGCTCTCACAGTTGGGTAGATGCAGAGTCTACTAATGCTTACCTGCCGAAATTCAGTCCATTTGAAAGATATAAAATGTGGTCAGTAATGTTGACATTTTAAATCTTAGCGGGGAACGCTTCATAAATTTGAAAGATCAGTTCTTATTTTTTTGTATTGAAGTAAAAGTTTTTTTCTTTAATTTATCATTTATTTGCAACACTGACTCATTACAAGAAATATATTTCGTGAACATGTCTGATAAAACAAATTTTATTTCCAGTGATAGATTCGAAAAACGAAGTTTTTCTATTTTTTAATTATCTGTGTTTCATTTGTTAAGACTCATCTAATGGAAATGAAAATGCTTCATGACTTATATTTGTACAGTAAGTGACATCTTCCAAATCAGCGAAAAAAATGTCCGTCTCATAAAAAAAACTATTTTTTATCAGATTTTTTTTATTCAAATATCCTCAGGACTTAATTTAAAAGAGTGAGTTTTCATTTCTTTCAATGACATTTTTTTAAAAATACTTTTTTTTTCGAAACAAATTTAGGTAGATACTTTTAAAATTACATAAAAACTGGTATAATGATACTGTACAAATCCTAAGATTGTAAATAGTACGAAATTGTAAAGTTCTTATATATTAAAAATTATAAAAATTGCTGAAATGTAACTAGATGTATACTTGAATGAATTTTTATTTTTGGTATACTTTTTTTAATAACTGATGTACGAGCATTTTTAAATCCTGTATTCCATTAACTTTTATTTTGCTTTATTCTCCAATTCAACTCTCCTTAAAAGTTATAAAAAAACTGTGAAAAATGTCATAACTCCTGATGAAAGAAAAGGTATTTAAATATATTTATACTAACTATTACCTACTCGTTTCACAATATAAATAATGATGTTGCGTAACTATATATTGTTTATAAACCAACATTTCTCGCAGCGAGGGTCACTCCCCTGGGGGGCAGGGGCATGAAACCTCTACAAGGTAGGAGCGCGAATATATTGAAAAGTTGAAAACAAAAGATTACTTTAAAAAAATCATTAATTTACTAAAAGTGAGCAAACAAAATGCATTCTGACATAATAAAATATTAAGTACACATTTGCACTAATGCAATACACAAATGTGTATCAGTGTAGTAAAAATATTTTTTTTATAATTAATTTAACAAAAACACTAAAAGTTAATAACAAGTTTAATAATTATTGGTGATGACATTGGCTTGTCATATACAAAATTATATACACAAATTTACACTTATCTTGATAATTTGTACGGTTTTTAATTAATCCTTTAACTACCGATTAAAAGTTACGCTATTTGCTCCCCAGTGCCACCCTTTCCCACGTAAGCGAGTGTAAATGATTATTGAGGGGGAGAAAAGGAATCAGAAGGAAAAAATCCTTTGGAATAAGTCATTCCTTCGTAAGCTATCAAGGACCTCTTATTGCATTCCATAGCCTTGGAAATAAGTTATGGATAGCACTGCACAGAAAAGATCGTACTTCGGAAAGACGTATATATAATACAGGGGCTACAAAACAAGCAAGCTCATCAAATTTCAAGGTTAATGGTTAAATAGCTCAAAATCGGAAATCTTCATCTATAACGCACCATAAAACCCCTTGAAAGTCAATTTGGGCAAAACCCCTTCTTAGCTTATTGATGGGAGGCTAGAAATTGTCCCTTGCTTTCTAGAAATTTTTATACGAGTCTTCCCCCTTGAGCGGATGTGGTGAAATTCCTCCGGTAGAGAGTGTCAAGAGATTCCCGCGCTTTTCTGAGTTCAGCGAACGCATAAATTTCACGACTTGTAGAATTGTGCGATGGAGATTGTCCAATCAGATGCGCAATTCAAAGGCCAGTAAAAAGTCCGGCTCCAGGATTTTGGCGTGATGGGGTTCAGAATAAAATGGAACGCATCCGAATTTTCAGGAGAGGCTCTCTCCAAATAATTCTAGCACTCAGACGTAACCAAGCGTAGAGAAATCGCCACCCCAGCCCGGGACTGCCCTGGCCACCTTGTACTCCTCCCTTAAAAGCTAAGTTTTTTTTCATTCATATTTTGTAAACTTAATTTTACTTGTGCATCACTAAATTTAACTGTATCTTAAACGTAATGATTCATTCATTGAGATTTTTATTTATTTAACATTGGCCATGATGCGATTTACGAATACCGAATCTGGGTTACTTAAACTAATAATTTTACTATGGCCTCGCATCATTATCTTTACTCAACAAAAAAGGCCTGCTTTCCATGATTTCAAGTTCGTAGTCCTAAAAGTTTAAAAATGGAAAGAATTGAAGCTTCGAAAGGACATTTACTCTTTTTGAATTTCTTACCACTATTTTAAAAACAATTTATAATTATTTTGAATAAAATAAATAAAGGGTGTTTTTTAGAGGTATAGAACTTTAAATTGCAATAAAACAACAATATATTATTCGATTGACTTAAATTTTTTTTTTTATTCGAAAGATAATCTTGTGGCATTACATTTTAAATATGATTTCTGGCATAGGACTGCCACGGCTGGCTCGGATGTAGTCCAATCTGGACGTCCAAATTTCGATGACTTTTTCCAACATTTGCGGCCGTATTTCGGCAATAACACGGCGAATGTTGTCTTCCAAATGGTCAAGCGTTTGTGGCTAATCCGCATAGACCAATGACTTTACATAGCCCCACAGAAAATAGTCTAGCGGTGTGAAATCACAAGATCTTGGGTTGAGTTGAGTTGAGTTAATATTAACGTCGCACTGTTCAGCTACACGTGGGCTTTTGGCGACGGACCACGTAATTTTAAACCATGGTCGAGTGACGTGGACGACACCTGAGCTGGCACCCCCCTCTCTTAACTACCACACCACACCAACGGGAGGACGTTTCAGCTCTCGACAGATTTAACGTGCATCGCTGCCCTACACGGCGGGTCTTTTAGTGGTACTTGGATCGAACTTGAGACATGCCTGCCATGGTTGGATACCTTAACCACTGGGCTACCGCAGCCCTCACAAGATCTTGGAGCCCAATTCACAGGTCCAAAACGTGAAATTAGGCGGTCACCAAACGTGTCTTTCAATAAATCGATTGTGGCACGAGCTGTGTGACATGTTGCGCCGTCTTGTTGGAACCACAGCTCCTGGACATCATGATTGTTCAATTCAGGAATGAAAAAGTTAGTAATCATGACCATGTTAGTAATCATGTAATAGTAAAAGTTAGTAATCATGTAATAGTCACCATTGACTGTAACGTTGTGGCCTTCATCGTAATTGAAGAAGAATTCCACCAGCCCATAAAGCGCACTAAACAGTCAGTTTTTCTGGATGTAACGGTGTTTCGACATACACTTGTGGATTAGCTTCACTCCAAATGCGGCAGTTTTGTTTGTTGACGTAGCCATTCAACCAGAAGTGCGCTTCATCGCTAAACAAAATTCGCTTATGAATATCGGGAACAACGGCAATCTCGTTTTGGGCCCATTCGACGAATCTACGCCTTGCTTGATGATCGTTTTGATGAATTGCCAAACCAAACTGAGAATAAATCACTTGACAGCTGTTAAATCGGTCGCCATCTTGGAAAGTAATGCCAACTGAAACTTCTATACCTGGAAAAAAACACTTATTACATAGTCGAAAAGAGTTAGCAGGGTTTAAAAGTAATGAAGACATTTTTCTTCATTGAATAATATTTCATATTTTCTTTTAATTAATAAGGTTTCATTTTCACATTAATACTAAAACTGTTGGGAAGAAAACAATTAGGTTGTGCATAAAATTAATAATATTAATTCTATTAATTAATGATACATTTATATTAATAAATACTAAATTTTATAATACATACTCATACTAAAACAGTATTCTAAATTATCAGGTAAAAATTTAAAATTTCCCCGAACCCTAAATTTATAATGGTACTTATAATGACCGAAGACTGACGTTACTAACCCTGAAAATTCTTTTTTCATAATGTTTCATTCGGATGCGACGTTTGTGCATAAAAATAATACCAACAAGAAGCAAATTCAAAAAATATATGCATTTATCAACAACTAAAGTTATGAAGAAAGATCAACTGTGATAAACAAATTTAATTAACCTTTAAAACTCGTGGGTGCATATGATGTGCTGCAATTTTATTTCTTCTACGGTACAACTGGGGAAAGGTGTAAGAAGCGGTGATTCAAAAACCGCCTCTTACATCTTTCCCCAGAATTTTCCATGCACCTTACCTTTCTTGACTATGTGACCATTATTCATAATAAGGTCGAAATATATATATATATATATATATATATATATATATATATATATATATATATATATTGTCAAACTTCCCTTATCCCTTTACCTTTTTTTCTGGTATCATTCGGGTCCTTTCACATGAGTCAATTTGTGCCGCACACAAAAGGAGGAACAAATAGGAGATAGTTTTGAAAAGCTGGTTCCCTTTACACGTGGTCAACTGGCTCTCCTTTCTGTGAAACTCTCGAATTTCAAGCTTTTTTTAGTTGACTCAACTAAAATGATATTGTAGAAGCTACGCTTTTCATACTCCGCTGCTTCCACATTGAAAATTTAGAAAGCTTACCAGTATTGTTGCTTTTTTCGGCTTTGTACCAATGAGATTGTGTATTACGTTGCAGTACACCCTTTTCGGCCAATTTTGTGTCCTCGTATGAAAGGAATTATCTTCTTTCTTTACACTAGGAAACCCAGTGGCTAAGTGGTAGGGTACCGCGCTTCCACGCCACAGGTTCTGGGTTCAAACTCCGGTCCGGGCAAGGTCGATTCAGTCTTTCATCCGTTCAATGGGTCGGTAAATCAGTACCACGCTTGCTTGGGAGCTAAACACTGAGGGTTTTCGCGTCAGATTGAATACCTAGCGGGAAAATCTGTTTATGCACCTCAGTGCTCAAGGTCATGAAAACTGAGATGGGCACAGTAGACTTCGGCCCACATGGACTGTTGCACCACTTTAGTTCGGTCTTTACACTACAGGAGTGGTGACAAGATACGAGTTGACTGAGGCAAATTTTTGCCTGGCGTTAAATTGGCCTAATGTGTATTGACCTCTCCAGTGGGTAAAGAAATTATCACCTCAGTTTCTAAAGTGCACAGATGCAAGAATGCTTCATCTCAATTTCAGTTGATTCTTTAAAGTTAGTTTTACCTATACGTTTCTAGAAAAACGGAATAGAGAATCGCGTGAGATGATCTTTTATTTACAAAATTTACTTATTCTTTTAGTAGTAGAATATTTATTATCTTAGTAAATAGCATATCTTACTAAATTTAAATTTAGTAAGGAATTTTTTTTTGGCAGAAAAGTATTACTTCGGATTACATTGCTATAGCTAACTTAAATGATACAGCTACCTACACTCAGTGTATTAAAATATTTCATAATTATCAAGATGGTGTAGAACCTGTGCATCATTTTTTTTCTATGTTTACGTCTTAAATAAGAAATAATTTTCAATTTTACTTTAAAAACTTAAAAACATCATAAAGTTTTTTGTCTCAAAATTAATCAACCTGCACAAATTTTTTGAAAAATGTATTTTTTAAACCAAATTATGCAAAAGAGGTAACTACTAGACTGAAAAATGAGTCTGAGTAGCTGAAAAGTGTTTTAAGTATCATAAAAAAACATATACGTCTGGAAAATTGATCTCATTTAAAAACTACAAACCGTTTCTGAAATTAAAAACCTGGCATAATTTAAAATCCGGTGCAAAAGTTTTAATGGATGGCTCATTATTCTATTTTCGTTAGCGAAAACTTCCATATTTGATTTTTTCCCCTCTTTCCAAATACTAAATACCGATGCATTGGAAATACATATTTTTCTAAATACTTTAAACACAGTTTAAACGGCTTTTTTATGAATGAATTGCCCTGTGGTTGATGAATTATTTAATCCATATAAAAGACCAGAACCACTTTATAATAATTTTTCTCCCTGCTCCAAGCGATTTAAGATATTTGTTCCGCTTTGTGCTTGCATTTTTTTCCAGCATCGTAAATGTCTTCTGTAATTTATTCTCGAATAAAAATGGGGAACAATTTTTAACCATTTCAGTTTTCAATAGCAACAGATCATTACCATTTTAATGAGCTCTTTGCTGCATGACAGTCTTTTCCTGCCGAACGGTTCTATTTATAATGCATTGTTCAGTCCCGCCAAAAATGCGAGACAGAACGAGATGAGAAAAAAAAAGAATAATAAGTAAAAATGTTCTTTAAAAGCAGAATCATGTATTTGCAATTTCTGAATATAGCCAAAAGGTAATTTAAAATACATAACGATTCAACGAAAGATGAAAGGAGTAAAAAAAATTATTTTCAAATGCAGTAGAGATTAACATGCATCTTTTCGAACGATGATTAGGTTTCGTTCTTTTCCAATACAACTCTTTGTTCCCGTTTCTTTTGAAATGCTGCTTCTGATGCTAGTATCTGCTAATTAAGACTAATAATGATGTGAACGAAATAAACATTTGTTTAAGTAATCGCTCTCAATTAAGTGTTCTTGGCTGGTGCAAGAGAAAGGAAAACATCTCTGTATTTGGAAGATATAAATATTAATGTCTTAATAAAAAACAACGAAAAGTCAAAAAGAAGGCCGTTTGATTAGAAATACAATGCCAGGAACCCATGGCACGCTTAAAATATTTGTAAATAGATGCAAATGCAATTATTGAGTTCCCACATAATCTAGTTACAAAGCTATCGTTAAAGTATTTTATATAAGTTAAGTATATTTTTTGTGGAAAAATGCATTAATTGTATATAGCACGTTATTTATTGTTTGTATTATTTATTTATTGTTAAACTATGCTAGGATTTTTGAACAACGTTTTATCATACGTTGAACGATGTTTTGAATTGCATTCAGAATCATGATTTAGAATAAGCATATAAATGAGTATCAGTTGAACTAGAATACGCATTTAAAATTATTTTAAGAATATTATGAGAAAAAAAATTTAATGCAAAATTTACGGCAAAAACTGAAGAGTCTTATTTATTTTGAAGACATTCTACTTTTATGAAAAATTCTTCTACAAGAATAATATAATGAATATATTTGTCTAGGACTTCTATACACAGATACTAAGAAAGAATTTTAAGAAATCACTTTATTTTCAGAATTACGATCATTTGAAATAACCGTGTTTTTTTTTAATTCCTTCTATGCTGTATTAAAATATGTGAGTAAATCCAGTTCTGAATTATATATACTCTTATGATATTATTACCACTTATAAATTATATGTACGGTTATGATATTATTATCACTTCTAAATTATATGTATTGTTATGCTATTATCACACTTCTAAATTATATGTACTGTTATGATATTATTATCACTTCTAAATTATATGTACTGTTATGCTATTATCACCCTTCTAAATTATATGTACTGTTATGCTATTATCACCCTTCTAAATTATATGTACTGTTATGCTATTATCACACTTCTAAATTATATGTACTGTTATGCTATTATCACACTTCTAAATTATATACCATTATTAAACTAAACTCTGTGACGCAACAACCCATAAGGGCCAAGGCATATGGTGCCCAAGTCAATTTACAGGGCCTTGCGCGATGAGGTGCATGAGTAGATGTTCCAGATAGATGGCCAGTCTGACTAGAAACCCTCATTGCTTAGTTTCCAAGTAAGCTTGGAACTGTTTTATCGACCCACTGAAAAGATGAAATGCTGGATCGACCTTGTCCAGCTCGGGATTTGAGCCGGGGATCTGTGGCGTGGAAGCGCGATATGCAACCACTCGACCACTGTGGGCGTACATATTATATATATATATATATATATATATATATATATATATATATATATATATATATATATATATATATATATGGGGTGTGTGGGTATGGGTGTGTATTACCACTTCTAATTCAATAACTACTAGCAGTTATCCGCCCGCTTCGCTGGATATTTCATGATGTACGAATATATACTTTTCCCGCTTTTAAATGCGTTGAAAATTTTTTTATAAACATAAATTCTTGATTTAAAAGAACAGGACTTGAGTTTGTAAAATTGATTTCGAATGATCTTTTACACTCCCGTAATCCCCCTCCCCCAAAGTCATTTTCATAAAACCTATTTTTATGAGATATCTACTCAATAAAATAAACTTGCTTGCCAAATTTAAAACTTAAATCTAATAGTTTAAAAACGGAAATTTGCTCATAAATAAGCCCCATAACCCCATTTGAGAGTCGATTTCCGTAAAATTCTTTCTTAGCAGATCTTTATTCGTCAAAAGAAATATCTTTGGTAAATTTCAAGTATGTGAATCTATCATTTCCAAGACCGGATTTTTATTTGGATCTATAACTCCCCTTAAGCCTTCGCAACTCTCTTTGAGGAAAGATTTTTGCCAAAGTCGTCATTAGAGGAATTCTACACCATGAAAGGAACATGACTACCAAATTTCGGTTCTGTATGTTTAAAAGTTCTAAGACAGGAATATTTATATCTCCCCTTAATCCCTTGCAATACTCCTCGGGGGTCGATTAACACAGAAACCTCTTTTGCATAGGATATCTACTCCATGAAAGGAACATGCCTACCAAATTTTGGTTCTGTAGGTCTAATAGTTCTAAAACGGGAATATTTATAAATCACCTTAAGCCCCCGCAACTCTCATTTAAGGTAAATTTTGGCAAAACTCATTTTGAAGCAGACCTTTAGTCCATGAAACAAACATTCCCATCGAATTTCATGCATGTAGGTCTAATAGTTCCAAAGATATCGTGATGAGTGAGTGAATGAGTGATTAAGTTGCTTTTCTCCTTTATACACTATGCAGATTATATACTATTATTACCTCTTCTAAATTATACACTAAATTATAATCAAAAACGCTAGTTCAAGTTCTATTTGAAAGTATTATTCAAATTATTACTATAGAAGTGCTTTTAATAAAAGGAGAATGTTTGTTGAAAATATATCGTTTTTCTTCACTTTTTGCCAAAAATTGCATTTAAGTTTTTTTCTTTTTTTTTTTGTAATGATATTCTTAAAACTATTTTTTTCGTATACTGCAGGAATGGCGAATCACTGGCACGCGTGTCATTCATGGCACGCGACACAATGTTTTGGGCACGTCAGCGATCAAAATGGTTAGCATTTTATTTCAAAATAACGAAGTTACCTATGAAATCTTTCAAATAAACGTGAATGATTGGTCGCGGTGCGGTGGGAGCACACTCGTTTGTTTTAGTCTTGTCTTAGTTATTTCGTGGACTTCAATTGCTTATGATGCAAAGTTTCTACGCATAGCATAGTGAATTTCATTGTCTCAACTGTATTTTAAAGTTTATTTGCGTTATATTTGCGATTTTTAAGTGTTATTTAAGATGGCTAGTTCAGCAAAGGAATAAAAAGGGCTATATTGTAAGTGTAAAAGATAATTTCAAATTTGGTGAATCTAGAAATATGGTGTTATTAGTAAAGGCGACAAAACAGTGTGTGTTTTGTTCTGGAATAGTGGTATGCAGAATATCGTCTGCAAAACGGCATTTTGAAACAAATAACAAATCCTCTTCTCAAAAAGGTGAACCACAGCAGAAATAATTATTTGCTTAAAATCCGATTGGCAGATGACTCCAATTAAACATGCATTCTTTTAAAAGTAACATCTTGCAATCCAAATCTAAGTAATTTGTCATCCAATCTGCAACAACAGAACTCACACTAATGTTATTTTAATTTGAATAACACGTATTACTAAAACATTTACAACTATACAGTGCGTAGTAAATAAAGGGTTTTGAGCTGTTAGTATTTCGTTTTATTATTTTCCCAAGAATCACAAGCCAAGATTATTTGATGGCACGTCTATACTCATGAAACACTTTCTTAAAAAAAATGGCACGATGGTCCATAAAGGTTTAGCACCCCTGGTATACTGTAATTCAAATGACGCAAAATTAATCAAAAAATTATTCTTTTATATGTACCATTTGCAACATCACGGTTTCGAATGTAGTCAGATACTATAATTCCCTCTACAATTCCTAACTTTTGACTAAACTATAAAAAAAAACCCAAATAAACCTAAAAATCAAATATGAAAAATATAATAACCATATTCATTTTTCTTCCAATAACGTCCTTTTAAACTTTTTAAATATAAAATAGCAAGTAGGTTTATTTATGGATAAACTATTTCCAACATGTAGCAAAAGTTATTCGAACGAAATACGCATCCGCTCACAATTATTCAACACATTTAAAATGCACTATGTTTAGATTCCATAGAACATAAAAATGTTTCTTTAAAGGAAATTTAAAAAGGCATGCATTTCAACATTTCAATTAATAAAGTCATATGTCCAAATAAAACTATAGTGATCAATTCAATAAATAAAAAAAAATCTTAATGTTTCTCAGGGTCAGATCATCGACAGAGAAAACCAGAAGGTTGTGAATTCTCTACTGGATTTTACAAAAGAATATCGTTTGGAGTCAATGGAATGTCCCACTCGTTAAAATATACGTAATTGAATTTCAAAGCCCTCGTGGGTTCTTAATTGGAGACATGGAAAGGAAAATGTTAATTAAGCGTCATCCTTGTGTTACCGTAATTGGCATAAAATTAAGATGTTCGATCAATACCTTATTTTTCAGTTTTGGTATTATCTTTGACGCAGTGACATTTGGGTAAGTCAATGTAATCCGATATGCATATATGAGTCCGTAAGTAGAAAATTTAGTTCTTTTTTTTAAAAAAAAAATACTATTAATCAATTAGGAATTTTTAACGTATCCATTATAATTGGAATAAACTATTTTAGCAATCAATGGATCCCATCTTTCTTTAATTTGACTTCAGGTGGATCTGCGCAAGGGATCTGCGCATTGTATGGAAACGCATTCCTGCAATATACTAAATTTATGACTACCAGGTGGTAAATGCAATCACGTGTTCTTTATTGATTTTAAGGCTGCCGTTAGTCATGTACGCGTTATTTTATTTGTGTGATGATTCAGATGCAGTTTCAAATTTGATAGTTTAGTAAAACTTTTCAAGCATAAGGATGCTAACTTTGAACTTATGAATGAAATTTTCAGTATATAGCAAAAGTTGGCAACAGCGAAGCATCTAAGCTGATTGGCTGGAAACACGTATTTTCATTTATCATGTGACTTCCACGTCACTGGAAACTAGCTTATCGTTTCGAGAAGAAAAGCTAATCGCTGTTTTCATCCGGTAACTTGTTGGGTTTATACTTGCTTTACTAAATGGTCACGCGAATATGCAACCCCATAGTGTAAAATTATATTTTTTTATGTATTTATACCATTTAAAAAAACTTTAAACAAATTTGAAGAACTATAAGAAAACAATCGTTTTTCTATGGCGTTTTGTTATTTTTCCTTCCATTCATTTCAGCTATTTATAATAAATATTTTATTTAATGGGTAGATGGTTTTATTCGTCCCGATGTTAGAGCAGCTTCAAATGCCTTGGTTTAAAGCAGATTGTTTGGCCTCCTCGAGGAGTGATTACTATTGACAATAATATGAACTAATCTCACAAAAAATGAATGTTTATTTGGTATTTACTTTTAAAAATTATAATTTGTGGTATAAATGATTGTGTAATCTATTTCTACAAAACCCTTTCTTAGCAGGTCTTAAGTCAATTATAGAAATATGATAGGCAAATTTTATGTCTGTAGATTAAATTGCTCAAAAACGGGAACTCTTCACTGTAACACCACAGCAACACCCAACGTAAGATGATTTCTGCAAAACTCATTATTAAAATATATCTAAACAAAAGAAACTTGAGTATTAAATTTCGAATTTGAGGGTTTTATAGTTCAAAAAACTGGATTTTTTTTAAAACTATAAAATTCTTGTAAAGCCACGCAACTCCTTTGGGTGTTGATTTCCGAGAAACAGTTCTTAGCCGACCTTCACTTAACAAAAGAAACATATTATCCAAATTTCAATTTGTAGGTCCAACTGTTCAAAAACAGGAATTTTTTCTATAAACCTCACCAGTCCGTCTTCCCCCTCCCTGCTGTTTGATTTCCATGAAACCCATTTTTAGAGGATCTGTACTCAAAGAAAGAAATTTGCATGACGCACAAATAGTTCAAAAACGGTAATATTTCTCTGTAACACCCCTTAACCCCTTCCAACCCTCTTTGAGGTCAAATTTCATAAACACCTATCACAGCCGATTATGACTATAAAAGTGATTTGCCAGCCAAACTGCCTGCTGGTCTAAAAATTCAAAAGTGAGAAAGATTATTCATAACGCACCTCCACCTCTTGCATCACCTTAGGGATAGATTTTTGCAAACCCCTTTTGTATATCTGATCTGTACTCCACGGAAGGAATATCATTGCCAAATGTCAAGCTCATAGGTGCAATAGCTTATAAACAGGAATATTTATTTACAACACTCTTTAACCCCTTGCAATTCCCTTTGGGGTCAATTTTTGCCAAGCCCTTTCGTAGCTGATCACAACTCTTACGAAAGTAATTTGCCAACTAAATTCCAAGTCTCTATATCTAGTAATTTAAAAGTTGGAAGGTTTATTTATAAAGTCCCTTCGAACTTTTCAACCCCCTTGGGGATTAATTTTTGGTAAAATCACTTCTGTAGTTGATCGCAACTCTATGAATGGAATTTGCGTACCAAATTTCAAGTCTTTAGATCTAATAGTTAAAAAATAGAAGGTTTATCTATAATGCCCCTTAGCCTCTCACAAACTCCCTTGTATATCGATTTTCACAAAATCCGTTCATAGTGTATCTGTATTCTATGAAAGAAATTTGACTACGAAGTTTCAAGTCTATAGGTCTAATACTTCCAGAGATATCGAGATGAATGAATGAAAGAGTGTGAATCGCTTTTTGCATATATATAGGTCTATAAGATACAGATGAATAGATCGATAGATAAAAGATAACATGCATTGTTTTGCCTTAATTTTCAAGTTTGTAGTAAACATATCCAGACAAAAATTATTACTTACCTTAAATCTTAGATGATCTGCACCTCATGTTCCAATGAATGTGACTTGAAATATCAAACCTGTAATTAGTTAACACTAATTAATTTGTTACATCGTGTTTTTCTTTTGTTATGACAACACAAATAACAGCCTTCTACTTCATCGGCTCTAATTAATTTAGCATTCTCACGTTATAATTTTGTTGCGGCTAGAAACATCGAACCTTCACACCGTAGCAATTTCTCAACATAATAATTCCCTTCTAATATCAATTCCCTAGTTTGACAGCTCCCTGAACATGACAGCAAAGAAAACCTCCTAAAATTCCCCATTTAAATATAGTCACGGGCTGCCAGCAATTAGTTTCCAACAAAGTTAAGAATAAGAAATGGGGTAGTTTATCGCATGAAAAATCCCTTCATCTACTTTAGAGAGAAACATCACCCATAATTAATTCCCTAGCTCGTAAATAGAGGACAGAATGTGGCTTTTAAATCTTAAAAGTCCATCTTGGAGTACACAGTTTGCTTTTCCAGAGAGACGCACATGGAAGTTAAGCAACCTCACGGTAATATCATATTTCTGGCTCTATCATGTAAAGAGCAGAGTCAGATTTATTGCATCGTAGTTTACTCAAAGTGATTAAATAAAAGGAAGATTAAGTTAAGTCGGTGGGCTTAAATCTTTTAGTTTCAACGTGTTACCACCGGAAGTTAAATCCCCGAGTAACTAATATGCTGGCCGCTTTTATGGTGGCTTTAAATTTTACCCGATGACAGATAACGAGAGCAAAAAAAAAAAGAATCTACAAAAGCTACTTTTTGGAGAGTAATTTTTGCTTCGCCTTAAAAATGTTATTAACAGGAGCTAATAAAATTTTAAAGATAGATATCATCGGGAAAAAATGTCATTTTGGGGAATTATTATAAAATATGTTTAACTTATCGCGTCTTCTTGTGTTAAGAAGCTTATACACAAGGGTGTTTGTGTTGTTCTTTATTAAAAAGATTAAAATTTTATCATTCGTTTTTAATTAGTTTCAGAAAACAAAGAACGTTTTTTTTATCCTGATATTTTTTTCTTCAAAGGATGGATTAAAAAAATCTCAAAATCGGCTTAGTAAAATCATAAAAAAAGAAATTGCACGTAAAATTTGATAAATCCTTTAATGAAAAATAAAACGCGTATTTCAATTTTTGATACATATATATATACAGCAGTTTATTCTGTAATTTATGTATCATGCCATATATTTAAAAAATCTGATACATTTCATTCGAAAAATTATACATTTATTTGATGTAAGTAGAAAATTTAGATTTATAAAAGCTAAGTAAACAAATAAATAGACAAAAAAAGTTAATATGTATCTATATTTTATTTTAAAGCAAGTAATTAATTGAGTGTTTTTTTAATTCTTTTTTTAAGAATATTATTTAAACATAAGAATTATATATTAACACCAAGGAAGATAAGAAATAACAGAAACAAATATACTGAACAATCGACATAAAATGCAAAGATAAAATAATTGAAATAACTGCTACATTTGATAGCGGAACATGAAGAAAAATTAATACAGGGTGTGTACAACTGATGCTCCCGATTTTAAAAAGTAATATTTTCGTAACAACTACATCTATAGCAACAAGTAATACACGAATATAAAGAGAAATAAATGTACGAAGGATTTTCTTTTACCAATGATCAACAGCATATTCAAGATCGTTCGGAAGGAAATCTAAGATGGTGAGACTGACGAAGAGTTCTTGCGTATTAGAATATGCACGTATTTTTCAGTTACTTCGGTACAACGGGTATTTAGAAATGACTAAGGTAAAGAAACACCAACCAACAATAGCATTAGACGATGGAATCATCAATTTAAGTAAACAGATTCCAAGCAGTGGCCGGCCGAGCGCATTAGAAAAGCAGTGTAGAGGATGAGGTAGAATTTTGTTTAAAACCTGCAAGAGCTACTGCCTGTGTACTTGAAGTTCCACACAAAATGGTATGAGCAATTTGTCGAAAAATATTAAATTTCAATTCGTATCATTTTCAATTGAGACTACAAGAACAGAGAACGATAAGTAAACATTTTTGCAACATTTTGAACCATTGATAGATGCTACAAAATGTATGGAACGAAATGGAATACAGATGCCGTGTTGCAAGAGAGTTATACATCAAACATTTGTAAAAGAAAAAAAACGGTATATTTATTTTTAAATTCATGTATAGCTGTCAAAATAAGTAATCGACATGCAACGATTTCTACGAATATTGACATTAAACAGCTTACTATGCAACAACAACGAACCCATGTGTTCATTATTTGTGGCATATAACAGTTCAGTTTATCGTGTAGATTTTGTACTTACAAAAACAAAACTAAGCAAATAAATCACCATTATAATTTTCAAAAACAGTTTGGCAAGCAAAATAAGTATTCGACAAAGGGGTCTCTTTGGTAATTTTTTATACCGAGAAGCAAAATTACCTTTAATTGTGATTGCAAATTCTTGTAATTTAAAGCATTTGGACCATTTCTGGGGGCATTTAGAAAGTGTTATTTAAGCAGTGAGCTAAATGGGCCGAAAACAAGGAGAGTTGTCAGTGGATGTTACAATTTTAATCATAATGCACTTTAAAAATTGATTATCTGAAGACAAAATTTCAGATATTATAAATAGGCCAAGACAAGTGTGCACTATGTAATGAAAAAGTAAGAGTAAAAATTGGCTGATAATAAGCCAAAATCTGGTCGACCAAAAACTTTCTCAAGCGGCGGAGCTATGGTTTGCACATCAAATTAAAAAGGACCTCAAAGCCAATGCATCAAATTTGACCAAAGATAACAAGGATTGTTTGGACATTGATGTTACGCCCCAAACTGTTAGAAATTACCTGCATAATAACAGATTTAAGGCTGGAACTGCTCGAAAGTAGCCACATATATCCAAAAAGAACTAAGAGCAAAGACTGGAATTTACTAAAAAATATGCACAAACCAGTAGAATTCTGGCACAATGCAATTTTTGCAGACGAGAAAAATTTAATTTATTTAGATATGATGGCAAAATTACATTGCATTGTTTTGTAATATATTGTATTGCATTGTATTGTAATATATTGTATTGTATATATATATATATTGTACTGTAATATATTTTATTGTAATGTATTCTGTTGTATTGTAATATATTGTATTGTATTGTAATGCAATACATTGTATTGTATTGTATTGTATTGTAATGTAATACATTTTGCATTTTGTATTGTATTGTAATATATTGTATTGTATTTATATTGTAACGCAATGCTGGGTGGGAAGAGCGAAATATGTGGTGTCCACAGTAAAGCATGGAGGATGAGGTATAATGGCTCAGGGGTGTATGATGGCTTCAGGAGTGGGAAATATTGTCGCAATTAACGACTTAATGGACTATCTGTATTATATACAGATTTTAAAAGTAACTTTGAGTCCCAGTGCTGAAAAACTGGATATAGAGGAGGACTACCAATTCTACCACGACAATGACCACAAATGCTCCACTCACAATTCAAGGCTTTGACTGCTATACAACTGCCCCAAAGTTAAAAAAACAACCAATCAAAGTCCAGACCTCAACCCAATTGATCCCCTGCGGAGCAGATTAAAAACAAAAATTAAGAGAGCGCTATTTTTCTAACAAACGTCAAATGAAGATCCTTAGAGAAGAATGAGCAAAAATTGACCAATAGGTGACAGAAAATTTGATTAAATCGATGCCACAGCGTTTAAGAGATGTCATACGTCGGAGATGAATTGAAACTAGATAGAAGTTTTTTATTATTTGTATATTTTTCATTTATTTGTATGTTTTGTCAAATACTTTTTTTTTGTTTGCTTAACTGCTTTTGAATGAAATAATTGAGATTTTGTTAATTTATTACATTTTAATTTATTGCAAAATATTATACATTTAACACTTAAAGATATTTGGTTTAATATCAAGCAAAAATTGTTTTGTTTTTTATACAATTTTTATTTATTAATCCAATATATGCAGAAATCTTCGCATGTTGAGTACATTTTTTGACCGCTAAATCACTTAATGTTATATGTGCAATAATTTCGATAGAATGATTTTTTAAAATCGGGTCCCTCATTTGTACTCACCTTATACGTTTTATAGCCTTAATGGATTGCAACAGCTACCATGGCTATCCTCTATATAGAACGAAACATATATGTTCTTTAATAAAGCAGTCCATGCGGGTTCCAAACGTTACCAAAGTTACAGTTCTAGACCCTCTTTGCCAATGATTGATCACATTTATTCTTTGAGAGACAATTTGGGAAAAATGGTGGGCCAAGACAATATTGCCTGACTTCACTGCAGTGCTTCTCAAACTTTCTATATTTGCGACCCTATTTTCAATTATAATTTTACTCGTCCCCCCTTCCATATAATATCAATGTATTGAATTTAAAATTAATATACTTCGACGTAAAGATACACAAGGCTACTCTAATTATATAAACCATACAAATTATCAAGTTAAATGCTAAATTTTGTAAATAATTTATGACATGCCAAAAAAAACACTGGTAATTATTAAACTTTTTCTTAACTTAGTACTGTTAAATTAATTATGAAACACTTTGTGCAGTACTGATACATGTATAAGTGTACTATATCAATATAAATGTGTATTTTATTTTTTATTATGTCAGAATGTATTTCTTTCTCTCTTTTTTTTGCTTCCTTTCAGTAATTTAATAAATTTTTTTAATTAAATCATTTTTTATTTTCGTCTTTTCATAAGCTCGCGACCCCCTTGTAGACTAATCAGGCCCCATACGGGGGCGCGTTCCCCAGTTTTCGAAACACTGCTTTACTGGTTAGCAAGGAGGAATTATTGAACGTTGTATGTCTCGGGTGGATTCATTCTCCCTCTTGCAACATAGCAGCACGAAACCTCTGAGGGTAACAAGCTCTAAAAATTTATAGGCATGATATTGGCTTTTGAGGGTTTCAAAAATGCAGATTCAGGATGCGAGAGTATAGGTGACAATAATAGCAAGTGAAGAACAGTGTTGAAAAACGTATTACAAGTCATGGTAGTTGTCAAGGTGCCGTTAGACTCGGATATGGTCAATGTAGTATTTTAGGTAAAGTCCAAGTTCGATTGAAAAATATCGTAGTACTAGTTTGTTTAGTTTAATATGCCACTGAAGATTCATCAGTCCGTCGTTTACAGTCAGAAATAATTGCACCCATAGAAGTCTCGTCAAACTTCCTCTCTGTTACAGATACTGTAGAATGGCTGATATAGTTTGTTGTGCCAAACCTCCTTATATTGCTCCAGGAATCTGGTTTTTACAATGCAATCTATCAGTCTCACGGGCATTTCGTGCTAGTCCTTACTTCTGGTGGCCTGGATGTGACCAGTGTAATCCTTATCTTTGGCCAATACAAGATTCCTGTGCACAATTATTTCCTTAATTTGGCTTTATGAACATTGATTTCTTGATCATTCACAATATCCGAAAGTAGTTCTTTATATGGTGAACATATAAATGTACTTGACTGACATTTGTTTTCTTTAACAAGTCAAACTGAAGCCTTCATTCCAAAAAATAACAGTATGAAAATATAAATTTTATACTTAAAAAGGGCATTGTGATCTCTTTTTACATCCCAGAAAACCCCTTTTAATTTAATATCAAAGAAAAAAGTTTTGTTTTTACATAAACATGTGCCTCAACTGATTCTCAAGACTTTCAGTGGCATTGTGATGCTAGGCATGTGTATTTTCTTATCAAGTTTTAAAACAATATATTTATATATATATCCATATATATATATATAATATATATATATATATATATATGTTTACTTACGACTTATGTATGTATGATATTGCATTTTTATATATATATATATATATATTATATATATATCGACCAAAATGATATGAACAAAAACATTATCGCAAACGTACCCTATAATGCCAGATATGATGGATATGATAGGAGTCGTCTAAAAATGAAAAACAGAATTTTACATACGTAATGACTAGTTTAATATATGTAAATAATTAGAAAATCAAAGGAAAAAGATCATTTTATTTCAGGGAATATGCAAAAGAAAGGAAGATTTAATACCCTGTTGTAACCTTTCTAGCGCAAATGCACGATGCGATCCGATTCGGGCACTGAGGCATACACGTTATGTATGACGTCTTAGTAATTATCCTATTACTTTTTTTTTTAAATTTTTTTGCTTAAAAGTAAAGTTTCGTTCCATATTTACTGTAACCGATAAAAATTGTGATTGAAAACGGGGGCGCCAGTATTGAAAAAGTTTGCCTCTAGTGCATTGAAACTCCTGAGATGCCAAATGATCCCAGATATTCTCGATTATAGACAAATCTGGAAATCAGGTAGGCCAAGGAAGGGTAGTAACAGTGCGGAGACAGTCTTGTGACACCCTTGCCGTGTAAGGCTCAGTATTGTCTTGTTGAAAAATGCCTCCTGGGAGACGTTGCATGAGTGGCAACACATATGATTGCACGATGTCATGGGCCCACCACTGGTTTGTCATGGTACCACAGATCAATACTAGGGGTGACCGTGTATTGTAGGCAATGTCACCCCATACCATCACACCAGCTGTGGAAGCGATGTGTCGCTGTAAAACAAAAGCAGGATTGAGCCGTTCACCACGGGGTCTCCACACACAAGCACAATTGACATCACTGCTGAGATTCAATCTGGAGTCGTCGCTAAAGACAACCTGGTTCCATTACGCTGCAGCCCAGCTTCCTCGCACACGGCACCACTCCAAACGGAGGCATCGATAGGTGGGCGTCAAGGGCAGCACACGTAATGGGCGCCGTGATCCCAAATGTCCTTCAGCCAGGCACCTTCCTATGGTTTGAAAAGAATACAGGGGCCCCTAGTGATGTGCCTGGATGGCGGCCGATGAAGTAGTCGGCTGTACGCGTGCATTTCTTACGATGTGGCGGTCTTCTCAATGACTGGTCGGTCGAGGGCTTCCTGAGCCTGGTAATCGTGTAAATGACATCTCTCGGATCCACTGGTCCCAACACCTCCTCACAACACAACCAGAATGGCCTAATTGACGAGTTACTCGCCTAACTGACCTCCCAGCTTCCATCATGCTAATGATTCTTTCTGTCTCAAATTGCTACAGCTTCTCATATTGTCTTCGAAAACGGCGTAAGGGCGTCTCTACCTCAGGTCTTGCTTAGTAAACGATTCAGCACACTCAAACAAGCTTTGGTTACCTGATTTATACTCCACCAAGAACGACGTTAAGTGCCCTCTACCGGCTATACGTAATGCGTAATCATGATTCACATTTCTAATCATTTTCATATCTTCACGACGTGTACCATCATGCGAAGTTTCGTTACGATCAATCAATTATTTCTTGTTTCGCTAATTTTTTTCCCATGAGTGTATGTATATATAAGTACATGTTTTGCAAATTTCACTTCTGTTGGATATCAGTCAAATCAAAACCAATAAATATAATCACAATGATAAAAAAATAATTATAATTCATACTTAAATTAGACATATTACTTTGCGTTAAAAGAAAAGAACGTTCACAATGAGGTATTTTATAAATTTCAATAATATGTATAGTTTTAAGTTAGTTTTTTGTAACGTATATTTTTACCGGAAATGATCTATATTAAACTACATATATATTTTGTCCTGCAATTTTAAATTAATGATTCAACTGCAAAATATTTGTTTTTAATAATCATTGTTATGCACATTGAAAAGAACACAAGCATAAATGTTTTACTATTCCATGAAAACTATAGCAAGAAAAACAATTTTCTTTTTATACTCATTATGCACAACATATTTAGCTTTTACTCAATGAATTAATGTTTCTTTTTTTACTTTTTTATGAAATTATATTTTGATGCACATTATAAACTTAAATACCGTTTTCCTGATATATTCTTACAATATTTTATTTCACTAACGAATAAGTAGAAATTTGTTGTTGCTTGTATCCTTCGATAATACCTATAATTTAACATTTAATAACACAGGATAAATTACCCTAACAGAGAAAACAATGTTTGCAATTTCGTTGATTACATAATAACTAAGTTTAAATATGTTTTAGATCCTTTTAGGTTTATTAATGTTCAGCCTTTTACATGGTTAAACAGTTACTATTCCAGTAATGGCTTACAGAATCCAAAAAAAGATTAGGCTTAATCTGATGAATGGGTAATTTAACTAATGCGTTCGATTATTGTATCCTAAAATATCTAGACAATTACATGATGCAATCGAAGGTTTTTAAAAAATGCAGACGATGATTTGTTTTTAATAACTTCACATTCTGCAAATATTTCACGGTCTGGAAAATACTTGTTTTCGAATAACTCTGAATTTTTTTGTTTTACAGTTTTCATTTAATTGCTGCAAAATATTCGAGAGATATATTCAATTAATATAATCAATTATGTCCATTAACTGTAAACATGAGTAATGCACACCACTGTATCTTATTCTTTTGTCAGATAGAATACTGTTTCAGATTTAGATTATTATTTTTAATGTTTTAATACATTCAATTTTTAAATTAGAAGATAATTACATCTTTTATATATACATACATTCTATAATTTTACTTAATATTTAAATATTTTAATAATGAAAATTTTTATTACCATTTCTTCAACATTGAAAAGGAAAAAAAAAAGACAAAAGAGTGGGTCTGAATGGACACATTATATTCATTACCAAGATAATTGTGAAATAAGGCACAATTATATCAATGTAACAAATTACAGTGGATCTGAATCAAGGCTACTCATAAAGTATATTTGAGCGCAGTTTTCACCATGCGATGCATTATAAAGGGTGTTTTTTAGAGGTATAGAACTTTAAATTGCAATAAAACAACGATGTATTATTCGATTGACATGATTTTTTTTATTCGAAAGATAATCTTGTGGCATTACATTTTAAATATGATTTCTGGCATAGGACTGCCACGGCTGGCTCGGATGTAGTCCAATCTGGAAGTCCAATTTTCGATGACTTTTTCCAACATTTGTGGCCGTATATCGGCAATAACACGGCGAATGTTGTCTTCCAAATGGTCAAGCGTTTGTGGCTTATCCGCATAGACCAATGACTTTACATAGCCCCACAGAAAATAGTCTAGCGGTGTTAAATCACAAGATCTTGGAGGCCAATTCACAGGTCCTAAACGTGAAATTAGGCGGTCACCAAACGTGTCTTTCAATAAATCGATTGTGGCACGAGCTGTGTGGCATGTTGCGCCGTCTTGTTGGAACCACAGCTCCTGGAAATCATGATTGTTCCATTCAGGAATGAAAAAGTTAGTAATCATGGCTCTATACCGATCACCATTGACTGTAACGTTGTGGCCTTCATCGTTTTTGAAGAAGGATTCCACCAGCCCATAGAGCGCACTAAACAGTCAGTTTTTCTGGATGTAACGGTGTTTCGACATACACTTGTGGATTAGCTTCACTCGAAATGCGGCAGTTTTGTTTGTTGACGTAACCATTCAATCAGAAGTGCGCTTCATCGCTAAACAAAATTCGCTTATGAAAATCGGGAACAACGGCAAACTCGGTTTGGGCCCATTCGACGAATCTATGCCTTGCTTGATGATCGTTTTGATGAATTGCCAAACCAAACTGAGAATAAATCACTTGACAGCTGTTAAATCGGTTGCCATCTTGGAAATTAATGCCAACTTAAACTTCTATACTGAAAAAAAAAAACACTCTTTATAAATGTACCAGCACTACACAATGTATTTGATATTTAGTTTAACAATATTAAGATAAGAACAAGTTTAATAATAAGCAGTGACCCCATGAGATTGTCATATATAAAATTATGTATAAAAATAAACATTTATCTTGATAATTTGCATGGCTTATAATTAATCCCTTAACTGTCGATTAAAAGTTTTTCTATTCGCTTCCTAATGCCAACCGTTTTCCTCGTAGGCACGCGTATGTGATGCATTGGTGCGGGAAGGAATAAAAAAGCAAATAATCTGAAATAAATCAATCCTTCGAAAACATTGTCCAGGTTCTTTCCTTGCATTCCAAAGACTTCGGAATAATTTTAGGGATAGCTCTGCACAAGAAAGATCGTACTTCGGAATAACGTATGTATACGTCCGGGGAAATTAACGTTTTGACTGAGTGAGACATTTATATACGCTGGTGGCAATTAAGAGGTTAAAGTAGTTTCGTAGTTCTAGCATCGAAGTATAGTAGTATTATTGAATTCAATATATTGTTATTGTATGAGGTGGGCTCGATGAAAATTATGATTAAATACTGGGTCGCGAATATTGAAACTTTGAAAAGCCTGCATTACAGGGACACATTAAGCTGGAGATAATGTTATGTCTTGGGAAAGCATTCTTTGTTATGTTTTAAGCCCTTTATTCTCTTGCATTGTAATGACGTGAACATGTAAAATTACCCCATTGCTTGATAGCGTGAGGGTTCACACAGTTTTTGTTAAAAAGGTATTTTATACCAAATTAAGTGAAATGTTTATATTTTATGTTTGTGTTGTTATTTTAATAAACATGTTTACAAATATATAATATATGTAAAATTTTAATTTTTTTGTTTTATTTTTTAAAGAAATTGTTACATTTTATCCTGCTTATTTTTATGTCCAGAAATATCTTTAAATGATGCAAAATTAATATAAAATAAAACTGTAAATATCAATATTCTTGACCTCTATTATCTAACTCTGCATGCATTATCGTGGGAATAGAATTATTTCAAAAGTGTCTTACAGAGTGGCACACTAAATCATATAGTTAGATTGGATTGGCACGCCATATCGAAAAGGGTTCCAATCCCTGGTGTATACTGTAATAGAACAAGTAGACCTTTATATTCAAGTTGTTTTTTTTTTAAATAAATATCTATAGATTATTTCCAAATTTTAAGAACACAAAATGATAAACTCTCATTAATGTGTGCTATAACTAGTTCATATGTTAATACATAATATTTTTGTATTTATAAAATTATTTATTACTACTTATATATGAAGGTAAAATTAGTAGTTATTTAATAAAATGTTTCAGAATCTTTCAAAGACACCGAAATAGATTGAAACATCTCAGTTACGATAGTTCATTCATTTAATAATCAAGATATTTCCTTTCCTTTATTAAATCGCAAAATAACTTTTAAATTCCATGCTATTGAAAATACAAAAGGAAATATGTCGTATTTCTTTTGTTCCTAATAGGGACTGAAGATTTGTACTTACATTCTTACTAAGATAAAAATCCAAATTATTATTCAAAATGCATTTCCTTGAATCATTTCATATCTGGTGCAAAATGCGTTTGATTTCAACCCGATAATAGATAAAACAATTGGATTTAAAATGCAGATGCTTTGTTCGTAAAATTTGAGCTCCGAAGAGCATCAATTTAAATGTCATTAATTCTGGATTAGGAAACGTAGAGGGAAAATGAACACTACTTCGCCAAATGAAATGTGAAAATAGAAAATGTGAAAATAATTTTCCGAGTATCTCATCAAAAATAATGATTCAGCGCAATGCTTTGTTAAATATGTAACTTATGCATTTAAAAAGTTAACAATAGTTATGTAGATAGTTATGAAAATGCTGGAAAACAAGTTTGACAAACGCATAGTGAGGATGAAAAGTAAAATTAATGAATAACGTACAATTAGCATTAATTTATCATTCGACGGATTCAAGTATAATTATTTTAACAGAGTGTATAATATTAATAGCGTATGAAGGAGATACATAGAGATTTTATTTTTTAATATAATTTTGAAAATTAGGATCTTCATATAATACTAATATTGGTTTGATTTGACTTTATTTTTAAATGCCACACTCAAATGCAAGAATATGGCTATTGGCGGAAACGTAATTTTAAAACTTGATAATGTGACAAGGAAAACACCTCAGCAGGCAGACCCTTTTCAGAAAGGACCCTCCAAACAGCTACTTTAATAATATAAATAACTTAAATAATAAAAAAACCTCTTACATAAAGATTGTACGAGAAAATATAAAAATTCATTGTCGTTTAAAAATAAAAATTCATTTAAAGATATACATTGTGATTCATCCATGCATAAACTTTTATTTTTTAATTCTTTTAAGCAATGAAAAACAGTAAAAGTAAAAGCAGAATATTATACATAAAAATTTAGGATAATAAAAAATTATTTTTTTACAGTAAAAAAAGCGATAAACACAGCAATTTATTTAAATTTAATTTTTCTGACGAATTTTTTAAAATACATTTGGAGTTTTAATCTCTTAAATAAGAAAAATCAAACATTGCTGTTTTACTGCAATTTTTTTAAACTGTAAAACTAATTCATTTTTATTTATCATCATTATTTGTTTTTCGGAATTATTCTAGATTTTTTTTAAATTTTTAATAATAAGGTGATTTTGAAAAACTTCCTTCATTTCATATTTTATGGAATCTTAATCATGCCGTCTTAAATTTATGTAACCGAAGCATTTATACTTATCCAATTGTTTTGTCATTTATTCTCATCAATTAAAGTTTGTAAAAAAATTGAATCACATTTAATTTTAGGAAATATTCAGGAAGAATATTTTTTTTGAATAAATTATTTTTATAAATACTTGGATATTTACAAAAATAAAATATATTTTATAAAAGTGTGTAAACTACTAAATAAATTGATATACTTTTTTAAACATGTAGAAGTAAAAGAGATAAAATTCTATAATAGATGACGATTTTCTTTCCTTTGTAACTTGATAGATACATTTCTTTTCAACTGTAGAAGAAATTGAATAAAGTTTGTGTGTTTCAATTTAAAGCAGATAACAATAGCATTGCGCCATCTATTACACAGCGTATTAAACAAAAAAAATTTCAATAGAAACCTTATTTTGACAACAGTTAAGATAAAAAATTTCAAAAGGAATTTTAAAATTAAACATTTTGTATTTTTTAAAATTCTGTTCTTTCAAGATTCTTGAGCAAAAAAACATTTTTGGAATAATATAGGAAAATAGTTCATTTTTTTTATGCAAAGGAGAACGAAGTATTTTATTATGTATAATACTTGAAAATATTTTTGTAAAATCAATGCAGATAGTATGTAATCAATTTATATTTTTTAAAATTATTATACACCTCAAAGTAAAGAAATCTACCATGCTAAAGAAAATTTTCTTCAAAATGGCTGTTACTACTATGCAATTATAATCTTGTAAAAGTTGTCTATTTTCTGATCATTTAATTTTATAAAGTACAAAAAATCTTGGTTAAAGTTATAAACTATATGAATTATTGATGAAGAATACATATTGCGATTAAACCACAAATGAATTAGTATCATATTCATTAAGTGTCCTTTCTAAGGTATATGAATTCTTTAAGAACCCATTCGTCTTAAGGTTGTCTTCGTTTATGTTAAAGAATAGGACCCGAATTTGGAACATTTTTTCAGATATAAAAGAAATGAAAATAATATGATATTCTGGCTTCACTATCCTTTAGAGAGCAGCATTTTTTGTCATACTTCCCATTTTAAACTGAGCGAGATTCATTTTTTCTGGTATAAAATGTGTTTTGCGTTTTATCTCCTATACCGTAAAGTTAAATGAGCTATTCCTTCACGTATTAAAAAGAAAAAGAAAGCTCTAATGGGATATTTTAAAATTTTTGAGAACACTACATTGTTAACAGAGGTATGAGTTATAATATTGCAAATTCCCATGGAAATTGAGGCATTTTTCTGTATGAAAATGTGCTTCGCGTTTAGTTCAAGCTTCGTACTTTTACCGAAGACAGCCATAAAAAATGAGCAGACATCTCAAAACCTATCCTCTCTCTCTTATTTTTTGATTATTTTTTAATCCTACTAAAGATATTAGACATAGACAGAGACATTTTAGGACAGGGATGGCAAACCAGTGGCACGCGTGCCATTGTTGGCACGTGACAGAATATTTTGGGCACGCCACCGATCAAAACGGTTTGCATTTTAGTTCAAAATAAAAAAGTTCACTAAGAAGTATTACGAATATACGCGAGTGATCAGTCAAGCTACTCGGAGTTCTCTTTTGTTATTTCTTGCCTTAGTTACGTCGTGGCTATTGACAATGATGCTATTGACAATGATGCAAAGCTTGTCAACGCATAGCATAGTCAGTTTTGTTGATGCAACTGTATTTTAAATGTGATTTATGTTATATTTATTAGTTTTAACTGTTATTTAACATGGCTAGTTCAGCCAAATAAATAAATAAATAAATAAAACGAATGTAAGATAGTAAGCGTAAGAGAGAATTTCAAACTTGGACGGAGAAATACGGCATGATTATTAAAGGTGACAAAGTGGCGTGCGTTTTATGTTCTGGAATAGTGGTGTTTAAAACATCGTCTGTAAAACGGCATCTTCAAACAAATCACAAATCATTTTGTTAAAACAGAGAACCACAGCAAAAATAATTAATTGCTTAGAAATCATTTGGAAGATGACTCCAATTCAGCATGCATTCTACCATCTTACAATCCCAATATAAGTTATTTGTCATCGATATACACTGCTGGACAATTGCTAAGGACGGATAACACTATCATCAATAGCAACCACAAAATGAAAGGAAGCAAAATGTGGAAAATTAGAATAAGTGCGGGATATTAGTAAGAAGAAGTATGAGTATGCAAATTTTTCCACGTCTGTTCATCACGTGATAGTGTTCATAAGAGCTTTAAAGGTTTTGACGCGTGTGGACAGTTGTTGTTTCAAGTCAAAGTTTTACAGGAAAGATTTAATAGACGAACTTAAAATTTTTGGCATGTCTTTCCGACATCACATAGATGACTTTATGCGCGGCCGAATTATTGGAAAGATCGAAGAAGGGCGAAAAATAACAGATGTTGCCAGTGAGTTCGACATCGCTCACAGCTTTGTTTCACGGCTGTGGAAGTCATTTAAAACTACTGGAATGTGTAGTAGACGGCACGGGGGAGGTCGTGTTAGAAGTACGACGCCTGCAGAAGACAGATATATCGTCCTATATCAGCAAAAAGTAACAGGCGCACCACAGCTCAGCAGGTGGCAAATCAGTTTCTGTTGTGTGTGTCCCATTGACCAGACAGCACCGTACTGCCCGTTTGCAATGGTGTCGTGAGCATCACAATTGGGCTGAACAGGACTGGGCATGCGTACTATTCTCAGATGAGAGTAGGTTCAGTCTGTCATCGGATTGTAGAAGCCAACTGATCTGGCGCGAGAGTGGTACTGCTTATCGACCAGAAAATATCCAGGAAAAGGACCGATATCTGACATGCAGTATCATGGTGTGGGCCGGCATCATGATCAATGGCCGCACGCGGCTACATGTGGTTGCGAATGGGACTATGACGGGCCAACGATACATTGATGAAGTTCTACTTCCTCATGTTCGTCTTTTCAATGGTGCTGTCGGTGATAAATTTGTTTTTATGGATGACAACGCAACATGTCATCGAACACTCGCTGTTCAGGATTATCTAGACAGCGAGGGTATTCAACGTCTCGTATGGCCAGCGCGTTCTCCAGATCTAAACCCCATTGAAAATGTGTGGGATGCTTTGGGGAGGCAAGTTGCTGGTGGAAACTATCCTCCGACAAACAAGAACATCCTCATCCGTGCACTCACAGAGGAATGGGATAAACTGCCTCAACAGTTGCTGGATAATGTTTTGCAAAGTATGGTACGACGTGTGGAATGTTGCATCACACTCCACGGTGGACATATCCCGTACTGATACCTTTCTTTAAGGTGCCTGCTGACTTTTAGATGCATTGTTCCATTTCTTCGTACGCAAATCAAATGAACATTTTTTTCTTTCAGATGTTTCACAGCTTTTGTACTTTCCAGAACAATAAATATTCTTTATTCTAATGTCTGAACAGTGTGGCAACTATATTTTATCCTACTAGGCCTCATTTCTTGCTTAATGTTATGCTACATAGCAATTTGTGATCCGTCCTTAGCAATTGTCCAGCAGTGTATATATAATATCTGCAACAACAGAAGTCACACTAATGTTACTTTAACTTGAATTTCACTTATAACAAAGGCGTATACTATTATACAGTGCAAAACGTATTTTGGGGTAGCAAATAAAGGATTTTAAGTTGTAAGAATTTTGTTTAATTACTTTCTGAATAATCACAAGTCAAAATTATTGGATGGCACCGTCGATGTCTCAATTAACATTTCTTTAGAAAAAATGGCACATTAACTTATAAATGTTCGCCACCCCTGTTTTAGGATATGGGCCAACAGGATCTGGGCCCAGGGACTCACAATCATTGGGTATTCCGTTTGGTTGTCTTAATAAAATCATGACCGGGTAAATGTAATGGTCAAATATTATTCCCGAACATATTCTACGAAAAACAGGGAATTTCAAACTGCATGTCGACTAGCAAAAGTGGTAAGATGGAATTATTATGTGATGACCGTTGTCTATGCATTGGCCTAGGCATAATACCATAAACAATCATTCAACTTATTAAGTCAAAATGTGGCCATCGGTCGAGCCAGTTTGTGCCTAAGTTTTTGAGATTGAGAGTCGTGATCATTTATTTGTTTCAAATTACCATTTGAACATGCATTTGACAGTGGATGCTATATATTCTATCTACTTTTAAAGATCTAAGGTAGAGCCTACTTTTGCATAAAGAACCAGAACCGCAAAAAGTCTTAAGGTATCCCTGAACTTATGTATCAGTTTTTTTAACAAAAATAATACATGGTGAATCCGTAAACTAAGTACCATTTTGGGAAAACTCAGATAAAAAACTTTTTTTTCAAAACAAAATTTATTTTCATATGAAAGAGCATGTCAAAAACTATATTTCTACATAGTTACTAGCATTGTTTTGACAATTTTCATATCGGCAAATGAGCCTGTATATACATTCTTCAAAGAAATCCACCGCCAGTGAAGAGACTTGGAATTTATAGAAACTCATCACAAAGCAATATTATTGTGAACTGTCTGTATTCACAAATTTTTCATTCATTTTCCCAACCAAACCATCTTTGACAACAGAAGGCTACCCCAACATGTTTTGTCATGAACATTGGTACGCCCATACTCCTTTCTCCTAAGTTCCTCATTCATTACATTTTCTCTATAAATTTCTACAAGTTGAAGATGAATTTCAACTGGTTTAACATTCTTTTTGCTCAAAAACCGGAGTACAGAACACATTTCACAGTCAGCGGGATCGGCGATCGTCCTTAACATTTTGAACAATCATTGACAAGTGTAAATACAGTACGTGTCGATGGACCGACAATCAACTAGAGACAATGTGACGGAGCTTTATCACGTCTTTCACTAAAATCCTCTTCGGGAATCTTTGGGGCCCGAATGGCATTTCTTTCCAACCAACTCAGGAAGAAAACGCGATATGCACATTAGGAATGATTATATATATTGGAGCTTTAGTATTCGCGAAAAAAGGCTAGAAGAGTCTTAGAAGTCTGAGGAGGTCTTAGGAAGTACTATAAGAATCATATAGAAGTGGGTTAGAGAAACCAAAAAGTTGCTCAGTTGCCAGATCAAGTTGGATTCTATATATTATATAGAAGATATATATTATATAGATTCTTTATATCTTCTATATATTATATAGAAGGTATAAAGATTGGTAGCTGTTTGCCGTGGAATATTGGTGAGAGATATAATATTAAACTTTAATGATAGAGCGGATTCTAGTAAGTTAAGGAATCGTCTATAAATATAGATGCGTTGGTTAATTTATCATAAAGATAGTGAGCAAGATTTAATGCACTACTTGTTAAGAACTGTAGTTTATATCATATCACTCCTGATCATTAGCCCCTAAGTTGTGTTGCATTGCTTAATACAAATTGAGATAATAGTAAACTAAATTTATTATGGAAGGTTTGAGTAGTAAATCTTTTATCCCTACAGATTTAGGTCACGTGAATGAAGAACAGATGATACTTACAGCCCGGGGGTATCACAACACGTGTGAGCAAGTATTGAGCTGCAAAACGGTAGAACGAAATGGTTCTTAGTTTCCCGTCACCCCTCGTAGTTACAGAAGGATTTACGACAAGAATTGAATTTCCTTTACAGCATTTCATACGAAAACTGCCTTGAATATTTTGCTTCTATATAACACAAAAAACGCTATTGAAATACTAATATTTAATATATAGCATCATATATTTAAAAATAAGAAATAATTAAGTAATGTTGGCGATAAAAATTACAGAATTGAATATTATCTAACGAGAAACAAGGTATCACGAGGTAATACTTAGTTAATTAAGATTTAGCGAAGATTGAAAATAGAAATAAAAATTAAAATTTGGAAATTTTTAAAAAGCAAAAGAATCAAGAAAGAAATAAACAAATGTATGGCATGCATTCAAGATCTAAAAAAAATAACGTATTTTCTTACTATATACTTATATATATATATATGTGTGTCTGTTTTTTTAGTTTTTTTAAATCTACTCTGAAATGCTAATGAAATTCTACGACTCTTTGTCGAAAGACAAGCAAACTTTTGTATATTGCTGTTGAAAAACTAGAAACTTTTCAAATTTTTCGTTAAAATTTACTTCATAGAGTAAATAGGAGATAAATGTTTGCAAAGGAACTGAAACATTGTATTTTTGAAGGAAGGTTATTTTTAATAGGGTTCGTTCAATTTTACAAATAATGTTATTGATCCGAAAATAAGAAGACATGACTTTTAAACACAATGTTTGCGTGTTACTTAGAACAGTTATTTGTTCTATTGCACGTTACAAAATTGTCTATATTTGTATATAACTCTTAAAGTAAACTTTTGGAAATATTCTACAGTAATTTTTATATTTGCCATAACATATACATAAGGGTTATTTCACGTATGTATATTTGCCTAGACAGAGAACGTTTTGTTTTTGAGAAAAACAAAATGTTCTTCTCATAAGCTGATTGGAGATTTCACACTTTTAACCGTCTTTTTTACGTTAAACAAAGGAAAACAAGCAACTCTTGTTAGTTTGAACAAAATATTAATGTTTCTGTACTGTCGTAAAATGTACATCCTATGGTGTTCTACAAAAGATGACCTTTCGTTGTTTTTTTTTTAGTACAAAGTTTCCGCACAAAACTAAATCATTTTGTTTTTTCTGCTTTGTAAGAAATCGGGAGCTATATATGAATAATTTTTATCTTGTCTTTAAAAATTCATGTATATATATATATATATATATATATATATATATATATATATACATGAATATTATAATTATATATATACATGATATATTATAATTATATATATACATGAATATTATAATTATATATATACATGATATATTATAATTATATATATACATGAATTATTAACTACATTTCTAATATATTTCATTTTATTCCTAAAACATACAAGTATACACATAAGTTCAATGAAAATGTTAAAATTTTACTTACAGGGAAAATATTTGGCTCTACTGATTAAACAAAAGGTAAAGAAAAAAAATATGCTATATGTTTGACATAATTAATAAAAATTGCGATTTTTACTCCCTGGAGGAAATTTCAAGAAAGAACCTGTTTACAAAAAACAGTATAGCATAGTTAGTATAATGGTTACTACGGAGTATGTCTCCCAGACGATGCAATACAGGCCTTACAACGCCTAAACATGCTGAGTATCAAATTATCAATCTGATCTAGGGTAATATTACACCACATGTCAAGAAATGCCATCCGAAGTTCCGGTAGACAGGTGGGAGGGGGTTGACGGGCTACAATTCGTCGGCCAAGCATATCCCACACATGCTATATTGGATTCAAGTCCGGTGAGCATGCTGGCCAATCCATACGGGTGACAACTTCTGATTGAAGTCATTCGTCTACAATGTTTGCAAGGTGAGGACGGGCGTTGTCATCCATAAACATAAATTCAGCACCCATGGCTCCCCGAAACAAACGTACATGTTGTTCCAGAATGGCATCCCGATAGATGTGGCCTGTCATCGTTACACTCTGAACATGCAGGTCAGTTCTGGAACCAATAATAATTTCACCCTAAACGAGCCATCCTGCACCACCGTAACGGTGTCGTTCAATGGTTTTCTCTTGGTGGTAACGGGTACATGGCGTTCTCCATATTAATGTCCGGTGAGAATCAGACTGCAAACTAAACCTAGACTCGTCGGAAAAAATCACACTAGACCACTGTTGTGGTATCCACAATGCATGCTCTCTACTCCAGGTTAATCGCAGGCGACAGTGAGTTGCGGTAAGTGGAACACATCTAACAGGCCTACGAGCATATAGACCAATGTGCCCTAGCCGTCTGTACACGGTCTGCCTTGAAACTGTCGTACGGGTAGCTGAAGAAAGCTGACGAGACTGGTCTGATGCTGTGCTCCATTTGTTTCTTTTGGTAGTAACTGCCATATATATATATATATATATATATATATATATATATATATATATATATATATATATATATATATATATATATATATATATATATACCGCTCCTCATTCGGCGTTGTAACTCGGGGGCGACCTGTGCTGTAACATCTACTGACATTACCATCATCTTGAAATATTCGCCTGGAGACGACACTCTGGGCGATTCCAAGTATCTCGTATACTTCCAGCTGGGTACGTCCACATTCCAGTCGTCCAATAATTCTATCACGTAAAAAATCATCCAAATACTCCCTTCGTGCCATAACTATGCGGTTATTGCACTGAAAGGCTTTAAAGCGCTTGTGAACAATTTTACTTGAATAGGCGTTTCTATTTGGACATGGGGACTGTAAAAAAAGTCCTCAATCCCATATCAGGACAAGTCTAATGCGGGACATGACGAGAGTGGGGATTTTCTTTCTGCTGAATGGCATGACGGCGTTTGGTTGGTCGATGGAATCCGGGAGGCGTGGCTACTGTGCTTCTTCTGGGTAACAATTTTACTTCTTTGCTACCATTCCTGATATATCCCTCTCTTACACTCTCGTCATTGTGACGTACTATCCGTGCCATCTGGTGGTTTCCTGTAATTTGCATACTCTTCTTCAAGATGTGCGTGATAATTCTACAGGTGAAATTTTTATTTTACAGTTCAATTTCTGTGTGATTCTGAATTATCCTTAATTTATGGACATGAGTGTACTTAGTTCTGTACGCTTAAATGTACATAACAGTTATTTATATAAAATATTTATTTTCAATAGCATGTTTATTTATACGATCACTTTTTCGTAGCATAAATGTTTTACTGTTTCTTTTTTGATAAATATTTTATGTTTAATATATGTCTGAACACTTAAATAATCTCAAAGTAAAAATTACTGGTATGAAATTCGTGTACATAATAATAGTGTTGATATGGAATTTACAAGAGAAAATAAATATGGCCATGAATTGATTTAATTTAATATAAATTCCATGTATTTAAAATAAAGAAGGATATAATAAATGTATAGTTTTTAAAGTTTATGTTAAATTTCATAAAAATTCTTAATGATTATGTAAATGTTTAACTTTAAACTTATAAATCAGTAATATTTTTTAAAATTAAATTTAGTTATATAAGACATGTTTATACTTTAAAATAAAATACATAATTATCAATACCATTTAAATATAATTTGTACTTATTAAATAAAACATGTTAAATTCATATTTTATTAATTACTGAAAAATGTTACTTCTTTGTTGTTATAATAATGAGAAATTATGATGCTCTTTAATTCTTCATAGAAAATATCTTCAACTAGGTTCAAGCGAACAACTCGTTTTTTGAAGAGAATTCCTTAAGGAAAATAAGAAAACAATATATGAAAACCGAGATAATGAAGCTAACGGGCTTGTTTCTTTTAAAATTTTATTAATTGTCCCTGTGGAATGACAGTCTTATATTTAATTGATCCTGAAGGGTTTAACATATTTATCATTAGTTTTAAACAATATCTTATTAAACAAAAGTTTCATTGCGAATTTCATCTATTTAGTAATATTAAAGTTAAAATTAAAAATACAAAGAATTTAAATATGTATTCTCAAAAATTAAGCTGTCGAATGAAGTTTGTTTTGAATATTTTTTTATTACTAACTATTCTCAAATTTATTTATTCACATCAAGTTTGGAATAAAAATTCCAATTTTTTTTATGGTCAGTTTTACGTTTTCTTGGTTGCATCACTACCATGCATTTTGGTCATAAAACTAAAAGTCTATTATAATTTTAACCATAACAAATAACAAACTGGAATTTGTTATCTGAATGTTAAATTTTTAATAATGGCTCAAAAACTTTTAGGATGATTTAAAATTTATACACAGATCATCATGAAAGATAATCCCCCTCCCCGAGGATTACATTGTCATTCACAGCATTGAAATGCCAAAAAATTTCATGTATTTAGGCATTCATTTAATGTATACTTTCGAGATACTTACAGCATTAACATTCATAACTTATTAAAACTAAATGAAGAAATAAATAAAAATAAATCTCTTTTCTGCGCAAAACGGACAAATTCCAAATTCTTCTTCAAATCCAAATTAACGAAACATCCTTTTCTCTTCTAATAGAATTTTTTAAAAAACAGTAATTTATATATATATATATATAAAGAGTGTTTTTTTCCAGGTATAGAAGTTTAAGTTGTCGTTACTTTCCAAGATGGCGACCAATTTAACAACTGTCAAGTGATTTATTCTCTGTTTGGTTTGGCAATTCATCAAAACGATCATCAAGCAAGGCGTAGATTCGTCGAATGAGCCCAAAACGAGATTGCCGCTGTTTCCGATTTTCATAAGAGAATTTTGTTTAACGATGAATCGCACATCGGGTTGAATGGCTACGTCAACAAACAAAACTGCCGCATTTGGATTGAAGCTAATCCACAAGTGTATGTCGAAATACCGTTACATCCAGAAAAACTGACTGTTTGGTGCGCTTTATGGGCTGGTAGAATCCTTCTTCAAAAACGATGAAAGCCACAACGTTAAAGTCAATGGTGATCGGTATAGAGCCATGATTACTAATTTTTTCATTCCTGAATTGAACAATCATGATGTCCAGGAGCTGTGGTTCCAACAAGACGTCGCAACATGTCACAGAGCTCGTGTTACAATCGATTTATTGAAAGACACGTATGGTGACCGCCTAATTTCACGTTTTGGACCTGTGAATTGGCCTCCAAGATCTTGTGATTTAACACCGCTAGACTATTTTCTGTGGGGCTATGTAAAGTCATTGGTCTATGCGGATAAGCCACAAACGTTTGACCATTTGGAAGACAACATTCGCCGTGTTATTGCCGATATACGGCCACAAATGTTGGAAAAAGTCATCAGAAATTGGACGTCCAGATTGGACTACATCCGAGCCAGCCGTGGTAGTCCTATGCCAGAAATCATATTTAAAATGTAATGCCACAAGATTATCTTTCGAATAAAAAAAATCATGTCAATCCAATAATACATCGTTGTTTTATTGCATTTTAAAGTTCTATACCTCTAAAAAAAAAACACCCTTTATATATATTAGGGTTTAGAAAGTTTTTCTCATTACCTTTCATTGGGATCTGCAAGGCTGCAATCACGACAGTAAGAATACAACAATACAAGGCACTTGGGAATATCTAATTGCTCAACCTTCACTCTTTGCACGAGCTGTGCATTAATCTGACTCTCAAGTTGATTGGGTGAATATTAACGTCGCATTATTCAGGCGTTTTGTGACGGTTCTCGTAATTTTGAACCATGATCAAGTTACGAGGACGACACCTGCGCTGGCGCCTCCCTCTCCTAACTTCCACTCCTCACGAACGGGAGGAAGTTTGAACTTTGAGTGGTTTAAGGTGCATCCCCCCTTCAGTGGTACTGGTCTCGAATTCATGACACACCAGTCACAAGTCATTTATCTTGACCTCTAGTTTATCACGGCAATCTTTGGAGCTGAGATATTAGCTTTCGCTAACCGCTGTCAAGCTCCTGATGCTACGAGCGTGAAACTATGCAAATCTCTCCCTTGGAACCTACACGATGTGGGGTGGTTTTCACTAAAGGACCGACTTCCTGTTAAGTAACTAAAGGTCACGTAGGGATTTTTGGGGGGGGAATCCAGAACAGGACAATGATAATACTTAAGTTCTAGGGCAAGTGAAGTTTGGTCCAGCCAGCAAAGAAGAAACCAGCATAATTCTCACACCATTCTTCAACATCAAAGTTCACCCCGCGTGAGTGAGTGAGTGAATAATAACGTCGCACTGTTCAGCTACACGAGGGCTTTTGGAGACGGACCACGTTATTTTGAATTATGGTCAAGTGACGTGGACAACACTTAAGCTGGCACCCTCTCTCTTAACTACCACACAACAACGGGAGGACGTTTCAGCTATCGACAAATTTAACGTGCATCTCTGCCCTACATGGCGAGTCTTTAGTGGTACTGGGCTCGAACTCGTGACAACACCTGCTACAATCCGATACCTTGACCACTAGGCTACCATGGCCCAAGTTCACTCCGCAAGGAGTGACAGGGGACCAATGGTCGAATCTTGGTTACATCTAACAGAAATAATTTTGCATGACGCGTCTTTCTTTGAAGACGTGACATATCCCGCTTTTAAAAGAAACACAAAAAACAGACACTAAAGGCTAACTATCAGACTGGTTCAGACCCACTCTTGAAACTGCTTAGACTCGTTTTCGGACCAGCCAAGTCTTCAGCTGAACGAGCATCATGTTGTCTTGACTACTCTAATGCAGCTTTCACGTTGGTGATTAAACCTGTAATAACATCTTCTCGCCACAGCACACTGGCATGCATAAGAAAGAGCAAAACAGTCGATTTACAGTGGATCCCGTCCCACTGCAGTACCCCTGAGGATGATACTGAAGATAAATTGTAGAAAAACGCTTGAATGATCTATCAGTCTCCTTTTAATGAGATTTGTTATCAATTCTGCTGCTTCAAAGATTTATGTTTCCACGAGGAATATATACATATCCGAGCTAAAGAGCTAAACATAGGAGAAGCGATGATAAACCATCTCCAAACACCAGGATTAACAAAAATATGCGTTTCCATGTGACAGGGAGTTATAGGGAATTATGTGCAGGGAATTATAGAGACAACCATGCATGATTGTCTCTATAATTCCCTGCATCCACTGGGGGGAGGGTCATAGTCGGCTGCCCTACTTACCTTCTATGATATTGATACTCTGTAACAACTACAGATCATCCGCTTTTCTTTTCCTGCTTTGAAAAAAATTCTACTTTTTCTCTATTCTTCTTTCTATTGGGAGGCAAATGAACTTTTAACTTGTTTGATGCTTTCTTCCTTTTCCTTTTTTAGCCCTGTCTTAATACTTTTTTTTACTGTTACTTGAATCATCGAACCTTTGTTGTGTGTATCCCGACAAAAGGATTGTGTTCTCTCTCACTTGAGGTATTGGAAATAAGTAAAGGTAATATTTTATCAGACTTTAAGGTATCTGTACACCTTCGAAAAGAAAATTTTTTTAAATCTGTAATATTTGCTATTAAAACATTTTTTACCGATGAAATGTAACTTAAAACTATGAAAAATACATTTAATATGTTACTTGTAGTACATAAAAAATTTTAGGGAGTAAAGCTTAGTGTAAATAGTAATTAAATTGATTATTAGAATAACGCACATAACTCAAATGTAAACAAAAATATCCCTTTTCTGTAAATTTGATGATGATCATAATAACTTTTTTAGGGCTGGTACTATTTTCCTGATGATAATCAATTTATTACAATTTTTATCAAGTTTCGAGTAAAAGAACATTGAAAAATCATTAAAAAATTATTATTACGAGCATGATATATACCTTAGTTACTAAAAACATATCAACTATATAATTATGAAAGTAGTAGGGGTTCTTTAAATCTATAAAACAAATATATTTATAAAATTTGAACTAATTTGGTTCACAACTTTTTCTGATATTTACGTTGTCAGATGTCAATACGTAAAACAAATTGATTTTGAGATAAATCAGAAATAAACTTTCAACTGCAAATTTTAATATTAAAAACAATTTGATATACTTAAAATGCTCCTGATTTATAAATAACACCTTCTTTACTCTCTAAAACATTGATTTTTTTCCTTGTAGGTCTTAAAATTATTCTACGCTGCTTTACATTTGGTGTTGAATGTCGTTCTGCGTCGTTAATTCTATTGATGTCAAGATGTTTGTATGATTTTAAAGTAAAATAACCAGGAGTTATATTAAGTTTTTTAAAAATTTCAACACAACCCTTGTATCCCTCATTAAATTGGATCACAGCATCCAATGCACCAGATTTTAAAGTTTTGAGGCACACGAAAACTTCCTTGGGTACTCTTTGCCATATAACGCCATTTGAACACTCGTTTGAATTTTGTGTTTTGCCATGCAGGCATTTAGTAAGCAGTTCTTTGGTACACAACTCTAAATATGTAGGCTTAATCATGTTTAGCACTTCATTTGATAAGCCTTTATATTTTTCTTTTGGCTTTTTGCCACAAGACAGTGCTCGCTGGTAGTAGCACCAACTATCTTTTCCGATGGGACACTGCCCATGCATCGGTTTCTCGACACTTGATGAGCAATGAAACAAAAACGCAATAACATTTTGCTGAAGACCGAATAGGTTTCCAACATTGCTACGAACAGCAATCCCATAATAGTTTTGCAATCGGTCAATAAAAGAGTCGGTGAGTTTGCCTTTACCAGACATATTTTTATTTTTAGACTTTAGTTTACGCAATCTCGCACCTACTCTCTTTTGAACATGACCAATTCATTCATATTTTGTGACGCTATCCTTCCCATAAGTATCTTTGACACTGATAAAGCCCTTAGAGTCCCCGTCACCATAATAATGTGCATATTTAAGGCCTCGTTTGACAATAGAACGTTGGAAGATTCTTGTAGCACCAACAGCTTCCATTTTTAAACGCAGAACCTTGAAAATTGCTATGGCATACGTGATCTGCTGCAAAAGTTTCCGACTCAATGCTTCTAGGCATTTTAGAAATCTTTCTGCAGGTGGGACAATATGACGACATTATTTCAATGTCTACTACTTTACCAGTGTCAACTGACAAAGCTGCGACACACCCATTCATGGAAGAATAACCTCTACGCTGCCACGTTCCATCAACTGAAATGCCACATTCAACAATTTTATTTTTAGTAGGATGTAGCACTAAAACAGTTCAGAAGCTGCTTTTTGCATTGATATAGTTCACTAACTTCTGAAATCACGGACATGAGTTTATTCTCATGATTAGTGTACGCGGTTTTTTACTGAGCCTGGGTAAATTTAACGTACCACATAATTTCAGCCCAGCAGAAAAACCTTTCCCAATTAGTCTCATACCATACACAAATCTTGTATTTACTTCAGGACACTTTAAAGTTTTCTTTGAACTAGAAAACCCTGAGTAAAAGTCACAATGTTTACACCTGATAACAAAATTTGAGCACAAACCATATGTGGAATCCTCAGAAAGCAGGATACCTTCTTCGAAACATCTTGGGCAGCAAAGTTGTAAAAACAAATTTAAAAGGACTTCCATATCAATTATTCTGTTGCCAGTAAGTGGTTTACGTTGATATTCTGCTATTTTTTCATCAAAGACAGCAGGTATTTTAATTTTTGAAGATCTGGCATTGATAGATGTTGCGCTGCTATTTTTTGAATGTTTAATAGTAGATCCATTACCTAGAAATTGGCGTTTTCTCTTTGCACTAACTCTACGTTTAGCATTACCCATTTTAAATGACAAAAATTAAAATTTTCTGCTATAAAAGAGGATTAAACAAAAGCTTATAAAGAGCTACGCAATCATAAGCAAATGTAAACAAACAGTAAAGCACTCTATTTTCTTGCCAGATTCTAGATAAAAATATAAATAAAAACCTGTTGCCAATTATATTTTTGATAATTCTGAAAACTCAAATTCATATTTTAAAAAGTTTAAATTTCTTACTATTGCATATTTAAACGATACTTTGAAAAATAAAAATGTCAACAAACATTTTTTTCTACTTCGCAATGCAGACTTGTACTTCCGGGTTCAAAAAGGTGCTATCGAATGAAACTCAAATCCCCATAACTTAAGTTCTAAATAAGATAGAAACACAATTTAAACACCATTTTAAAGGAAAAAAAGTTCATATTTTCTAATAACATTTAAATTAAAAAATCGAAAAATTTGACGAAAATGACGTTTAGAGGGTGTACGGATATCTTAAAACTCAGCTATATTTTATTATTCGATAATATTAAGGCCATTGTAGAAGGAGTAAAACCAAATTAAAAATTGTATATTGGTGCACTGCTTGACCACGATTTTTGAAAATACCCAAAAATGGTGCCTAATTGTGTACACTAGTTATACATACACATAAAATTAAATATTGACAAACTTATCACTGAGTCTGGCGACAAAGCAAACCGCTGTATATAATGAAGTTTACTAAAATAAGAACCTACCAATTACATAAAAGTGCTTTAAAATTTCTATGACTTTACACTCTCCTGTGTTCATACTCCTTTATAAGAACCATAGAAGTTTTAGAACAAAGAAAGTGACTTTGAAACACTAGTCTTTTAAATCAATCTCTCTAAACGTACTTTAATATTACCCTAAAAGTGAATAAAAACTAAAACTAAAAACCTCGAAATTTCGAACCTTCGTGGAATATGTCAGTGCTTCTCGAGCTTTCCATAGTTGGGACCCAAAATTCATTCACTATTTTCATCGTGCCTCCCTCCATACAGTAACAAGGTATTGAACTCAAAAATGCTATACTTTGACGCTAAAGCTACGATATGACTTGAACTTCTTAAGTCCCTCTTCGTATGTAAACGTCTCCTTCAGCCAAAACTTTAATTAGACGTATATATAAGTCCTTACGAAGTACGATCCTTTCTGTGCACTGCTACCCATAAAATTATTCCGAAGGTTTTGGAATACAATAAAATGACTTTGACAGTGTTTACGAAGGATTCTCTTATTTAAGAGGATTTGTTTATTTTTATTCCTTTTCTTCCCCCTCCCATACATCATATACACGCAACTACGTGGAAAGCGGTGGCATTAAGAAGCGAATCGCGTAATTTTTAATTGACATTTAAATGATTAATTCGAAACCATACAAATTATCAAGATAAGTCTTAATTTTTGTATATAATTTTATGTATGACAAGCCAATAGGGTCACTGGCAATTTTTAAACTTGTCCTTAACTTAGTATTGTTAAAGAAATTGTAAAATATATTGGGCAGTACTGATACATTTATAAATGTAATATATCAAAGTAAATATGTATTCTATTTTTTGTTATGTCAGAATGTATTTTGTTTGTTTGCTTTTAGTAAATAAATGATATTTTTAAATCATCTTTTGTTTTCAACTTTTCAATATGCTAACGCCCTCCTCGTAGGGTTATCACGCCCCACATTTTGAGAGACATTGGGATAACTGATAGCTTATATTACCAAATTTTAATACAATTATACGAAAGATTGAAACTTAGGTCCAGCAACTCTCACACAGCAACTCTCGTTATCTATTAAAACAAGTATATGGATTGTCGATTAGAGTATCGCCGATCATAGAATTGTCTTCCTTAAGAATTAGACTACATTTGTGTTTAAAATTGAATTTAATCCCTTTGAAGTTTCAAGAAAATAGCTTTTTAAAATAGGATGTCATATGAATGTTGTGTATAAAGTAGAAAATTTGTGTTTGGATTCAGACATTGTTCATATTTGCTTTTACCAATATTGAAACTAATTTTGTCTAATGCATTATAACAATGAAAACACTTGTTTTGAATTCTGGCTGAATTGAAGAAACACTCTAACGAACAAGTAATATAAAAAAAAATTAAGTCACAATTCCTACTTAGATCAAAGAAAAACTTTACTTTAGCTACTTTTTATTAAATAGTTACAATTAATATAAATATGTATATACATATGATAGAATCACAACATTAAGTGGTAGTTAATTTTTATTAATTATTATTAAAGTATCGTATTGTCATCCAGAAAGATCGTGTCTATAAAATTTCAGTTCAACTGAATGCTTTAAAACGTGAGATAAAAACCGTTTCATGTTTTGACACAAGTCGCCAAAAATGTCGCTAATTTGCCAAATATGATGCCAACGTGGCTGTATTTGTAATTATTTAAATAATTTGTTGAAAACAACTAATTTTTATTAATTATAATTAAATTACTGTGTTGTATTATCATCCAAAATAATCTCGAACATCAAATTTCAGCTCAATTGAGCGTTTTAAAATGTATTATTTTATTAACGATTTAAAATTCCACCAAGGTAAATAAATAAATAAATATGATAATATTAGGGATTGAAAAGCAGTTTTTATCTATCAATAGATAGTTTATCTTAACTTATATGTAATCATAAATTGACAAAGTGACAGAAAATAGAATCAAGTTTTCCAAAATTTTGTGAAATGAAAGACTAAATTTTTTCCCCTGGAGACCTTCAAACAACTGCAGTTAAATTAGGTTTTTCAGAGAGTAGTTAGGAGGGGATAGAAACTTGATTGATTTTTAAAACTCTTATTTTAATCGTCTTTTCCTTTCATTTGAAATATCTCGACTACCTGTGGAATAATAAAAGATTTAGATTGCAGGAGACTGCTACTAATATGACTTTTATATATTGCTCTGATTGTTATTTCTATTGCATTCAAAACAGTCTCCAGACACCATTTATATGAAAGAGCCCTTTTTTTACGTAACTAAATATATACGCATGTATATTAATATTAATGCAAATCTTTATTATGTAATGCATTGATTTATTTTTATTTTTTTCAGTTTTATACGCACAAATGCTGAAACACTTGATAAACTTTGCTTCATTCGAATATCTAAATTTTAGCCTTGGAACAGATACACGTATTTTCATTTGTATAGTTTATTCACTAAATTATAGACATTTTTAGTTAGAAATATGTCTATGTATCTTGTCACTATCTTAGACCGTTTCGATACACATTTACACATCGGATAATTCAAAAGAAATTAAATTCTTCATAATATCTATATCTACCGTTATAATAATATCTTCCATATCTGAGATTGACATTTAAATAATTGCATAATTTTTATTGTATCAACTCTTTATCTTATTACAACTGTAATTCGTATACCGATAAAAAAAATACTAGATTTGGTCAACTTAATATGAAAATTTTGGGATTGTTTGAAGGTTTAATACGGTCATATTTATCTTGTAATTGTTATAAAAAATTTTAAAACATTTTTTAATTATATTTTAATTACATTTACGAAATATACAGCTTCGTCTATTTAATTTAAATACATTTAATCCTCGGTTCAATTTTTGAATATATCAGTAGTATATATGTACAACTAAATGTTTTAATAATTGAAACAGACTCATAGATTTAACATTTATTCTGTTTTGGGGACTGAAAATCATTTTTTTTATGAATTGTTCAATTAAGTAAGTTTTTTTTGACGAAAACATTATCAATAAAAAATATGATGCACTTTTTCCATGTATTTGTAAGGGTAAGTTTTCTAAGAAACCCAAATTCAAATAAATAGAATTCGGGAAGAAAAAAAATCTTCGAGTTATGAAAAATTTATGAAACTGCATTAGCAATACGATTATTAAAAAGAAAGACAAACTACTCTAATTTACTGAATTTATAAATTCTGAGATCAGTAATTTTAGTATTCACTTATAGCAATTATAACTGCCTACTCAAGCCATAATTATCAGGTGATACCTCGGTGTGAGAAAATACTTAATTCGCAAAGATTCCGACACACCCATAATTTATTACCTGCTGCCTTTAACAATTTAAAATATTCTTGGTGACTCTCAGATGGCATATCTTTTATTTTTATCTTTATCTTAAGTAATTTATCCTTTGATTTATAAAAAATATATTACTACGATAAAAAAGTATTCTAAATTTCAAATGTCTGTTGAGAAATAAATCAGTTACTGTTCGAAATAATTTATTAAAATGTACCGTTTTTGATAGACTGGAAATCCTGACACAAATGCAATTTTATTTATTGTGAAGGTTTTTTCTAATTCTAACTCAGAAAAATTTGATATTCTATATATCTAAAGGGAAGAAGAAAAATAATGCACTTTTTCTTTGAATCAAGCATAACGTGATTTGAATTTCGCTTCAAATACATGAAATAATTTCATTAATTGTGGTGCTGCCATCTATCAATGAATGCACATACAAATAACAAATATTTATTAAAATAATTCCCACAAACAATAACTAGAAGCATAAATTCCTTCTTTACAATTAATTCTGTATAAATTCAAATAAAATATTTACCTTAATAAAAAAATTACTGCCCCCAAAATTATATTTTTTAGATATCTTCCAGTAAAAAGTAAATTTTTTAATTAAATGAAAGGTTTCTTGTTCTGAAGGTTTAATATTTTAAAATTATAATGATAATTATATAAATCTTTTACCATTATGATCAATAGTTAATGTTTAACAAAAAGATATAAAACAAAATAAATCAGTTTCAAATGTTTTAGGAAAAAATGATTTAAATATTTATTTTAACATTATTTTTTAATTTGCATAATTGATATCTGAAAATCTGTATCACAAATTCTTTCTTTGTTAAAAACCTTTACTTTTAAAGCACTATGTGAGCCGATGTTCAGAAAATGCAGTCGATAAAATAACTTTAGACTAAAATTTAAAAAATATTCTAATTTTCCACGTTTTACCTATTTTTTAATTAATTCGTATTTTTAAATAACTTTTAAAAAGCACAAGTTATTTAATTTGTGTAAGAGATTTGGTGAAATTGGAAGAATACATAAAAAATAATAAGAGAAAAAATTAATATTTTTACCTAATTTTCTCTCTCCTATAAAGAAATTAAGGAGATGAAAGTGAAAAAAATAAGATGTAGATTTGTGAAGTTGAAAAATAACTCATTCATACGCACATTAAATAATTAAATACGATCAATCATTATTAAATTACTAATAATGGTTACCCTTATTTAATTAGTTATAATTTGCTATATGTATATATTTTGGAAGATATGTGGTTGCATATATCACCTAACGCAATCAAAACACAATTTAGAAGAATTTCGCATATTGCCCAATTTGTACATAAAGTCTAGCGTCATGAAACACTGTTAGTACTCACGGGAAACGCCGCTGTATTTAATATGTTTCAGCTAAGGCAAGATTAATGAATATGATCTTATTTATTTTCTACTACACAAAATTTAATCGATATATGAGTAAATATATTTGATTTAATTTTATTTCCTAAATGCACAAAAAATTATTTACAATTATTTACTTTCTTTCAAAGTTGTATTTTAAGTTTAAAAAGTCAATTACAATGCTATTTTAATGTTAGAAATGTTGGCTAAATTTATGTTACTACTTTATTTGTTTTGTTCAAATATTTAGAGAAGAAATGTTTCAGGCAATAATTACGACTTAATTTTGTATTCCTAAAAAAAAATGATAAAACAGATTTAGAAACATTTAGACACTATAAAACTGCTTCTATACTTTCAAATTGTTTTTTAAATGAATATTAATCTAGGTATGAATCTGTAAAGTAAGAGAAGTATCAAACATTTTATCTACTATATATATATATATATATATATATATATATATATATATATATATATATATATATATATATACATATATATATTATTTCTTGATACTTCAAAGCATTTTGCACGTTAAATGGAATGTTTTATAAACTTTACATATCGCCTAAATTATGTCACTGATAGCCTTGCTTATTTTTTTTCACTAAGCTAAATGTAGTTTCCTCTAAAAATTACAACAGGTTTACAGTATTTTTTCTTTTGTCTGAAAATATTTCAACCAATTTTAATGAAGCTGACCATATTATAATGTATACCATACGTATTTCTGCTGCTATAGTTATGAGTGGATTCGTACAAGCGAAGAGATTATTTGTACAATTTATTAATGGCCATGTATCTTTGTAATGATAAAATACATTACATAATTGTCCTGTGTTTCATGTTTAATTTTGTAAGTGGAGTGTAATTTTTTTTACGTCAAAAGAATTACTGTAATTATTTTATTTTGGTTTCAATCCTTGAAAGAGACTCTTATAAAATTTTTCATAGCGATACTTCTTGAAATTTAAAAAAAAAAAAAATAAGCAAATTATAAAAAAAGAAACTTACTGTTCTTATGATGTAGATAATTATTCATAATATGGTATTTTACACTTTATGTATCCCATGTTCTGTACGTAAATGACAGCAATGGCTTTTATGTACGGAGCAAATAGTAAAAAAACAGAAGCATTCAAAATAAATGTAAGGATATAAAGATTAAATCTTACAGTGATGTTCTTAATAAATATACTTAATTTAAGGAAATTTAATTTAAAATATTCTAAATGATTAAAATTATTCTAAAAAATCCTAAAAGGCCTTCGCATTCTGTTACAAAACAGGGCACTTGAATGAACGATGCTGTGTACATTAGTATATATTCTTAATATATAACTTTATTGCAAAATTGGTTTTTAGGATTGAAAAATTCCTTTTCACATCAAGACAGTTAATCAAATTTTCATTTATTTAATCAATTGATGCTGCAATAATTATTTGTTAATAAAATATTTGGGACATAATATTGGTTTCAGTGTTTGCAAATAAAAATTATCACTCAAAGTTTCTTAACAATTTCTAAGCGAAATAACTGCTCACAAAATTTATTTTTTGCTTTTTTTATGACCTTACGTCTCACCTAATATTTCTACGCCTGTCTTCACTAATGAATCTACATATACTGAAAATACACTTGAGAAATTTCAGTAACGCTAAAAAAAAAAAAAAAAAGTACAGCTCTTTTGATTAGTGCTGCCATCTATGAATAAAGTGGAAAATCTTTAAATAAAACTATTTAAAACACCCAGTAGAAAATTCACTCAGTAACGATTGTATGTGGTGCGACCTAGTGCCACGAAACACAAACACAATCAAAAATATTTCCTGTAACTCAAACTGTAAAAAAATTGTAAAATCCTTTTTCAAAAGTTTTTTTTTTTATTATTAATCCATACAAATCGTTTCTTCTTTATGGTCGTTCAAACTAAAACCTACACAAAAATTTTGAACAAAATTAGTCGGTTATAACAAATTATTACCGAACTTGTCGAGAAAAATTTATGTTTCTCAAAACGTGAAATATTCGAAGGCTTGAACAGCAAAAATATTTAAATACTACTCATGTATGATAAATAATATATATTTATTCACAGAGGCATTTACTTTTTATTATTATAATTTATATTTAAAATCTCCATGATTATCTTTCTTGGTAGGATTAGACATAGATTTTAAATGTCCTCTATTGAAAATATTATACATATAAATATTTTCTTTATAATGTAAAACATACATGTTATTGTAAGTTCAACTTTGAAGCAATTAACTTGTTTCTTTTTGAAACATTTATCAGTTTAATTGATAAAAAAACTTATATTTATTAAAGCGTTCACAGAATAAATTAATATTTTACATATATATTCCTAAGAATTATATTGCAAGTATTTTTACTAATACCGATAAATAAAATAAATTTAAAAATATGCATATGTTAAAAATGGAATAGTGCATATATATATATATATATATATATATATATTTAAGTAAACAAATATTTCAATTTTTCACCGAAACGCAATTCGTTTTCTGTAAATACCTTTAGAAAATTTCACTTCCTGTCTGGAACTGGATACTTTCAAGTAATAGATAGCTCTTTTCTTTTAACGCGAAGGAAGTGTATGTAAAAACCTGTCTGGAAATATACTCTTTTTATTCCCAGGACAGTTTCATAAGAAAATATAATTTTATATTTTCTTCTGGCGTGAATTTCTCGTCAGTTATTAAATATGATATCTTCACACGGTGAAATTTTTAAAATATTTATATGTAATTACTTTTTAAAAAAGAAAACATGAATAAACACCCATAAGTATTACACATATTATAAAGAAATCCAATGCATAATCTTATAAATAAATGTTAAGATTTTTTTAAATAATTACTTACAATAAATCTTTTTTCTTTGTTCAATATTTTTTAATAATTTATGTTTATAATCTTCTACGAAAAATTAAGCATGGTTGAAGGATGTTTAATATTGAATGTTAATTGTGAAATTAATTGTATTCAATACATAGAAGCTGAATTTGCGTTCAAAGTAAGCTGTACAGATAAATAGATACTAACTCAAATCTAAGTCGTATCGTTTAATAATGTTTAGAAATGACTAATGTTACGAATTTGTCACCAATAACCTTCGTATTGCTGCAATTCGATATTAAGTGAAGATTTATTAACCAGAAATACTTAATTAATAAAAAATTTTAAATTACTAAAACGTATGAAAATAAATTTAACTACTGTTTAAATCTATTACTTCCAGAATTTTTTATATTTTTAAAAAATTCTTATCGGCTGTGGATTAGTATTTACCATTTCAGACATAGTACATCACCTTTGGAGAGGTACTAGGGAGCTGGTATCACCTTTTAGTGCGGCACAGTGTAGGTGGAATACATTCGCTGCAGTGTATTTCTGATGCCCAGGGCAGGCACCTAAGCTCTGACGACGCGAAATAGTACAAGAGATATTTAACATGTGTGTGTACCTCATAATCATCATACGACATGGAAGTTCTCGATTTTCTGTCTCATGAAAATTCACCGACTTGGCTGGGGGTCCAACCCGTAGGCTTAGGGGTAGAAGGTCAGCGACAAACCAACTATCCCCTCCCCCTCCCAACAGTCTAAGAATATTATTTTCGCATAAACCGAGATTCAAACAAGGGCCGCCTGTGTCACAACATGATTTGAATTTTTAATAATAATAATTAAAGTAAAAGACTTTGAACAAGTTAGACTCAAGTAAATAAACTGCAAAACTCAATCAGAAGATCCCTGTCTAAGAACATCCAGGATGTTTCTTATTGTTGTAAAATGAAGCGAAATAAAAGTGCCTCTAAGCGGCGTTGTTTTGTGACGTCAGTCTGCCAGCTGACGAATATACTCAGAGCACTGGTGGCATTCTCGGCGGTTGCCGAACGTTTATTTTTTATGTATCATAATGCGCCGTCCTCAGTAGAATAAACGAATAGTTTTCTTGAAAGACGTCTAGTCTTATTTTGACCAAAGTTACTCAGCATCTGGTAGATGCACCTGCAATTGAATTTCTAGAATCTAGTTCGACTTTGCTTTCGAAAACTTATCACAGACATGGAAAAAACTAACATAAATTATAAAAAAAGGTCAATGGAAGATTTTTGCGTGTACCCAAATTGTGTATAATTCAAAAATTATATAACACATTAATTTAAACTCTTAGATTATGTAAGATTATTTGGAACATTTGTGAGTTTTAAGTAAACCAACTTTTTAGAGATTTACATTCAACGACAATTACGGTAAACAATTATCAACAAATATAACTGAAATTATGTAACTCTAATCAAATTAATAAGTTAAATTTAATTCTCACGCAAATTATCAAATATTTATTACGCCAAAAGACTATTTCTAGTAACAGTCAATTGCTTTTTATCTTTTTTTCAAATAATTTAAAATAGTAAAAAGAAATTTTTGCTTATAAAGTAAAAAAAAATTCCAAAAGGAAATTCCTATTCTTTAAAATTAAACTTATGATATTCGTTTCTAAAATAATCCAAAATAAATCAAGTGCAAACTAAGAAAGAGGTTATAATAAAATGTATACTGTTTTCAACTTTCTCATTTAGAAATTTTGCCTAAAAATATTTTTCATGAAATTTACGTAAGTTTATAAACATTCTTTATTAATATTTTATTCATATATGAATTTATTTTTTATGTATAAGAATAAAATAAAAAAGACATCGTTCTGGATTTAAAAAATCGAATAATGTTATTTATGCAATATCAGATTTATTTTTTTTAGAAGAAAAATTATTCAATACTATACATTTTCAGGCATTTACGAAGTGTTGGCCATTTTGTTGAGCTGATGCCAATTTTTTTCGAACATTAATTCATGAAACCTTACTGAAATAGGATACAATGTAGTTTACGAGTTTTTATTGGAGCATTTATTTGCTAATTTGGTTCTTGTGTGTTCAGAAACTTAAAATATTTTTTTTTCTAAATTTAAAACTATTTTCGGCATAAGCAACACTTTTTCAAAGACATCTCTTTTGAAGCATTAGACAATTTAATAAGATGGTTTTCAACTTTACGGTCTTTTTTTGTTTCAAATTTTTAGGGAAAAAACAATCTAACTTTTATTTCTAGTAACATAAAATGTCGAATATTCGTTTCCCTTCTAATAATAAAAACAAAACTTTAACGTTTAGTATGTAGTTTTAAATCAGGATAAAAGGAAATTTTATTTTTGAGAACAAGTAAAGTAATGTTTCTAGATACGCCCCGTTCTCAACCTGCAAAAATAATTTGATGAAAAAATGGCGATGTTTTTTTTACAAAAATTTGTGATTTAAGACTTATTTTTTCTTAAATAAAAGGTAAAAAAAATAATAGTAACTACTTTCGGTGAAGTAAAGTTAAACGAAAATTAAAATTAAGCTTTAAATAAAGGAAGTTTTATCCTTTATATAGAGGAGTGTTAGGGGAAATTGAATAGTAATTTTAAGTTGAGACTTTTAAAAGACAAAATATTATCTCTTTCTCTCAGAAATTTTTTCAAAATTCAATGATGGCTTCAATAGCTTAACGGTCACGATGGAAAATCTGCATTTGGTGTTATTTCTGTTGAGTCATGGGTTCAAGTCTTAATGGCGTAGTAATCCAAACGTATGGGGGGTTAATGCACGTTAAATCTGTCGAATGGCTCATAGTTCTCATGTTTGGATGACATGAAAAATTGGATGATATGATATTTCAGGCTTCATCTTTCCACACTGGTTTACAAAAGTTAACCAACAAGTGTTTTTTTCGCCAGAACTCTACGAGATATCATCCGAGAGACATGAAATTCAGCAATCAGAGCCAGCATTTTGTACTTAAACGATGACAAAAGCATAGTTACGCAAAAAAGAATACATTGTATATAGCAGTGGTTCTCAAACTGTGGGGCGCTCCCCCTTTGGGGGGGCGTGACAACTGTACGAGGGGGCGCGAGCATATTGAAAAGTCGAATACAGAAGATTATTTGAGAAAAAATTAATCTACTGAAAGTAAACAAACGAAATACATTCTGACATAATAAAAAATAAAATACACATTTGCACTGATATATTACACTTATAAATGTATCGGTGCTACACAACGTATTTTATAATTAATTTAACAATACTAAGTTAAGAATGTTTAAATTACCAGTAACCACATGGGATTGTCATTTATAAACTTATATGCAAAAAGTACATATAAAAACACATCTTTCTTTTTTTTGATAATTTGTACGGTTTACAATTCTTTAATTGCCCCAAATAAAAGTTACACTATTAGCGTCCCGATACCAACCGTGGTTTCCACACGTTTTCGCGCGTGTATTGGGGGGAAGAGGGATAACGAAGCAAAACATTAAAATAACTAAATCATTCGTAAACATTGTAAAGGTCTTTTTATTGCATTCCAAAACTTTCGGAATAATTTTATGGATACAGTGCACAGAAAAGATTGTACTTCGGAAAGACGTATATATACGTCAGGGGAAGTTAATACTTTGGCTGAGCAAGACGTTTATTTACGCCGGTGGCACTTAAGAGGTTAAGTCGTATCGTATTTTTAGCATCAAAGTTTAGTATTATTGAATTCAATACATTGGTTTTGTGTGAGGGGGGGAGCGATGAAAATTATGATTGAATATTGGGTAGCGAATATTGAAACTTTGAGACGCACTGGTATATAGTATGGAATCAAACAGAAAAAGGCTTTATTTAATTCAAAGATCGTTACGCATGATTGTTTGTCCACCATGAAGAACAATAAACGGATGTTCTTTTATACGGATATGCCCCCCTACTGCAATGGTTGCTCCACACCATTTATCCATATTTAGCACCAGATTGTCCAACAGCTCTTGAAGTAAGAGTGTACGTTCCTCAATCAGCATTTGTTTCAGTTGTTGGATGTTCTTCGCAGGATGTAAACCTGTCGCATCCTACACATGTTCTATGGGACTTAAATCAGGGGAGATCCATGGTGAATCCATTCGAGTGATATCTTCTCTTCCCTGAAGCTGCTGAATACCAGCAGTCCAATGTGGCTTAATACTGACATCCATAAAAGCGAAATTTGGTTTAATAGCTCTTCGGAATAGACGCTGATATGGAAGGATCACCTCCTTACAACAGCGATCTCTGATTACAGAACTTCGGCCATGGAACTCAGTCCACCCGTTCAGCATAAGATATCCCCAGACGCAAACTCCAGGTCGATCAAATAAGTCTCTTTCTGTGATATTACTGAGATGAAACTGTGTGTCTCGACCTCTCTACAAATCAACTGACGTTAAGAATCACTTGTGGCAATGAAACGACTCTCGTCCGCTAAGAGGGCTCAACTCCATTGATAAGATATCAAGTTTTTGTGCTCCTGACATCACTCTAAGTGACGCCAATGGCCAACTTTCAAAGGGATGCAACGTTCCAGACGGTGGGTAAATATGCCACAGTAAATCCTCGACACTTATCACCCTGTTGATTTAAATAGTTGCTGAGCAATGGCACTTGCTGACTGGTATCGGGGCCCTTTGCGTCTGCAGAACTATACATCGGCCATCTTCTATATTTTTTTTTTATAAAGTGGTTGTCAGCAACCTTCCTAAAAGCTGTACCTTAGATTTCGAAGGCTTTTCAAGTGCATGAAACGACACTTTTGTTGATACTAAACTCTTCAGCTACACTGGTCTCAACTACGTCTCTCCTTCAGCTTTCCGATTATTCTTCAACGTGTTAAGTCTCGTCCAGGTGATTTCTTCTAGCCATATTTCTCGAAAGAACTAATTCACTTGCACTTGCAGTGAATATCTTATAATTCCTACTACGTCCTTCCATTTTTACAGTCTCGAGCTGCACGCACCAACTGCACAAGTTTTATCTAAACTCACGTCGCTTATGATGTTTTGTTGCTGACATTTGCATACGTGTCACCTGTATACTGAATTGCGTGTCCATTTAACTGATTGCACACAATAATCTCTTTTCTGAAACTTCACATCCATCTTTTCAAAATTTACACTGTTGCTTAAGTTTTGAACACCAGTGTAATTTAACCGTGTCCGAAATTATAAGGTCCCTCTCCAATTTATATATAGTCTTTGTGTAACCTCAAAAATTACACAATTTTTTTCGGTGTTTAAATAAAGTATTATTTAAACTCCGAATGAATTTTTAGTTCAACATTGAAAACATCTGATTATGTGATCTTAAGAGATTCAGATGCCTTCACTGTCCAGACACCACTATTAATTAATTAAAACGATTTGAAATGAATTGTTTGTATATTTTATCCAAGTCCTGTTCAACTTGATGTCTAACAGTTTTAGCTCTGTTTTGGCGGACAGAAGCAGCAACCATGTTTACTTATTTCGGGTCTTGAATATCCCCTGAATATATTTATATTTTCTTCCAACGATGCTGTATACGTACAATAAATAGTTTTATTATTTCCTGTCCTTCCTAGTATTGTACTTTTAATGGATATCAGTGCACAATTTCATTAATCTTGAATGGATTTTTTTTATCTAATTTACAATGCTGTATGAAAAAAAGCGAAGATGACGAATTACAAATTACAAAAGTGCACTAATAAATAGAACAACATTTTTGGTGTGATTTTAAAAGCATCGGTATTTTTCATGAGCTTCTATTGAAATTAAGTTTTTTCTTTCCCATAAAGCTTTTAGCAATTAATGTACCACCCTTATCATATCTAAATGCACTCAAGATTACATTAAAAATCATTTCTAATTACATGAATATCCGCTTATAAAAACACATTAAAGTTATTAATTATTTATAAGAACACATTAAGGGATCTAGTAAGGTTATTTTATTTCTTTTTTGTACATATGATTATATTTTCCTGTCGCGGGTAAGAAAGTGATTTAATTCGGTATTTTTGAATCTCATTATAAATACATTTTTTGCTTAAATGTATTTCCTTTCTTATACACACACACACACACACACACACACACACACACACACACACACACACACATATATATATATATATATATATATATATATATATATATATATATATATATATATATATATATATATATATATTACAACCATAAAATAACTAAGTATTTAGATTCATGTTTTTCGCAGCAATTAATAGTTGAACATTTAAGTACTTTTTCTCGTTCTATTACTAAAAAATATAATTATTTTCAAATTAAAAATAAATACTACTCTTTGGTAATTAAAATGTTATTCTTAAAAAATAAATTATACATTTTCTTCATGAACATAACATTACTTCACTTTATTAATTCTGTTTTAATTATGTATCAAGGTCAATAATAATTTGTATAATCTGATAATAATTGCAAATAAATGCATATTTATATGTGGGCATGATTGTTAATATTTTTAAACTATTTAATTCAAACTTTTTCTTTTTAATTAAAATAACAACGACTTAGGGATATCTTTTTATTTATCGCAGTTAATTGCATAGTAGTTAATATGGATTAAGAATTCAACTGTTTCTCTTTAAAATGAAGGCACATTTTTTGTAAATAAATATCTATCTTATCATATTTCTTAGTAATAAAAACTTGACAGTTGTCTTATTTTATTAATTGAACAACTGAGAAATTTTTTTCAGGAGTATGAATTACTCTTATTCTAATTAAAAAGTCTATTACTTATTTATTTATTTTTGCATATCTGCATTTGCAATAATTAAAATGAAAGCGTAAGATTTTTTTCTCACAATGAAAACACTCAGTAGAGTATTTAAAATAGGAATAAAGAATTTTTTCTCGAAGGAATACAATTAAATTATTAAGTAAGTTTCTTAATAACTGAAATTCAAATTTCTTTTAAAAACTATTAACTGTTTTAATAAAAATAAGGCATTAAAAGTAATTCTTGTTTTCTAAAATATTGATTTTAACATTTGTATTCCGTGTTTCGAGTCTAACAGTTATTTTTTCGAAGTTCAACAATGAAACCCTTATATTCATATTCTAATATAATAATAATTTAAATTAGTCTACATCACTTAAAATATAGAAAAAATAAGAAATTAGAACTTGTACAAATTGGGATATTTCGTAAGATGACAAGACATGAATATTTTGCATCGAGACACTTTTTAAAATACAGTAGAACCTGTTTTTGTGTGGTTCTTTTTTAAGTGATTTTATTTTTGTGCGACCACATAAAAATATTATGCATTGTTTTGACGAATGTGCTTGTTATATGTAAGAATTAATGAAATTTTTGAATACTTTTTTGTGGGGTTATTTTTATGCGGTTCCTATCAACCGCACAAAAACCGGTTCAACTGTACTCAAAAACCTCATAAACAAATTTTAACGTCCTTTAATTTTTCCGTTATGCTTCTATTTCATACCTTTGAGCAATTTGTGCATACAATAAAATTTGCAATTAACTATATAATTAATTGACATATTTGTGATACTCAAGATAGGCTCAAGACTCCTATACATTGGAAGAGAGCTGAAGGTTTAACTCAATTAATGATTAAAAAACAGGTATAAAAGAGAATAATGCACAAAATGATATTTTATTGTTACGAATAGTTTGGAAATAACAATAAAATAAAATTAGATACTAAATAACAAACATAAAGAAATAAAGTTATTGTTAATATATATTTTTTTGACATCCGAACTTGCGAAATCTTTTTTTTTTCTTTTCTTTTTTTGAGCCACATCGTCAAAATGATTAATCCTCAACCATCTTTTGTCTTAACTCATTGCAGTGAACGTATATCATTTCTTCAATGAGTAGATCCAATAAATTAATAGCCACTAAGTTTAATGTATTAGAAACAATATGATAAATTTTATTATATGAACATATTTTTCTTCGCCGTTGATTCTAAGTGATAGTTCTGACAATATTTTGGCTACTTTAACATTTTTAGTCATTGTATGAATTTCCAAATATTTAAAAACAAATTTTAAACTAAATGGTGAATTTTTTATATGAATTTCGAAATCAAAAGTTTTCTTAAAAAAATAGGAGGAATTATTCTTCAGTCATTTTCTTTGGAATCAGTACATCGTCAAAAAATGGTTTTTGCTTATATCATTTCAGTAACTGGTTAACCTAATTTGATAATAAATAAAGTACCGATTCTGTTGAACATCCGCAAAACAGCTGAATAACATACCTTAGCAATCAATTTGATAAAAGCCGCATATGAAGAATATCATTCATTAATTTGAGCATTTGGTTAAGTTACAGAGTGACTTTCCTACACTCGTACTTACACTTTTGACTTCCACACCATGTAAAACTATGTTTTCTCTATCTTTTTCAATACATACACATACACTAACACACAAGTAAATACACGTCAAAACACTCACACATATATATGTATATATAGTTTGCCCATTAAAATCCGTTGTTACCCCAATAATTTATGGAGGGAGATATCTCTATAGTCGTAAAAGTGGTGTCTAGATATAGTAAAGTAGCCATGCGCCACTCACAAAATAAATAAATAAATAACTGCTTACAACACCGCTTGGTGAATAAATTTGGAGTTAACGTTCTAACCTCAAAAACAGCACGAGATACATGGAAAAAGTCAATTACAAAATTGCTCAGCATCATCTACTTAGTAAAAAGAAGACACCTACTGTAAAAAGTATGATTAATTTAAAATCAAATCTGGTTCTTTAAGTTAAAAGTCAAAGAGAAGCAAACACTTTTAACAAACCTCCACGTAATCAATATTTTTTATGAAGAACACTTCTTATATACAAGTCAATGGTTACAGTTAACCCCCAGTGAGAGTTGAGTAGTTGCTCGTGTTTGATGAGCCTCGGGTTCGAAACACAACATCTACTGTAAAATAATATTAAAAAATAGAAAGCGTAAAATGCATATTTATTTTGCTCGTAACTGCCAAAATTGGAACGCAACATTACGCGGAAGAAAAGAGAAAATGTCACACTCGTGATGATATGATAGGTGAAACTTAATTATGGACCACTTGGTTTCAGCCAACATTTCTTGCCATTCATTTTTCTTTCTTTCTTGGATGGACGAGGCATGTTTTACGCGTAATGATATGCACAATAAGCAGATCATCCTGAATAATTAAAGTTGTGCTGTCGAAGTTCGAAATCAAGTTCACTGATCAATAAATGTATGGTAGAGAATATTTAAAAACAGACTGATTGGCGCAGTATTTGAAGAGGGTACGTTATCGGGATTCTCTCTGATACATATCACTACTTAATGACGTACTATCTGATTTTCTAGAAGATTTGCCGTTGAGTGACCTCAGGAATGTATGGGTCCAACACAATGACCCCCCTCCGTGCAACAACGTATCACGTGTCACATAGTACATTGAGGAAAGCCATGCTCAGATGTGAATTGTTACTGAAGGATACCATTGTGAACATGACAGATAGATGAGCTTCAGTTCCGGGAAGTGCAATTTTGTTCAACAAGATCAAATGCATGTAAGCTTTGTGCTTTTCATTTGTTCCATTTTTATGAGCAAGCTGGTTTTTTTTTTTTAAAATAAATCGATGATGATGAACAACTTCGTAATTGACTTTCTTTATGTATCTCGTACTGCGTTTGAAAAAAGAACGATAACTCCAAATTTATCTGTCAAGTGGCGCTGTAAGCAATTTCTTTGTGTAGCGTATGCTATATTTACTATACTTAGATCTTACTTTTACGACTATAGCTCTTTCCATTCGGTAACTATCGGAGTGACAACAGACTTAGTTGTGACAACAGACCCTTGTATAATAGCAATAATAATAAGTTGCTTATATAAAAAGGAAGTTAAGTGATAAACATTGTTAAATGTTCTAGTTAACTGATTTAGTGAGAATTTGAATCAAAGCATAGTCACACATACATTCAGAACTATCGTTTGTCATAATAGTTTTAAGTCATAACAAATGAAAGTAATCACATGAATTTTATTATTTAAATGAGAACAATGCCCGGATATCGAAACTGCTTTTAATTGTTTTCCCAATTCATTCCATGATTTTCCTAAATTTTAAATCTAATTATTAATAATATTTATAGGTTTACTAAGCTCAAAATTCAACATAAAGATCATTGTCAATGTTATAATAGCGGATTTGAGTGTAGCAAAGGCTTATTGTGTGTTTCATAAAGGAAATTTACAGATTAATCATTTGTCTCATTCTAGTGATTATTCAATTTTAAATTTTCGAGATGTGTGTGAGCATGTATGAGTGAAAGAAAGGAAAAATGAAGTAAAATATATTTCAAGTGGGTATAATAATCAAAGTCAAATTAAAAAGTATATAACGTATTATTGAAAAATACCGTAACAATACACAAGTTTAGTTTTAAAACAACCATTTTATGTTATCACAATGAAAATCTTATAATAATATAAATATAGACAAACTTCTAAGTCATTACTCTCATTCATATCTTTTCAAATAAAACACCTATTCCCCGTAGATTTATTTCAATAAAAATGCGTAAGAGATTTTATCACAAATTACGTCATTACATATTAAGGATTAATAGTATTATTAAAAGTTTCAGCTTACACAAAGTGATCGCAATTAGATTTCTCCTATGGAAAGAACTCTGTGTCTGTACTTAAAATGGGGATTGATTTACAAATTTGTAGGTGTACAATCGAAATACAATGGAAAATCTGCAGAAAACAGAGAGAGAGATTTCAAACATTTCCACTACCGGACGCATTATATCCTACAAACAAGCTAAAACTTCCAATAAAATCATCCGCTTAGGAGCTTTGGTGTAGAGGAGACCGATATATGTTAAATCCCTCGAAGCTCAATATCCTCTCATTGGTGTGGTATTTAGGAGAAAGGGTGCCAGGACAGGTGCCGTTCTTGTCCCTTGACCATGGTTCAAAATTACGAGGTCCGTCGCCAATAGTTCTCGTGTGGCTTCATAGCGCAAAGTTAATATACACTCCCTCACTCAATAAAATCATCACTTTATTGTGGTGCTCATTGTGGACTGTCTCATTGAGGTTTAACATGTGTTGACGATGAACATTGAGTTCAACAGTAAACTGTCAATGATTTGTCTTACATGCACCTTCATAAGGTCCTTGAAGACAGCCAAACTTGCATACATTATCTGATAAACCACGTTCTATAAAAGGTCCCTTAGACTAAGGCCAGACAGAAGGAGATCTGGTGAACGGTGGAACCAAATTGGGAAAGTAATGGCTAATTACCCTGTAGTTGGTAAAATATTACCCCAAAAACTAAAACCTTTGCACAAAAATTCCATTATATAAAGGGGTACCATCCTGCATAAAAGTTGTAGATGCAAGGAATTGTCGCTGCTGAAGTTGCAGTAATACGAAACTATTGGGAATGCCACGATATTTGAAAGTCAATGAAGAGCCTGGTAAGGGCCAATATTGTTATTTTCTTCTAACAAGAATGTTCCAAGAATAAATTAAAACGAAATTAACACCAGAATGAAACTTCAGATGAGTGTAGTGGACTTGTCTGGAAAGTACTTGAAATATCCATTGCTGGAATTCGACAATTCTAGGTTTTTACTAGCTCAAATCTAGGCCCTTGTCAATCCAGATGATGTTCCACTGCCAGTTGTGGTCTATTTCAAGTCGGGTTAGAAAGGTCAGTAGGAAAGATTAGAGTCAACCACACACACAATTTTGGTATTAAGAAGTTTCTGGGTATGTCCAATCTTATATGGGAAAAGAGTACTTTATTTTCGCAGTATTTTCTACTTTGTTCCATACTATATGTTTAATTTTTTAGACACTGCATATGCACTACTGATGCCATCATCATTCGTCAATGACTACTCGATAACTATTGTGGGCTTCCACTGAAATGATTTCTATACTCATTGGCTTTCACCCTCTTTCACGTTGAACACAATGATCTCGTCTTCCGAATTGAGAAAACATGTATCTCATAACTTGAGGAGTCATTGTTTCCCTGGCGTCACGAAGAGCTGGAACAGTATTTCATATAATTGTTCACAAAATAATTTCACTATTAACGAACATTCTGGTAAATTGATATCCATCGTAATTGAACAAATATTACACAATCAATCTCCTCCTTTTAATCCCAGATCTCATGCTCAATCCATCTGCTTATGCAAACTACATTATTTCATTTGCAGGGTTCTAATTATTATTCTTTGTACTGTTACTATGCTTAAAAGTGTAAAAATAACAATTCTGAAACTCATAATACTTGAAAATAGCCCACGGTTATTTTTAAATGCCTTTTCAAGTATTTTGGTTCAAAAAGTTCGAGTAATTTTGCTATGAACAAATTTTAAAACTAATTATTTTTACGTACATTAACAAATTCCTAAATCAATTATTTTAGTTACTGCCACACAGTGCTTTGAATTCAAGAAATCAAGTTTGAAGTCAAGATTAAGTATGATCACCGAGTATATATCTCTACTTCAATAAATATTTTAACTATTTAATTTAATTATGTTCCCCGTTTATAAACATGAACCACAAAAACAAAATTGCTCAAGAAAATATCAACGGACTTCCAATTTACTATAGAAGTTTTCTCGTTTATTAAAGAGAGTTTGTTCCAGTTGTTTTGCATTATCTAATTTTAGCACCGATTTTATGGAAAGAAATGAAATTTTACTAATAAGTTTAAGATTCAAGAAACAATGTTATTACCCAACTTAGATTCCTGATGGTATTCATTATTATATTTTTTTGCTCTGTAAATCTCTCAAGGTAATTAGTCTGCTCTAAAATCAGTATTCATTTTTATGTTAAATAAGTCGAAAGAAGTAAGAACAAGATATTCATCATTTAGGCATTGAAAATTGAGAGGATTATGAACTTACTAACACTGCCTTTTATTTAATGATAATGTGGTTAAATAAGTTAATATAACTTGGAAAATAAACTTTCGGAGAATTAAGATTTTTATCGATATAGATATATGAGTACTAGACTTGTATGGAAAAAGAAATCCAATGACTGATTAAAAATTACTATTAAAGTACTTAAATCTTTTAGATCAGTGGTTTCAAAATTACGGTATACATTTCCTTGGAGGTAAAAATTGATCTTTGACTGAAATGTAAAGTTGTTCAGAAAAAAAAATACTGAAGACAAGTCTGTATAAAACAAATTAACTACAGTACAATGGAATATGTTAAACCTCATATCTTTCTATCAATATGAGAAGTAATATTTTAGATCATCTAATCTTTTAGACCAAGAAAATTTGATAATTTAAAATTTAGCCAAAACATAGTTTGAAAAATAGATGGTCAAATCGGTTTACATATGTTAAGAAATAAACTCCCACAAACATATATCATCATCAAAAAGTCTGGTACAACGATCCAAGACCTCTGACATTTGAGATAAATTATTAGAAGCTTACAAAAGCACATTAAGGGAAAGACATTAGATCTCAAATTATTCGTTACATATGCACACAAACAATTTAAATTGTACTACTGATCTCTTTCACAACCACCCTGCTACTTTTGGAACAATGTAGCACGTTAGGTGGGTTCTAAGGGCTAATACAATAAGCTCTTTATGCTTGGTGACAAGTGATATGGCGTTATAACCTTTCGGGATGTGATAATTCATCTTTTGAAGAGTCAAACAAGTTATTCCTGGGCTCAATAAGAATTAAGCCGTGGTCCTTTCAGTATTATTCGAGATTTAGAGTACATAGTTTATTTCCAGAGATTATGTGTGGTAACAATCTGAAGTGGTCATTGTTATCCTTCCAGCAGAAGGAAAATCGATCCCTTTGGTGATAATAGAATTCTTGTGTGTGAGAGAGAGAGAAGTGGTTCTTCTCTATACATCTTTAATGTGGTTTCTATAAATGTAGTAACATTTGAGGGTGGGTGCGATGGGAGGTTCTTAAGCTTCATGAGAGGCTTTCTTTGGTGGTTGAAACATGTTATAAATTCTTATTTTATCTGTAAAGGATAGCAGAAAGGATGAGTTTGTAAAAAAGAATATAACAATTGAATGAAGCACACCATACAGTTTTCGTACCTAAGTCCACCAGGGGTCTACAACCTTTTGAGAGAGAAGCGCCAAGTTGTTGGAGTAACAAGATAACTGAAGTATCAAAGAGCCAACAAGAAGAGTGGGTAGCGGTCAAAATCAAGATTCTTGGACTCCAATTAATATTTTTATAATATGTAAATAAAGCTTTCAGCAGTAAATATTTTTTTATTCATTTAAAACTAAGAAGTATCGGTGATATACTTTTTTTATTTATTTGTCTTAGTGTAAGAAAAACCAATGTTAAAAAAAATGGAAAAAATGGAAATCCTCAAGCTTCATCAAAAATTATCTGCCTCAATAATGTCACAAATACTTTATTCTGAAATGTTATGCTTACACTAATAATTTAAACTGAATTTGGTTTTTCTTGCATATAAAAATCATTTTAATAATTTCTTATTAACTTTTAATCATAACATACAATATTGAATGTGTTTTTGCTACTTTTGTTTGGAGTTTAAGTGAATCTCTTCTCCAGTACTGAGTGGTCCCTAATTCAGGTATACAAATATGCAGATAAGTAAATGTTAGTCCGCATCACTTTGAGAATTAGTATCACTTGATACTCGGACTTGGGGTAGGATATTTAGACTTTTACTGTTCCTTAGATCTAGTTCTAATATTTTCACGAATTCTTCTGTGACTTCAGCCAGATAAATGCTTAAATTTGTATGCAAACGCAGGTAGATTTTTTCAACAAATAATTATAAAGGAATAAGAGAAAAATAATTTTTTAGTAAGCATAATTATTTTTTAATGGAAGAAAAAGAAAAAAGTCTAAAGATCCATAACCATATTTGCAAGGAACCATGGTTTTCGGAAACCTGTGCTACATTATATTTGAGATATTTTGGGAAGGGGCAAGTACATAATGTGTGTGTTAGTGCACTGTATCAATCGTTTTTTTGTTCTAGAAGAAAGAATCACTGTGTTAAATGCTTATATATTGTTACGAATTTGGTATAAAGAATACTTAAAATTGAGTAAATAATTTATATTAGGATGTATATATATTACTCTTTGTTGTATTTATTTTATGTTAAAATTGTAATATCCTTACATAATAATGGAGATTCAATGGAAACTTGGTGATATCTTTGTGATAGAGCTAAGTTGACACCACTTTTGGCTAACATATTGGTGACTTGGCGACTTTGTGACCATTTTGGTGATTTTGGCAACTACTTTCTTCTCTTGGCGTGACATTATGGATTTTTCTGGAAATTAGTGGAGAAATCGAATATCGTGATCTATGCGGCAAGCTGGTCTTTCTCGAAAGATCCGCGAGGCCTGTAAATAGAGAGTAGCTCGTCGAAACTGAGTTCGTCTTGTTTTGAGCGTTGAAGAGTAATATTGAATGTAGTATTGATCTTTTCATCTAATTCTATAAATTCTTTGAACCCCGGTTTATGTAACAATGTGATCCAGTTTACAGTTTTACCTTTGATATCCTAGTAATTGCGCTCTACACTGCTAAACATATGATGCGTCATATTGTTGCTTTAAAATATTGTACCATTTTTATATATCTATTCAGTTTTAATATTACAGTTTGATAAGATATCTATGATTCATTAAATTGTATGAATTATTAATCGTAACCAAAGTTTAGTTGGGATCCTATATGTGCCATTAATTTATTTCTGTTGAAGGATGCTCTTTTTTCTTTTCAGTGAAAGTATTGAAATGATTAATAAAATTTTTTCGTCATTTTAGTAGCTTGCCTACATATGCAGTACCCAAATTTTTATTCTCAAAAATAAATCTTCCTTTGAGTACCACTGCTCAGCTGACTTTAATTTATGTCATCTGAAAATAATTAGTGCAGAATACGACAATAAGCGTTCTCTTTAAAATGCTTAAAGGGATTATAATTGTTTTTATATCTATAATTCCCCTTATTTAATGTAAAATTAAAATTATCATTTTTTAGTAATCGTAACGTCTCAGTAATGTCTTCAGAATAAGTAGTTTAGATTAAAATCAATGCTTGTATTTTATTAATATACAGCACGACATCTCTATGTCTTACACCCATAAAATATAATTTGTTTTGTTTCTTATTACGTTAATTAATTTTCTTAGAATATCTTTTCAAATTCAAATGTGCTTAGATTTATTTAATTTGTTTTTATTTCAGTTTTAACGATTTTATTTTCTGCTTCAGTACTTGTCTGCAAGATAAACTTGAAAAGCATTAGTTAGTAGAAAAATGTCTAATACAATTTTTCACGACATTTTCGTTGTATTAATAAGAAAAACTTGCCAAATCCTCTTATCAGACATTATTCTCACGAATTAAACTTGTTATTGTATTTTACAAAATTTAACTGTATTTTACAAGAATACTCAAACATTTATATAGTCAATAACCATAAAACATTATACTAATATTTATATTTCCAAGGAAAGTTGATTTACCTTTATTATTATTATTTTGTATTGAGTTTATTTTTTTATTTTCTTCTTTGATTTTTGATTTAATGATTGATTTCTTTTTTTCTATAATTCCTTTGATATTGATATATTTAGCCACTTGCCTAAAGCTTTTTTTTCTTCTAACAGTCATAACACAGTAATTTACATTAAAAAACATTTAAGGTATCCTAACACATTGAAAATATCCTAATTCAGTCAAAACAGATATTTTTGTTTTTAACCTTATTGAATAGAGGAATCTTTTGGTTTTTTAAAACATACTTTGTTTTGTTTCTACGTTACTTGGAGGCAGAGTTGCAATCAATTTTATAAAAATAGAAAAACCGGAAGTGGGTCTTTGATCTACCAGAAATGGATATTTTGTTTGAAATCTATCATGGCGAGTCTGATAAAATATTATACATGTACTTTTATAAAACTTTCCGAAAACTAATATTTACTTTTTTTTCTAGAAAATCTACTAAAATATTGCTTATTGTATGATTTTGTTTTTGAGTTATGGTCTGTTATTTATATAATGGTTTCATAAAGAATGTCATATTTCATATAATGTTTATTCAAACAGCTCTAAAATTCTCAAATTTTAATAAAACATTAAAGTTTTGGTACATTTTTTAGATAAATGAATCTATTTCGTTGTAGTAATATTAGTATTTATTGGTACTGATTCCTAAAAAAGCATTTATAATGTTTAAAAAAAATATGCTATTTTTTTAAAAAAATAAGTACTCCGAACGTGTTTGGATATCTTAAACATGTTTACTAATAAGTCAAGCCAAATGCTTACTATCAAGTCTATCAAGTCAGCATGTCTCTCAGTCCTTACAAATAATACATCGATTGCGGAATTTTTCTTTGAGACATTTCTTCCTCTTATAAATATTTTGTTTCGGGCAATATGTCTCCTATTTTTGATAACTTATTATTAAAAATAGGGTAATTTAATTAAATTTTATTAAGAAGTTAAACCTTGTAAGAGTATTTTTAAGATCAAGATAGCATTACTTTTATCACTAGCAGATGAAATGTAAACTATAACTTGGCAGTAGAATATAATAATGAAAATGTAAAAGATGTTTATAAATATTAATCATTATTATTTCAGATACACACACACACAAGTATGAGATATGGAAACATATTTTATTTTAAATCCTGCTATGAAACTTTCATTTGATTCAGTTATACGTAAATAATACTTTACACCTGGGGTGGGCATTAAGTCGATCGCGATCGACCGGTGTACCTCCAAGACAATTTGGGGTGACCGCTTTCACTAAGACCTAATAATCATCCCATCATGCGAAGGTCTAGAAGAACCGTATTTATTGGAATCTAAGCCACCATCGATTCTAAGTAGTGCCCCAAATTCTCAACAAGATTTTGTGAGAATTGAAAAATAGTCTAAAATGGTTAATCAATATCCAATTTTAGGAAATTATGATAATTTTTTAAAAGGAAAACTAATAAGAAGTGAATAATTATTTTATCAGTATTATAAACTTTTAAATACGTGCATGAAGCTGTAATTGCTCTATATTCTCCATCCAACAATTTTCTTTCCCCTTCGCGCCCACTTTTCAGTTGCATTAACATTAGGGAAAAAATGCGGCTTATATTCGAGTAAATATGGCATTTTAAAAAATACGGAAGAAAAAAAAATCGAATTATAAGAGAAAATTTCGTTGAATAGAAAACGCACTTTGTGACAAATCTATACGGAACTATATCACTAACCTTCTGAGTCGTCTTTTTTAAGGAAATTTAATTCATTGTGAAGGTCCCCTTAGACCTCACTTTGAGAAAGAGAATAAGTAGGAGTCAGATAAGAGCCAGTAGCCATTTTTATAAATAACTTTCTTTATTTAGTTATCTTATCCAAATAGAATCAAAGACTTATTAAAAAATATATCTAACTAGTATTATGAAGTTTTTTAAAGGGAATGTCCTTTAAATTAACTTAAATATTTAATGATCCAATTCATTAACAATTAGAATATCGATCACGCAGAGATTACCACGATAAGAGATCCCAGAATTATATTCTATAATATTCCTATTGAACATTTAACTTTAATCTCACTCCTAAAATAAAAATGAGACTTTAATGAATATTTACCACACTGCAGTTCAGCTCAGCTTTTTCGGAGATTTTATCCTCCTAGAAATCTCCAATAATATCTTTCTAAATTTCACTATTACAACTTCTTACTTCAATCTCTTCTATTGCTCTAACTTTACGATTCCGTTTAACTTAAATATTTTATCTAATCTGCATAACAAGGAATCCTGTCCTCTTTTTGGAGCTGATTGGAAATAGGTAGGGAATTAAATTTCCCTAAAAAAGACGACTCAGAAGGTTAGTGATAAAGTTCCGTATAGATTTGTCACAACTTCGCTATTTGGAGGTTATTTTACGACGAAAATCGTAAAATTTTCTTGATTCCAGGAAAAAGTTCCCTAAATAGAGAAACTCGTGAAATAAAGGTTCGTAAAATGAAGGTCCGACTGTCTTGTATACTTTCTTTTAGCTCACTACGCCACTTGGTGGACATCAACATCTTAAAAAAATTAGAAGTAACCGGTACCCTGGAAATGTCTGCCCACCCCTGCTTTACACATTAATGAATGCTTAATGTGAATATAATTGTAATAGATATTACATTATTATTTAGCTATATATATATATATATATTGATTCTCTTGGTAAAAGCTCTGTGAGTAAAGAAATTTTGTTAAATTATTTTTTGAAAAAAACTTTTCTTATGTAATTGTTTTAGGATTTTTCTACTTTTCTTACGTAATTGTTATGCGATTTTTCTGCATTAAGAGTTTGGGAGAGTTTGTTACATAATAGTAGTGAGTGGTTTTATCATACTCTCTGAGTTTTTACATACTCTGAATTTTTGTTTATTTTATTTTATTTGGTTTTTTCTACCGAGTTGCAAAGGGGAAAGGTTGGCGCCTTCAAACTAGTTGAACCCCACTTATTCGGTCCTAAGTCCGAAATTGCTTTCTTACTCGCTAGGTTCTTCTTTTTTTGTAATTTCTTTTTTTATTTTTCTATAATTTTGATCTTCATGTTTAGCTTTTATATTTTTATTAACGCTATTTCTTGTTATGTTTATTATCTATTATTTCTTGTTTTTGATATATAATACAAATTTCTTTCATATATATATATATTCTTTAACTAACAGCGATTTCCTGTGTGTTGTTTGATATCAGATCCTCACAAGCCTAGTGAAGGAAGCGTGATTTATAAAATACGAATTACTATATAATCAGAATTTTAGTGATTCGCTATGATGGAATTATTACCAGAGTATGACACAAAACAAATGATGTTTGAAAGCAATAAGTGATATTTTGAAAACTACCAATAGTCAAAGAGTGAGACTAGCTCAGTATAAGTCTCAGATTTTTCTTCAAAGAAGATACTATTGCAAAAATCAAGTTTCACTTAATGAAGGCTTCACATAAGGATGATAATAGTATTAATAATATACCGTCAGGATTTAGTTATGTAACTCAGGATTTTGTGGGCGAAATAAACTTTTGTCATATATCCTATACATTCAATAATATTTACGTCTGAAAATGTAATGGCCAAAATATTAGAATTGAATTACCACACTGTTACCATTAAGTGGGACAAATGGTAAAAAACGACTTTTTTCTAAAACGCTTGGATTTGATAATTACATACCTTAAGTAGACAGAAAAATCCTTATATTAGTAAGAAGTGGGTTCTCTTATAGCATAAATAACCTCTTCAACTCGTCTTGGTATTGACTCCATTAGTATAGCGCACATATTATTAACTTCATTATCGTGGAACCACACTTGTACAGCACTTTTTATCATCCGTTCTGTTGTATTGCAGTTCATCTTAGCTAAACGATTCTTGAGAATATGACATACATTTTCAATAGAATTTACGTCTGGTGAACTACCCGACCAAAGACGCACATGTATTTCATTTTTACGCATAAAAGTCTGATACCAATATCAAATTAGGACAATAAGCCAAATCATGTTGAAATGTTCCGTCAAATGTTTCCATAGGTGGAACAATTCATCAGCCTTATATTTCTATGTATTTGACATAATTCATCATGCCTTTAAAAAGAACTAAGCTACTAGTTCCATTTGTAGTGAAAACCCCCAATACACCTGCTTAGAAATGTGTTGTACAGTCCGTTGGATATGATCTGGTAGCAGAGTTTCAACTTCACTTCGACTAACTACACTTAATTTGTATCCCTGCACAAATAAATGGGTTTCATCACTGAAAATCACCTTCTTCTAGTCGTTAACAGTCAAGGATCGTTATTTTTGGCCTATGCTAAACGTGTCTTTATCGTTTTCCTTGGTTTTGATGCCTTACGGCTAACTTCCAGAACGCTTGTATGTACATTTGTGGTACTCACTTCAGCACCATAATCCAATAAAGCCCTTCGAAGGTATGTTCTTGTCTTACTTTGACTTATTTTGGCATTTCTTATTAGAATTTTATCAGTTCTTGGAGTAATTTTCTGCCTGAGCCCCCATTTTTCTTTTTATTTTGTGGATGATGATCAGGAATCTTGAAATATTCTTAAAATGCTTGAAATATTTGATTTGCCCGCATCAGCTATCGTTGCTATATCTCTCACAGTCAAGAAGAGTGTTCCTTAAGAACGGTTATTTTAGAGCGCTTCCTCGGAGTAATATCCATTTTTGAACAAGCCAAAGTAACACGTGTTACGGGGAACGCAAACTTATAACCACCAGCTACCGCACTGAAAGGCTCATAATTGAACCACTAATATACTAAAAACAATCAAACAAGTACATTATATTTAAAATCTATCCTCCACATTATTTCCGAAAAAGATATAATCGGTTTGAGGTGGTTCGGGACATCACTGGTAATCACATACAACTTAGACAAGAAAAAAATGTTTGTCCCAATTAATTCGAATAATAAAGTACTTATAACAGTGCTTCTCAAACTTTAAATACTAGCGCCCCCTTTTCAATCACAATTTTTATCGCGCCCCCCTTATACATTAATAATGTACTGAATGCAATAATAATGCACTTTTTTTACGCTAAAGCAATAATCTTTATTATAAACCGTACAAATTCATGACATAGGAATTAAATTTTGTATATGTTGCTTTTAAAAAAAAAAAAAATAATAAGTAATAGGATATTTATTTTATGGTATTTTTCCTTTCTCTAATTTTTAAATTGGAACATATTGCAAAATGCGGTGGCTGCTTAGAAGACAAAATATAGATATCAGCTTTTTTTTAGAAAGAACTCAGTGGGTCAATTTCTAATCATAAGCATTCCTTTAAAGAATTTGCTCTGTAAGACAAGCCCATGGAAGTCGCTAATACTTATTAAACTTGTTCTTAATTTAGCATTAATTAATTAGTTATAAAATATTATGTGCAGCACTGATACATTAAAAGTATACCGGCTGAAGTACCCACTATTTGCACGAATTCATTTATAAGAAAATAAAACATTACTGATATAATCGCTAAATTTTAAGGAGAGTAAAGCCAAGTGCGCAACAATGTTTACAAAAATGTAAAATGATTTTTTAAAATCATTGCTCAAATTATAATTAGTTTTAATCGAACTGTAATTTCAAGCCTCACAGAATTAGCATTTAGAATTGATGTTGAATAATGAATAATAATATAAATTATTCATTAACCCTGGAGCAGGCACGCACTCGATACTAATGGTCGAGTGGGGTTATTGAGTCACATCAATCCTTTTCTTATAACTATTTTTATAGTACACAATAAAAATCGTAATTCCAGTGAATAATTTAAGAGAAAATATACTCACCTACTTTCAAGGACATAGAAAATATTTCGGAAAAAAAGTTATCACACCGGAAACTCAGTCAAAACAAGTACCTTACGATTGTAAAAAAAACGTTTGTCACTCCCAAAAAAGAGGGAGATATGTGACAAATATATTTTAGTTCACACGTTAAGACTGTCAAACAGAAGGATAGTGTCAGACCATTGGTAACAATTAAACAGTTTTGCCAGAATTACCGATTTCGTGCATTCTGGGCTCGGTGTGACAGCTCCGGATTAAAAGTGTATTTATTACAATATGGATGTTCAAAAAAAATTATGTAAAATGTTTTTCATTATGCTTTATATGTTTGAGAATAATTCATAGAAATAAATTTTGGCCAAGTAATCCTTCAAAGAGCTCTCTGTGCTTTTCCAAAAATCATAAAAATATTTTACAAGGAAAAAATCGCAGCAGAAATAGTTTATTAACAACTTCCCTAAATGAAAAAACAAATACACACACACACATAAGAGCAGAGACGTAACTAACAGTACAAGTAAGTTCGAAGGTCAAATCGCAGCAAATACATTCTGCTGCCTATAGCTGATGACAATAATATAACAGCGATGAATTTTTTATCTTCCTAAAATTTTTTTTTTTGATTATGGATCTGGGTTTTGTTTTTCTCATTTTGGTTTGAAAAGATACCGTAATAAAAAAAAATCTCTCATCATGGGAATACAGCAAATCAAATAAAAGGTTTTTTATTTGGTTACAGTATCAAAGATAGCTAAAATGAGGTTTTGAAGTTGAAGCTTTTTTTTTTTATGACGTAATATCGCAGATATATAAATTATATCAGTGTAAATGCGTATTTTTTTATTTGTTTTACTTCATTTCAGTAAATAAATTTTTTTTAATATTTTATTTTCGATACGCTCGCGCCCCCTCAGGGGGGCGCGCCCCACAGTTTGAGAAACACTGACTTATAATGTTCCTCAAATTATTCACAAATGAATTGGGCTCGACGACATAACGTTTTGCCACCAATACAAATTCACTTGTTGTTTGAGTACAGGAAAGGCTAGAAAGGGCCTCCAAAAAACTGAATATAAATATTACCTGTCAATAAATGGTTCAATTTTATCAGAGAGCACAGTCAATTAATTCTATGTATAAGTTGGGAGTCACGACCAATTTGCACGATTTTTTTTCTGATAATCTTGCCTCGTGCAGTTTACTCGTCTCTCAAACCTTCCAAATAGAATGTGAATAAGATATAATTTTACAGAACCTATATGGTCTGAACGATAAGTTCAGGCTCCTAGCAGAGGTACTGCAGCAAATAGTATGTTGTTATTATAAGCATTCATTTTTGTTGCCATAACCTGTCAACACTAAATACGAGTTTTTTTTTCAAAAATCATCGTGTTTCTTTAAATTGCGACATAAGTAAAAATCAATCATCAATCCATCAAAACCAAGTAAAGCCACACTATTCTCACTGACGCTTCTGTTGTAAGCTTCACGTGGATTGTTATCATTTGTAGTAATGTTGTTTGTCTGGTAACATTGACCTCACTTGTACTGTGAAGCAGAAAGTAAGTAAACATTATTGGCTCATTATTAATAATGTTGGGTCAAGTAATATTGACTTTATTAAAAGTTTCCAAAACTGAATGCCCCATAAGCCTAACTTTGCATTAATTTTCGTATTCAATGTTTATTAATCGAATATCCATAATTTCCCCGAAAACCTTTCATATGAATCTCTTCAGTACAAATGAAAGACCTGACAAAACACTGCCCATTTATACAGTTTTTACGTTCTGCAATTGCCGTCAGGAAATTTCCATTGCTAGTGGCTTATTGTTGCACATTATTTAATATTATACGTATATGCTTTTTTAGATTTATGACAATTTAATATATAATTAAATATATGGTTAAACATCATCATACTTACATCTTTCAAAAGTAGGAAAGGTCAACTTAATTACAAGATAGATTCTTTTTTTTACAATCGAACCATTCTCATCTAACAGGAAATAAATATAATAAACTCGTATAAATTCACGATAGAACAGATTGAATAATCACACACATATTGATCACAGCAACAGACATTTAAAGCAAATAAAAACGCACAATCTCTGTCAAATGTTTGACTAATGTTGCTTCCTGAATAACAAATCATCAAAGCCCTTCAAGAACCTTGTGGAATTTTTTTCTTAAATGTATTTTTTATGTTTGAAATTTGATTCTTATTTCTTACCATATTTTCTAATTGAAATAGCATTGTGAACATATTATTTAATACGGTTTTTTTACACAAGAACTTAGAGTAGTTTAGCTTGAATTACTCTTGTTTCAAAATCCACACACTCACTGACTTAAAGCTTTCTCTATAGGTAATCTCCCTTGACCAACAGAACAACAAACGATCTTTCCAGCGGCAATTCCGCTGAAGAACAGGAAATTTCGGTAACAATGCATACGTGTATATGTAAACAAAGCTTTTCATTTCCAGGACTAAGAAAAACGTATAATCGAATTACGCACTGATTTAAAAATAACAATTTTAATAGTTTTACGATTTTCTTAAAGAAAATTATTGTAAGAAATTGCTGTGTCTGTAAATGATCATATTTGATTTTAAAAGATATTTTACAGTTGATTAAAATATTCTAACTTAAGAAAAATACAATTTTAAAATATACTATATATATATATTATGATGCTTATGCTGAAGTGAAATATTTAAAACATAATGTTTGCTATATAAGGTTTAAAAAGTTTTAAATGTTGTGAAATTTATCATATATGTATTTTTTCTGTATAATTTATTTCTTTAACTAAAGAATGTATGCAACAGTTTTCACCGTGGAGATCTGCAATTATTGTGTACAAAAATACAATCCCGCTTCATTGACTCGTTTTTAATTTATTTATCTTCGTATTATAAAATAGCTTTGAAGATAACGTAATAACATATATTTACTATTAAAAATCCACAAAAAATAATATTTCTATAATTGTTCTTTCTAGGAAATGACATTTGGATTAACGAAAGAATATTCGGTTTCTTCGAAATCTATTGCAGAATAAAAATGATTTAATTACAATATTTGTTTTTATATAACGGCTATACATTTTATGGAATATAAGTCAAGTAATTTAGAATTGGAAACATATTAATTTCCTTCAACAAATCAGGAATATCTTTAGAACAGATAAAAGTATTCAAACATTCTCATTACATTAAAAAAAACTTAATAAATTTGATTTAAAAAATGAACGTTCACTATAGAAACGAAAAAAGAACCAATCTGATAAATGAGTTTTTTACTTGCGATTTTAAGACGATTTACTTCTGTTTTTTCTTTCCTTGGATATTTTTTTCATTGCATAATATCAAAAATTCATTTAATTTGTGTCACTTGTGTAATATTCCGAAGACAGAAAGTCAGAGAGAAGAACGAAAAAAAAATCTTTTCATTCATGATAGATAATGATACTATTTTTTTCTCTCCAAATTTGGAACTTTGGTCGAATCAATATGTCGAAAAGATCTTCGACCTTTGTCATGTAAAAAAACTAATCAGCAAAAAATGAATAATCTTTCCTTAGATTAAAGCTACTTTTTGGGGCCATGATGAAAATCAATTATTTTTTTTCTCTCACGAGTTTTTACCAAGGGTTTTATTATTTCAAGGAATTTGATTTTTATTTGCATTGGCTAGTTATTGTTTTGATTAGCGTAATGGAATTATTAGTTTTTGCTCATTTCAGCAGCCTGAATAATGTCATTTTACATAAGTGTAGAGTAAAGGCTCTAACAGCCAACCCGAAATAATTGTTTTATTATTATTTAAAGAGTTTTATAGAAATTTATAAACTATAAGATAAAGTATGAGAGAACAAAGTCAATTCACAATTTATTATTTTATCTTTTAAGAAAAATGATAAAACGATTTGTCAAATATTAATTTTTTAACGTATTCATATTATAGAAAAGGGTGTTTTCTTAGAGGTATAGAACTTTAAATTGCAATAAAACAACGATGTATTATTCTATTGACATGAATTTTTTTTATTCGAAAGATAATCTTGTGGCATTACATTTTAAATATGATTTCTGGCATAGGACTGCCACGGCTGGCTCGGATTTAGTCCAATCTGGACGTCCTATTTTCGATGACTTTTTCCAACATTTGTGGCCGTATATCGGCAATAACACGGCGAATGTTGTCTTCCAAATGGTCAAGCGTTTGTGGCTTATCCGCATAGAACAACGACTTTACATAGCCCCACAGAAAATAGTCTAGCGGTGTTAAATCACAAGATCTTGGAGGCCAATTCACAGTTCCCAAACGTGAAATTAGGCGGTCACCAAACGTGTCTTTCAATAAATCGATTGTGGCACGAGATTTGTGACATGTTGCGCCGTCTTGTTCGAACCACAGCTCCTGGACATCATGACTGTTCAATTCAGGAATGAAAAAGTTAGTAATCATGGCTCTATACCGATCACCATTGACTGTAACGTTGTGGCCTTCATCGTTTTTGAAGAAGTACGGACCAATGATTCCACCAGCCCGTAAAGCGCACCAAACAGTCAGTTTTTCTGGATGTAACGGTGTTTCGACATACACTTGTGGATTAGCTTCACTCCAAATGCGGCAGTTTTGTTTGTTGACGTAGCCATTCAACCAGAAGTGCGCTTCATCGCTAAAAAAATCCGCTTATGAAAATCGGGAACAACGGCAATCTCGTTTGGGGCCCATTCGACGAATCTACGCCTTGCTTGATGATCGTTTTGATGAATTGAGAATAAATCACTTGACCGCTGTTAAATCGGTCGCCATCTTGGAAAGTAATGCCAACTTAAACTTCTATACCTGGAAAAAAAACACTCTTTACTTTTTTTAGAGTGACTAGTATTTATGTAAAATTCCGACTCAGAGAGAGAGTGCAATTAAGGTCGCAATATAAAGAAACACGAGAGAGAGTTAGTTTTGGAGAGAGATCTCGTAACTTTGAATTTGGCTAAGTGCGAAGGACAACATCTGACCATAAACACTAGGCTACCATGGCCACTGTGTAATCTTTGAAGTTAAGTTTAAAACAAAAGAAATTTTTGAAATATATTTTCCTTATATTTAAATCATAACTCTCAGCGAAACAATTTAGAGCCGGACCATACTTCTTGAACTTTCAATAACTCTAGTAATAAGATTTTTAATTGTAATTTAAATGAGAAAAAAGGCTGAATACTCAACTCATTATTCAATGCAAAAAATAGGTGAAAAGGACTATGTATTACATAGTTTCTATAAGTTTCTTCCCTTTGAAAATTTCGTCACTAAATGCATTTTAAGGTACAATTTATCCTGTTAAACACGGGATTAAGATCTATACTTTTGTATCTCAAATGCTTTTTTTAACTGCTTAATTAATGACAATAACACTTCGAAATATTTTCTTCGTCTATATATTCTAAAATACAGCTGAACCTGTATTTGTGTGGTAGATAGGGACCGCAGAAAAATAAACGCACAAAAAATATTCAAAAATTTCATAAATTTTTACATATAACAAACTAATTCAAGGAAATACTACAGAATCTTTTTTATGCAGTGGATAGGGACCGTATAAAAAAGTCGCATCTATAAAATATGCCAATTATTTAAGAAATTTTTATATAAGAGTACTTCCATAACAAAATAAATAATTAAATATTACTGATGGAAACATTTTAAAAACATATAATTTTTCATTGCATACACGGATAAGTTTTCAAAATGCACAAACATAATCCATTGATACCCGTCGTAATCCAAAACCCTGTACTGAATAAGCTCAAAATCGCTTTCGTCACTTGAAGGTGCAATTTCAATTGATTTATTTTTTAGCAACATAAAGTAGGAGATAAGTTTTTGTGACGAAGGTTGGGTGGTCAGTTACATGTAAATGTCACAATTACCAGATATACATGATTGAAGCCCTTTTTGGAATTTTATACTATTTTCTTAAAATTGGTATCTATTTTATGTAAATGCTTTTCCATTTTGTTGGAAAGCTGGATACCTGCATATTTTTATCCACTCTCAAAGAATCTGGTTCTTCTTGTCCTGCTTCATAATCTATCAAATTATTAATAATGTCACTATCATTGAAAGTTTCATCTTCAATCATGCGCGGGCTGCTGGAGGGTTGAGAGAAAGCAACTGAATGCGCATTGTCGGGATACTGTTTATAATAAATGCACAGGGCGTCTTGAAGTGTCTACATTTCAGTGACGTTACGTGGTGGGCAGGACTCTAGGGGTCCAAGGCCTGACTAACGCTTTAAATACGTATTTACCCAATTTATAAAATATTAAAGGCAAAACCTGACTTTCAGGGGGAATTCTCCGTTTCATCACTGGTAAATAGATGGAATACATTACAGTGGGGTCAAAGGTATTGAGTCCTGCCACAGGGGGGCAGGAGTCTAGGGGCCCAAGGCTTGACTAACGCTAAATATGTATTTACCCAATTTATAAAATATTAAAGGCGAAACATGACTTTGAGGGAGGAGTTCTAACATTCTCCGTTAGACACTAGTAAACAGATTGATAACATTACAGTGGCGCCAAAGACATTGAAATTCATAAGCCGCACAAAAAAAATATATCGCACATAAAAATACGCTCAAAAATAAAATCGCTTTAAAAAAGACCGCACAAAAACAGGTTCTACTGTATACCTTTTTCTTAACTGTGTTTAGCTTTTGATAAAAATACTATAATTTTGAAGAAAAGTTAAGAAATTTTTAAATGCTTTTCAGTATGGCTTCTCAAAGGTTTACCTCCTTTGGGTAGGGAATCCCTACGATCTCTATAGATCCAAATAACCTTTATTTTCTCCTACAGATATCACTGATTTAGGTAAATACAGGTAATGTGAGGTTCGAGTAATATTCTGGAGAAGCATAATTGCATAATTCCATTGTTAAATCAATGTCTACTCCTTAAAATGAACAATAAAAAGTCAACCTGTTCGTGTCTTAATCAAGTCAGTTTTTTATTTGTTTTACTTACAGCTATATATATGGTTAGGCATAATATTTATCATAATGTCTTGTTTTTATTTATATGAGTTTGGTTGTTGTTGTTGTCGTGTGTTTCATACTGGGATACATACGAAAGGCAGACGAACAGAGACATACAATACAAACACAGAAGAATATAGATTTCTAATACAAAAGATGATCCCAGCATAGAACAGAAGGGGTGCTCTGCTTTTCATTCTAGACGGGAATCCCAACAACAAAAGCGTGCATATGCAATATAAGGAAGAAAAGTATCGTTTTTTCATTTTATAGATCTCTGTTTTGAAAGGTTCCTCAACAAGGAGCTTTTAGAATCATATAATTTCCTTTAAGGTCTTTTGTAATTGGTCAAAAAACTTGGCTGATTCAAGATGGCGTCATCATGCTTTAAAAAACGTGAATGAGGTAATTTCTTATGAGATAAAGTAGTGGTTAACAGTATATTTCCTTCTAGGCGGGTAAGCTAAAAATTGACTACTATATGAAGTCTTGGAGGGCGGAATACCATTATGAATTCAATAAAATCCCTCTAAAGAACATTTAAGTGGTGAATTATTACATGTATATATGGTATATAAACAAATGGATTGAGTATGAAAATTATTGAACCACAATTAATCAGTTAGACAAAATCATTAAAATAATAGAATTACTAAGCATAAGTATTTATATGATCACTTATAAGAATACAATGTAACATTCTATTAGAATATTTACTACTAAGAAAAAAATATTAGCACGTCAAAGAGTGTAGCTTTAAATGGAACATTAAGTAACTATCGATTTTCTGAATTCATGTCAGATTATTTTTCAAAATAACATTTAATAATGACATTTTTAGGAAATACTTGACTCTAACAATGAAAAGATTTTGAAAAAGGAACTGATCGCACTAATGCGTGGCAAAAAATAAAAGGAATTCTACTTTTACTTGTTTGTAATTGCAGATCGTTGAAATCTTTAATGGAACTTTTTTCTTTTCTGCTTTTTTTCTTTTTATTGATAGGAAGCCTGAAACAGAAAAGGATGAAATTTTTGGAATTCGTCCTTTTATCTTCCAAAAAGGAAATGAATGATGGAAATTGTGAATTTTTGGAAACAGTTAACAACCAGATCTATGAAACCGCTAATTAAAAATGCCACATTTCTTAAAAATATTATCAGTTAAGAGTTATATTAATGGATTTTGAGGTTCTATGAATTCTAAACGGGCTCATGGATATTTTAAGATATTATTGAAACAAAGTATATCACTGGGTAGTTTTTAAATAAATTTTAACATTTCAAAACATATGGCAGTAAGTAAAAATAACTACTAAATTTTGATGTTACTGTAACTAATATAATATATGTGAATTCAATTCAATATAATAATCTATAAAAACAATTATATTGATACTAAGTAATTTAAAGAAAGGTTTTGTAACACTATTCCTATAACATGGCGTAAGAAATCCGATTTTTGGTCAATCATTGGGATTTTTAGAATAAAATGAAGTTTAATGTATTTGAAAAACTCTGGTTGATAAGTAATGAAATTTTAATAAGTGCTCCCTTTTTTATAATACATAATTAATGTATCCAACAGTTATAAATAGTCCAAGAAATAATGCTTGCTGAATTAAATTGTATAATAAAAATGATGAATAATAGAAATAAATATATAATGACAAATCTCATATAGAGCATTACTTTGTACCATATATTTCTAATACACTCATGAACTAAAAAAGTAGAGCACCAAGAAATAATTGTGGGATCATAACAAAACTTGGCATGAAGATACATGTCGGAGAAATATGCAAATAATTAGAAATGCAGCGTGATTGCGCATTACCTATAGCTAGTAGAGGGCGTTTAACGTCGTTCTCCGTGAAGTATAAAACAGGTATCCAAAGCTTGTTTGAGTGTGCTAAATCACTTACAAAGGAACAGCTGAGGTAGACATGCTCTTACACCATTTTTGAAAACAATATGAGCAGCTGACGCAGTTTGGGAGGGGGAGAGTCACCGGCATGATGGAAGCTGGTGATCAGCTAGGCAAGTAGCTCGTTCTGATTGTATTGTGAGGAAGTGTTGGGTCCAGTGGATCCGAGAGATGTCATTTACACGAAGTACAGACTCAGGATGCCCTCGAAAGACCAGTCGTCGAGAAGACCGCCACATCGTAAGAAATGCACGCGTACAGCCAATTGCTTCATCGGCCGCCATCTAGGCACAGATAGCACCTTCACTAGGGGCCACTGGTCTTCTCAAACCATACAAAGGCACCTATTTGAAGGACATTTGGGATCGCGGCACCCATTACGTGTGTTGCCCTCGACGCTCTCCCACCATTAACTCCTCCGTTTGGAGTGGTGCCACGCACGAGGAAACTTGAGTCCAGTGGAATTAAACCAGGTCGTCTTTAGCGACGAATCCAGATTCAATCTCAACAGTGATGGCAATCGTATTCGTGTGTGGAGACATAGTGGTGAACACCTCAATCCTGCCTTTGCTTTACAGCGACACACCGCTTCCACAGCTGGTGTGATGGTATGGGGTGCTACTGCCTACAATACACAGTCACACCTAGTATTGATCCGTGACACCCTGACAGCTCAGCGGTATGTCCATAACATCATGAAACCACATGTGTTGCCACTCATGTAACGGCTCCCAGGAACCATTTTTCAAGAAGACAATGATCGGCCTCACTCACAAGACAAGGGTATCACAAGACTGTATCAACAGTGTTACTACCCTTCCTTGGACTGCCCGATTCCCAGATTTGTCTCCAACCAAGCATATCTGGTAGAATTTGGGACGGTGAGTTGGGCATCCCACGAATTTGAAGGAGCTAGAGCCAAGGTTGCAGCAAATATGGAGCGAAATGTCTCAAAACATCACACAGAACTTTTATGCCTCAATGCCCGATCGTATCTTATCGTGCATTCGAGCTAGAGGAGTTTCAACGGGTTATTAAATCCTCCATTCTTTAGCCTTTACCTGTGAAATAACTGATCATCTTTCTTTGATTTTCTAATCATTTACTTATATCAAAATAGTCATTACTTATGTAAAATTTAGTTTCATTCTGACGACTTCTTCTTGGTGCGCTAATGTTTTTGTCCATGAGTGTATTTTAAAGTAGTTAATGGAATTTTTGAATAATCATTACACAATCAATAATATGTTATTCCTCCTCTGAAAAAAAAATTAAGTAGTTCAAACATTTATCCATTGGAAATAGCTCAACAAAAAAATAAAATCTGCAGGCTTATATGTGAACTTAAAAATGAATTGAAATATATACATTAATCTAACGCTTATTGATATTACAAAACATTTTGTTTAAAAATATTTTTAAATACTTTTTCTTATAAAAGAATCCCTCTAAAAACATTTAAATTTATCACTTTGATATATGTTTATTCAATTCTTTGGAATGAAATTTAGTTATAAATTTGTACTTAACTTTTTCTTGATACATTGTTTTTTATTTTTACTTTTTACACATTTTTTTTCTTACACTACAACAAAAATTACAAAGCTCTCATTCAAAATTATAAATGTAAAATAATTTTTTCACCATAATAATCCTTGGCAGAATAGGAATATTGTATTCTATTTATATGGTTCTGAATAAACTTTATGTCAAAGATAACAAGACTCTTTGCCTCATTTTCTAACAATCAACTCATTTCAAAAGCATATCCTCTTTCCTGCAGCGCACATTTCAATAAGAATTACTCATTTTATGCAACAAAATGTCCAAGACTGAGACTTAAACAACGACTGCCGTAACTTGTCTCCGAAACAATTCACGAAATAAAAAGAACATTAGCATAATTCACACAATTCATGACACTTTCTGTTTTCGAGCCAGTAAAGTGCTTTTTTGAATACGGAAATTGTATATCCTGTTGGGGACAGTATCTTTTATTCGCTCTTAAAAACAACCATTATGTCACATTATGGAATGTAAGAAATGTTTGAATTGTACATTGTGTTATATACTTTTAAATTGTGTTGGAATCGCACTATGCATGTGTTTTTCAATGCATTGGAGTGCTTCCAAATTTTGGGGATGATTTAGATCTAGTTTTACTGAAGACTAAAAGTAAGTAATTTTTAATAAGTAATTGTTCCATTATGTATTTAACTAGGTTTAAAAATATTATAAATAAATATGTGCTTCTTTCTTTAGATAGAAGTTTGGTAGAAGGAAATAATAACTTTTATTACATTTCAATTATGGTTATTTGTAGCACTTGGTGAACATTAAATCTGTAGCAGTAATGTTTGAAAAAATTGCACAAAAGATATTTTGATTAAGATTGAAATAATTTGAATATTGAATTAATCAATAATATGTTCAATATGCATATCATTTAACTTTTTTGATAAATTATAATATAAAACATGCATTTGTAAGATGCAATATTTTGTTCAGTACTATGTTGTTGCTTTCAGATATATGTATATAAAGCCCACATACTTTTTTAAATCTCATGTCTGCATGGCTCATTTCTAGGTCATTTCCGAACACGAATATACGTTTTGAAATTAAATAATATTCTATCAAAATATATAAATGAAAAATTACATATAATGCTGTGTAATTTTTAAATATATTTCATATCTTCATATTTTATAAGAATATCTATCAAAAGAAAAAAAAATAGATAATAAAACATTACATAAATGTGTATTTATTTTACTAATTTAATGTATTTAAAAGTACTATTAGAAAAATCCAGCGATATGTAGGGGCTAAGGTAGCCTAGTGACCTGGTCACGAATTCGAGGCGAGCTTGCCGAATTAGGGTTTTGAGTCCCTAGACGACTTAAGAGCCACGTGTAGAGGGAGATTGAGTGAATATTAACATTGTAGTTAAGCTGCTCGAGGCTTATGGCGGCGGACGTCGTAATTTTGAAGCATGGTCATGTGACGAGGACAATACCTGAGGTAGAATCATAACTGTATTATGAGTATGCGTGTGAGTGCAACTAAAAACTATATTTAATACCTTCAATTATATATCGCATTTTTTAATGGTGAAGTGTAGAAATATATTGTGAAAAGTAATATATATATATATATATATATATATATATATATATATATATATATATATATATATATATATATATTTAAATATATAAAAACAATCACAATTATCAATTGAAAAATTGAAATATATGAATCTTATAATACTAAAACACTTCAAAATATCAATGGCGAATATAAAAGATAATACTCCATCGTTTTCAAACAAAATTAAAAAATTATAAAATAAAATAAAAATTTATAAAATATCCAAGTGCAATCTCGGACTTAGGACCGATAAGTGGGGTTAAACTAGTTTGATGGCGCCAACCTTCCCCCTATTGCAACTTGGTAAGTTAATTGGAAAATATCCAAATTTCAAAAAAAAAATTTAAAATTAAAAATTAAAAAGTTAAAATTAAACCATTATACTTGAAAAATAAAACTATTCGCCATCGCATTCTGAAAGATATTACAATATTAAAATTTAAAAACAATTTAGTGCATAATATAAGTGAACCATCAAACGCCCAAGATGATGCACCATTTTTAAAATAGTTGTATAGGTAGATACCTAAATTTAATACAATTATATATATATATATATATATATATATATATATATATATATATATATATATATATATATATATATACATATATATATATATATATATATATATATATATATATATACATATATATATATATATATATATATATATTATATATATATATATATATATATATATATATATATATATATATATATATATATATATATATATATATATATATATATATATATATATATATATATATATATAATTGTATTAAATTTAGGTATCAAGATAGAACTATATTTAGATCAATAAACAGGAAAAAAATCCATAGATTTCAGAAGATTAATTCATCAACAGTTGTTACATTTTTTGTTTAATACATTATTTTAAGCATAATTATTGAACAAATGAAAAACTGTTCGCGTATCAAAAGAAAAAGCTCTGAGTTCAGGACTATTTTGCATTTAATGATCTATAAAATGTCTACTAAAAGGTTTACAAGCTCTTATTAAATGAGAGAGAGAATCGCAAATCAGTTTCTACTAAACAGTGATAATTCAGATCCACAACTCTTTACATCATCATGACATATGGTTTTGTTTAATCTAATGTGTAACTGAAAGCAACGAGTAAATTCAGAATTATCTAAAGAAATTATATATTTTACTAATTTTGAGAAAAACAACAATTGAATGAACATATCCTATTTCAAAAGCTTCTCATCATTTTGCATCAGTGTAAATAAACATTAATTGTTCTAATTAGCAATAATAAACTCAATTTAAAGCATTATTCATCTTGCCGAAGTGAAAACATTTGTTTTGATATAATTCGCTTTGAGCCATATGTTTATTATGTGTTTTACGAAACAATAGGGAATACATTCCGAAACAGCTAGGCTTAAGTGTACTATTATAGTTTAATTGTATGTTTTGTAAGACCATATCTTTAACAATAAATAATTATTTTTGTTTAAAAGAGTATACTAAAATATGTAACTATTCAGAAATTGTATGTGTATGTGTGTCGTGCTTCGTAATTAAGTTATATTGAATTATTAGTTAATTTTCGGGGAAGTTATTACTAGATTTCTTCAAATTAAAAATTTAGTAGTAATAAAATAGTTATTCAGCTATTTAATTCAAATTATATTATCAAAAATATCACATTAATTTATTTCGTATATCTTACCATTTGTTTGTATAAACAAATCAAAATATTCATATACAATTTTCATCATTAGTTGTAGGCAGATTTCACACGAGACAACTTTGTATCAGTCAACTAGTTTCCAATCAACACTCCTCTAGTGTGACGAGGGGACAGAATTTCATTCACTCATGGGCACAAAAGGGAGTGTTGTAAGGAAATTCATAACATTATCGGTACAATAAGTTTGGAATAAAATGCTTTCTCCATTTTCAATACCAAGTACACTTATGTCCAAATTTAATGTCACAAACATAAAATCTGGGAAAATTTATGAACTATTTACTGTGTTGCCATGAAATTTGGCTCAGAGGCATATTACAATGTAAGAAAGAATATAGCATCATGACCATATGGGAAAGATTTTAATTATGAATCAAGATACAAATCATATCAAAAAGTGTGAAATCAAGAATCAGTTTTAAAGCATTTATCTCAGGAAAAGTTTGTCAAAAATGGAGTGTGACCATTGTGAACTGCCATTTAAGACTCACAACGAGCTGCCATACTATTTATGATGGTGTAGATAAAAGTTTGTGGCAACGCCCATTTTTAGAAGACGGGACTTTTAATTCTTAGGGAGAGGGGCTGGAAGAGGGGCTACCTTGAGAAATGGATTTTCCCAAGCATATTCAAAAGGATTGTGAACCAGAAACCTCGAGGGTCAAACCATACGGTAAACACCCACTCCTTCATGAAATTAATGAACAATGAGTTTTGTGTGTCTCTGTGCATTATCGTCCATAAGAATGTAGTCTGGTCCCAAAGCACCCAGGAAAACCTCACATATGCTTCTAGGAGCTCATGCCTACTGCGCTTTGAGTTGATAGTACCCGCGCATTGAAAACGGTACATGGGCGTACGACTGCCCAGTATTTAGCTACCACACACAAGGATTCCTTTGTCACCAAATCTGTGGATTTTCGTTTACATAGGAGGGATGTAAGCGAGCTCCATTTTATCTCCAGGTAAAGACTCGAAAAAAATCACATTGTCTGGTACAACTCGATTCATTACTGAAAAGAACAAGCTCCTAATCTTTTGGTGTCCACAGCTTATGTTTTCAGCTCAACAATATCCGGTGTTTACTAATGATCTCAGTTAAAAGGACGTCGTCGTACATGACTGGACATCGTGCTTAAAGGACCGTCTCAGCAAGACAGCTGTAGACTGTTTGTCTGGAAATTATTCTTGCAGAGACAGCAACAAGCTCACTAGCAAGCTGATGAGGCATTGTTCGTCTATGTCATCATTCGTTTAGTATCATGTATGAATATTTTACATATGTCAATGTTCTGTGGCGACTTTGATCGACATTCCTGGTAACAGTACCACATGTTGGAAACTTATTCCATAACCGGGAGATCATTTTCAGACCACTTGTGACCATCTATCTTCCTCCACTTGAGACTGGCCACCTTCAAGCCTGTCAATGGTTCTTCTCATCTCAAGAAATCATCAAAACGATTATGAGAAGTCATTCTCAATGCAAACAGACTAACATGTTTGTTTTAATACAATATTCACAAAACTGGAAGCCTAATTTCCATGTGCTTGAACGGTCTGAATCCAGTAGTTGTGAAAAATTAGCGCTAAAAACACATTTTCCTAAACTAGAGGTTGATAATGTACTAACCAGTCTTTAAAGTATATGAAATACAAATTCTATCAGTTTTACTGCAAGCCTTTTCAAATTAGGATGAAAAACATTTTTGTGACCTTATTTTTAGACATGAATATACACGCGTGCTAAGCGGGTATCTTCCAAACTAACCTTTTAGTTGAATTACTTAGTGAAAAAGAGATCATGTGATTGCCATTTAATAACGTCTGAAGGGACCCTGATGATTTTCATTGAAAACAGGATTCCGATTGTCTGCTTCTTCTATAATGCGCAGCATAAGTTGACTTGTGTGAAAAGACTCTTAATGAGTTATTTAAAATATCATAATTGTTGTTTTGTAACTTTAAATAAAGAAACTGATAAACTAAAATTTAACTTTAAAGATTAATCACAAAGTGATTAACTAAAATAGTGTTTTTTTTAAGTATTATTTTGAGGAACTGTTTCCTTTTCTGAAATAAAAGTAGACTGCTTTCAAAGATTTTACCACACTCGAAAAAGTGTCGAAAAATATTAATTACTTCCTTAAGTTATTACATGCAAGATATATTGTAAATGCAAGGAGATTCTTATGTTTTAAATAACGTATAACAAACACAAAGAAAAATAAGAAAGAGTTTTATTTTGAGTATAAGAAGTTACAAAGTAAGTGATATAGAAAATTCAGAGTAACACGTACTTTAAACTTCATCTACAGCAAAAAATACATTCTGCCGAGTGATGGCATATTCAGTACCATTTATTATTACTAAAGGTTGAACTTTATTTCTAGGAAAAGTTTTATAAGAACTGTCTTTAAGGTCACCATCCTGTTCGAGGTTTGGTTTAAAGTATCCGTAGTCTCGTTTATCGGGGTAGCTTTGGAATAAATCAGTCTTGGGTGATTGCATTCTTTCATTAGACTTCGGGAATAATTTTACTCCAATGAATTCCTTGACTGAGGATGATTCAGGAGAATAAGGAGTCTGTCTCCGTGCTCTCCCTGTAAGAGCTCCCCGTGTAGGGCCATATTTCGGGTAATTAATCTAAATAAAAAAGGTTAAATTTAACCCTTTATCTACCGACGGTACTTATAAGTAGAACTTACTTTAAAATAACATAGAATAATCAATTTTACGAATATTCTGACAATACTTAGCAGGAATATTCTTTAAAATCCACTCTTACAAGATACATAGCAGCACGGGTTGTATGATGAGTATTTTAGTGGGGAAGGTGAATAGTTTTATAGCAGACATTGCGTTTTCAGCTGACGGCGTTTTCAGCGTATTGCAAAGATTATCATTTTTGTCCCGAAAAAATAGTCAAGGTCAAAATTTAAGTGTCTTTTTTTGTATGTTAATGAGGATGAGGACTTAGAAAACGATTTGACTCTTTATTTTAAGTGAACAGTGTGTATAATTAATTTTATAGTGGAATATCTGTAATTAACGCAGTGTTTCTCAAACTTTCGATATTCGTGACCCAATTTTCAATTATAATTTTCCTCGCGCCCTCCCCATACAATTAAAATGTATTGATGTAGTAATAATGCATAATATTTTGACGCTAAAGCTACAATACGACCTTAATTATAAACGGTACAAATCATCAAGTATTTAATGTTGTAAACAATTTTTTTTTGCATATGATAAGCCCATGGAAAAAAATCACTAGAAATTATTAAACTTGTTCTTAACTTATTTTTGATAATTAGTATCAAATACATTGTACAGTAGTGATACATTTACTCGTATAAGTATAGTATATCAGAGAGTATATAAAAATACGTATTTTTTTTATATTCTGTCTTTTAGTAAATTGGTAACTATTTAAATCTTTTATTTTCGACTTTTCGATATGCTCGCGCCCCTCTTGGAGGGTTATCATGCCCCCCTAGGGGAACGCGCCCCACAGTTTGAGAAACACTGAATTAACGGATTAAATTTCCCAAAGTTGAGTATTTTGTTTATGTATATCCCTTAATTTTCAATGCAGTGATCCAAAAAAAATATTGCATGATAAAAAAAACTGCAGTAAATCATAATGTGGTCGATAGAGAGTTAAAAAAATTAAAACTTAAGGAATAAATATAATTTGACGTTACTAGACCTTTTTTAAAATCTATTTAGTAAACAAATCTGAATTATGAGCTGCTTTAAAGCTCTACTGCGTACAGCCGTTTTATAAAATTATTATTAGGTAAAATGTTGGAAAAGTAATAGAATATAAACAAAGAACATTGCACAGGAAGTTTATGTTCAAAATTTTGGGGATTAGCATATTTCAGAGATAAAGAAAAATTTGGATACCATTCAGCATAACTGAAGATAACATTTCATTTATTAAAATAACATTGTAACCTTCATATCTCGCTTTAAAAAATTTCCCCCCTACAAACATACCTTGCTTTAAAATTACATAAAATGTCATAAATCTCTTAATTTAAGACAAAATAACTGGATAATGACAGCGATAGAGATAAACAAACATTTGGTATTTCTACAAATAACTATCTATAAAATTCTAATCCTGTAACAGAAGATAATCAAGTCTTCAACCAAATATATCCTGTTATCGCCTAACTTTTATCATTAAATCGAACTCATTCAGTGCTGACATCTCCATGCTTGGTTTTAACTGTCAAACTATTAAGGCATGTGTATTACATTAGTCCTTTATAGGTGTGACTTTGACAGCAAGCTAAAAACTAAATAATAAACAAAATATATATATATAAAAATTAAAGTACACTCATGTCCATAAATTAGGGATAATTCAGAATCACACACAGAAATTGAACTCTAAAATAAAAATTTCACCTGTAGAATTATCACACACATCTTGAAGAAGAATATGCAAATTACAGGAAACCACCAGATGGTGCGGGCAGTACGTCACAATGACGAGAGTGTAAGAGAGGGGTATATTAGCAATGGTGGCAAAGAAGTAAAATTGTTCACAAGCGCTTTAAAAGCCTTTCAGTGCAATAACCGCATAGTTATGGCACAAAAGAAGCATTTGGATGATTTTTTACATGATAGAATTATTGGACGCCTGGAATGTGAACGTACCTAGCCGGAAGTATCCGAGGAACTTGGAATCGTCCAGCGTGTCGTCGCCAGGCTTTCGAGACGATTCTAAAATCAAGGTAATGTGAGTAGATGTTACAGCACAGGTCGCCCTCGAGTTACAACGCCGAATGAGAACCGGTATATATATATATTTGGCAGTTACTGCAAAAAGAAACAGACGGAGCACAGCATCAGAACTGTCTCGTCAGCTCCCTTCAGCTACCGGTACGACAGTTTCAAGGAAGACTGTGTACAGACGCTTAGGGCACATTAGTCTATATTCTCGCAGGCCTGTCAGATGTGTTCTACTCACCACAACTCACTGTCGCCTGCGATTAATCTGGAGTAGAGAGCATGCATTGGGGACACCACATCAGTGGTCTTGTGTGATGTTTTCCGACGAGTCCAGGTTTAGTTTGCAGTCTGATTCTCGCCGGACTTTAATATGGAGAGTGCCAGGTACCCATTACCACCAAGAGAACACCATTGAGCGACACCGTTACTGTGATGCAGGATGGCTCGTTTGGGGAGGAATTATTCTTGGTTCCCGAACTGACCCGCATGTTCAGAGTGTAACGATGACCGGCTACATCTATCGGGATGTCATTCTGGAACAACATGTACTTTTTTGTTTCGGGGTGCCATGGGTGCTGAATTTCTGTTTATGGATGACAACGCCCGTCCTCACCGTGCAAACATTGTAGACGAATGCCTTCAATCGGAGGATATCACCCGTATGGATTGGCCAGCATACTCACCGGACTTGAATCCAATAGAACATGTGTGGGCTTGGCCGACGAATTGCAGCCCGTCAACCCCCTCCCACCTGTCTACCGGAACTTCGGAGGGCATTGCTTGATGAGTTGTGTAATATTCCCCAAGATCAGATTGATAATTTAATACTCAGCATGCCTAGGCGTTGTAAGACCTGTATTGCATCATCCGGGAGACATACTCCGAATTAATCAACATACTAACCATGTTATACTGATTTTTGTAAATAGTTTTTTTTTTTTTAAATTTGCTCCAGGAAGTAAAAATCGCAATTTTTATTAATTGTGTCGAACATATAGCATCTTTTTTGCTATTTACCTTTTGTTTAATAGACTTTACAAATAAGTCAAATTTGTTTTGCTTCTGTCTCTTTCTATGCCTGAACTTCATTATCCTTAATTTATGGATATGAGTGTAAATTCCTACTTAATTCAAAAATGAAAAAAAAATTATTTTAGTTACTCTTTATTAAACAATTACAATTAATATAAATATATATATTCATATGACAGAATGACAATATTAAAAGAAAATCTCCTTTTAAATTAACATTAAAATTTTTTTTAACCACATTAAATTTGTAATTAAAATTTTTAATGAAAGTTGAATATAATAGGCAAGGATATATCTTAAAACCAATCTAAAGGGATTGCTGACCAAACTAGCTTATGATTTTATTCAGGTTAAATTAAATCTTCATCATAAATTTAACAAAAGCTGTTTCAACCAATGGTGCTGCCATTTAGAAGGAATAATATCGACTGAAATATATTTCTCAAACTACAATGAATTAATTTAATTAAATTAATGACTTAATGTTTGGAAAAATGTATTAACATCAAATGTCATCCGCTACAAGTGAAAAAATTCCTTTGAACTTAAGTGAATGAAAAGAAGTTTTTTAATAAAGTTTGAAACTTTGAACAAGATATTTAAATATATGTAAAGAGAGTGTTGATTTATTGTAGGAATTGAAAAATAGGAGTTTATTGAAATATAAAAATTGTAGTTTTTTTGTTGAATTTAACAAAACGGATTCAAAGAAAGATATTTATAACAGTCAAATTAACAACAATATACAAAGAAAAAACTGTAACAATAATAATCTATAATATAAAATGTGAGCTGACAAAAAGCTGCAAATCATAGGTTTCTTACTCCGCAGTTCTGTTCCATGCATGCCGCTTGATTGTAGGTGACATTTCCATCGAGCTGCTCATCATCCTGTAATAAAATTATAAATTTATTCCAAAAAAAAGTTCAAATATTTTAGTAAAAAAGATAAAAGGGGGAAAGTGGTATATTCAAAAATAAACATCCGACTAAGAAAAGAATGTTGTTAAGACAAGCGAAGTTCTGTAAACATTTATTATTTCTATTATAACTTTAAAAATATATAACCTTTGCAGTAATTTATGCTATTTTGTAACTTGTGCAGTAGATTCTACTAGTCTAAAATTAAAATTATATATTTTAAAAAAATGTTTTCCTGTAAAAGCTTCAAAAAATTTTAAAAGGCATCTTAAATATCGGATAAAGAAACCATTTTAGCACTTAAACATGTATAACTGGATTCTGGAAATTCCATAATAGAGAAAAGAGAAAAGTTGAGAAGGGGGGATTGTTTGATTCAAACATAAATGACAGTAAATTCAGTAAAAAATTTAACAAAATAAAATAAATGTAATTCAAATAGTTTAAGTTTTGAAGAATAATGCAAAGGCTTAAGCATACACCCACATGTATAAATAAGTGTGTGCAAAATAATGGAATTTTTGTTTAAGCAACAGAGGAATTTGGCTCATCTTTTCATCTTTATTTGATCAAGTACATGTATTCAAGGTATATCAATGTTAGACACAATGCAATAGCTCCGCTATAACAGTTTTTATCACCGAGACAATTCTTTTATGTAGCATTTTTACTACATCTGGTTTTTATGTGTTTTATAGTAAGCAACTCGTTTTCAGATTTATTTTCCTCTATACATTTTCTATATTATAAAATTAAGTAATGATAAATATATGTGGTTGCCTTCGTTTAAGTTTAAGCATAAGAATCAACCATGCACATTTTTTAGGTAGAAAATATGATCCTACAGTAATATAAAGTTCCCTGAATTTTCCATTACATACTATTTATTTCATACATTGTTGCTCAAAACCAACTCTTTCATTTCTGATATAAAATATAATTATACTTTTCATCCTATACTGTAATGCTAAATCGCTTTTATTTGTACATGTTAAAGTAAAGAGCAAAAGTGTATATTTGTGTATTACACAATATAGAAACTTTTCAAAGGTACAGTATAATTGAAACATGTAAGTGTTAAGAGCGTCACAAACTTAAGTGTAAACTCGAATATTTTCCTGTGAGTAAATGTGTTTCAAATGTGTGGCTCATAGTGTTTGGTATAGAGGACTAAGCTAGTCTCAAATGAATTAATAAAATTTTAACATATACCGTTCGTTATATTCAAGTCAATACCATAATTTGAAAAATTCTTTTAATATTTATAATTTACATTTTACTAAACGGAAATGATGATTTTATCTTTTTTTTAGGTTAACAATTAACATGTAATATAATATTCTTGATTGATACTTACATCTTCTAAGCAAGTTTGCATCTGAAAGAAAACCAATCATTTAATTAAAATCATGAATAGAATCAAATCTACCAAATTATAGAATTTTTAATTTTTCATCGTAAATAAAAGAAAGATATTTTTCCTGCTAATGTTTGTTTTTACAGAGAATTTCATATGATTTTAAACATATATGGAAAACTATAATATTTGCATGAATAAAAGTTTCTTTTAAAACGGCTACACAATGAATGTTTTACTAACATATGAAAAAATAAAATATTGTAAAATTGTCGATTTATATATAGAAATTAGTATTAAAACACTAAGTAATAAACTTTTTTAATATAAAATAATTAAATAAATAATCTTATTTTTACACTAAATAACGCACAAATATCTCATTAACTGAAATGCTTGGAAATAGAACTGATATAGAAATGGAATAATATCGAGTAAACACAAGACAAAAACATTAAATTAGTTCGGTAAAAAAGATGATAAAATTTAATGTATAGAAATGTCAATAAATATTTGATTTTTTATTGACGTCACCCTTAATAGAAAAACGTAGGTTTTTTTGAAAGCACCTCGTAATTTTGTATCTCGATCAAGAAACGAGGACGACATCTAATCAGGAACCTCAATTTTCAAATTATCCTACCACGTCGAATAAGAACTTTGTGAGTTCAACGAATTGAACTTGCATGAGTCTATGTGTACATGCAGTGGCGTAACGTACAATCCCGAAACCCCCGCATTCCAGGGAGGCAGGGTTGGAGGGGGCCCAAAACCTGACTACCGCAAAGTTCCTAACCAATGTAAAATCCAATTCCATGTCCCAAAGCTTGACTTTGCAGGGAGGGGGGAAGGGTCAAAATAATCTTTGTTACACCACCGTGTACATGGTAAATCTTCAGTAAGCCTCTATACATTTCGGAAACGAGTTACAGCCGTACATTTATCTAACATTTTCTCAATGAATCTTGCCTAGATAATAGTTAAAATTTTAGTTGAAATGGAAAAAAACAATGAACAATTGTTGCCTTATAGCCCAATATGTTTCACAAAAAGATTTGCATTTTAAATTAAAAAAGATTATATCTATAAACTACTTGTGATTTCATTTACAATATTGTTACTTGTATTTTACTTTGTGTTTTACCCTTTCAATTAAATAACTTATTGAGTAAGGATTAAAAATATTTTTATCTATTTAAATACGCATGGCAGGTAACTTAAAAATATATAAACCAATAGGAATTAGCGAAATATATATTATTCATTATTTTTAGTTCATTAAGCTGATATAAGTTACATTATATTATTTATATGTTAATTATATCATCATAATTCTTTATAAACACAATTTATTTTAGGTTAAGTTCTGTTAACTTTTATGATTTGAATGCCATATTAATTACATGAGATTTTCCAGACTATGAATCATGGTAAAAAAGGTATAAGAGTAAAAAAATAAATATAAATATTAAAAAAATTATAAAATCGCTACAAATATAATAATAATTTTTTCCATAAGGAAGCATAAATATTAAATAAATAGAAATAAAAAAATATAAAGTAAATTTTCTCTTAAAATTTTATTTTCTTTACCATCTGCATTAAAAAAAAAGTCTTTCGAAAATAATTTTACATTTCCCTTAATCCTTTCAAAGACATTAATTTCTCTCTCTCATAGTGAAACAACCTATTCATACATTTCTTCCATGTATAAAAATAAGAGCAATCTAATGCTAATTTGTTTGAAGGTGATTTTTTAATTCTAATCATATTTAATCATCTTTAAAAGCAAAAGTTCCTCTAAAAGTAATATGTAAATTACAGTAGAGATTATGCTATGTATATATTGAGATGTTTTCTTATACTGCTTTTTTTCCATAATTCTTTAAAGAAAACTGTCAAAAAAGAACAAATATTTCAACTGTAATGTTTGTTATGTATAGTTAAAATTTTACTTCCTCTATTTCCTTTAAGCATAAATATAAACAGTGTTCTTCAAATATCAATTCTATGAGAGAGAAATATTTCTCTGTTACTAAAATTTAATAACTTCAATAATTACCGGCATATATAATAAGCTAAACATCAAAAACAGCTTTTTTCAAATGTAGGTCATGTTCTCAAATCTGTAACATAATACGAAAATCGTATATATATATATATATATATATACCCTTAAAAGTAAATTGATAATATTTTAACCTAAAGATATTTTTCCAAAGACTTTCTAAGGTACTCTAATTAACTTAATAAATTAAAATACGGGTTTTTGTTATTAAAACCTTGACAAAAAGTATTGCTTACTATTGCGTCATAGGCTCCATCAGGACACAAGAAACACTTAGGCTAAAAATATAAATTAAAAAGTTTAATTATTGAATAAAAATTGTAAGGCTCCTGAAATATTAAATGTTCAATAAGTTATACACACCTTAAATTTTGAAGGTTCCTTGGAATATACACATACGTTGGAATAGTTTGTCTGCGATGGATTGAAAAGGCCAGATATTAATTTAGCCAAATTAGGCCTTTTTCCTTTACCTGTAAACTAATTAAATTTATTGGTTATTTATCTTAGAAACTACAATATATATATTTTAGTTTTATTAGATAATACAATCTCATGTAACGAATTATGTATTAGTAATTATGGGAAATAATTTAAAATGTCTGATCACAAATATAAATAAAATTATGTTTATAGATAAATACTAAGTATATTTAGGGGTATCATGTTTAATTTCAAACTCGATGCAAACCTAATATTTTACTTTGAAATATTTACAGATATTGCTATTTTATTTTTTTTACTATAATACTGAGATCAATTGTTATACAACTAAATAAATTTTAAATTCTAATTCAAGTTTTGTGAAAGCTAAATGAAATGTATAAATTAGGGAATGGAATGGTAGTAAAACTTGTATAAATTCAATTTTATATTCCTAAAAATATTCTTTTTAATGATAAAACCATCTCCAAGTCTTAAATATATCGACAAACGTTTTATTCCGATTAAAAACTCAAACTAGATGTATTACTCTAGGTATGTAACAAATAAGCGTATGTTGTAAACTAAATAGACCCGCCTTTCATTTAGCTGGCTTTGTTTTAGAGGAAGGTATTCTCACAGACTTGTCACTGACACGATATCATTGTTTTTTATATGCACATTATTATCTTGTCCTATAGAAACGGATCCTTTTATTATTTCTATTCACATAATAGTATAATTTTCAGAGCAATAATTTTGTATAATTTGACAAAATAGATTATTTTATTCATCGACTTTTGTTCTGCACTGTAAAAGTCGATGAATATTGTGTCAGTTTGTGTATGTTAAATATACAATTTGTAATAGTAGTGCGATACAATGAAAAAGGATACTTTATAATTCTATAAAATACCAAGTATAACCTATATTTAAAAAAAACCTGCCAAGTCAGTCATGGTAAATCCAACATTGGGAAGAAGAATAGCTGGAAAGTGATGGAACATGAACTCCATCAGCTTCTGAGTAGTTAGGAATGGTCATCATACTTTCTACAGGGCATTCTAAAAGAAGGATATATTCAGTTTCCTTAGATTTCTTTGTCTGATACTGCGTAACATTACATCTGAAATGTCTTTATCACATTTTAATACTGCTCCGAAAAGGCAAAATTTCATATTCAAGTGGATGTTCCTAATGCATCATAGAGACACACCAACGTTTGTGTAGATCAACATATTCTTAAGGTATCTGACTACGTTCGGAACCGTGATTTTAAAAAGGCCCATAAATGTATAATTTTCATGATATTTAGTGTCTCTTAGATAAGAATACATTTATAAAAATGTTGCAAGGATATTTTGACAAAAAAAATTATTGAAATGCAATATTTCGGCAAAAAAGGAACTGACAACTTTTTTTCAAAATGTCCTCCTTTTGTGAAAAATGCTTCTATTGCCTGTATATAGGCCTGTAATTAGCTCATATTTGCCTGCATATAGCTCAAACCTCTGTACAGAGGCTCAACTATTTATTTTGAAAAATTTACATTATTTTCAGAGTGACAACCATTTGAAATAGTTATCGGCGTTTTTTTCTTAAAATTTCTCCCCTCTTTTGTCGTAAAACAGGGATACACCCACTTCTAAGTTATATATTTCAAAAATTCTAGTTGAGCCTCTGTACAGAGGTCTGAGCTATATACAGGCAAAATATTAATATAATAGACGCATTTTTCTCAAAAGAAGAATATTTTGAAAATTGGTCATTATATGTTTATTTTTTGTCAAAATATTGTACTTAAGTAATTTTTTACCGTAATACTATTTTTGAAACAATTTTCTATCCATTTTATAACCTAAGGGACACTGAATATATGATAAATACTATCCATTTATACATTTTTGCAAAATCACGGTTCCTAACGTAGCCGGATCCTTTAAGAAAACAGGCCTAATATACCTAACAAAAATGGGTGTAATAGCATCTGAAAATATGTGAACATCCCACTGGTCAGTGGGCCACGGTATCTTAGTTGTTACGGTCACCAACTAGTGCGTGGCCACGGTAGCCTACTGGTCATGGTAGCGAACTCGTGGCCGGCGTGTCATGAGTTCGAGCCTAGTACCGCTGAAGACACACCGTGTAGGGGAGCGATGCACGTAAAATCTGTCGAGAGCTCAAGCGTCCTCCCGTTGCTTGGTGTGGGAGTTAGAAGAGAAGGTTACCAGCTCAAGTGTCATCCTTTTAACTTGACAATGGTTAAAAGTTACGAGGTCTGTCGCCAAAACCCCTCGAGTAGCTGAACAGTGCGACGTTAATGATCACTCATGAACTCGTGACCTACGTATCATAAGTTTGAGCCCTTGTGCCTCTGAAAATTTATCTTACAGAAGGGCTGATGCATGTTGAATCTGTACAGGCTCAAAGTCCTATCGTTTATGTGGCGTGGTAGTTTCGGAGTTTTCAGTCCAGGTATTGTCCTTATTACTTGACCTTGTGGTTCAGAATTACAAGGTTCACCGCCAATATCCTTCGAGTTACCTTACAGTACGATGTTAATATACACTCAATTACTCACCCACTGGTTATTCGCAAATGTTTCGTAGACGAAATAAGGAATTCATTTTTTTCAGTTAAATACACAGTATACCATTGCCACCATATCATACTAGATGGTAGAACAACCTGCTAAAAGCGTGATTCCTGACGACATGAGATTTGCGCTATACTCGAATTTTTTTTACGGCGTGGGGTAGCGTTTCTCAAACTGTGGGGGGCACCTCCCTAAGGGGTCGTGATAATTCTACAAGTGGCCACGAGCTTATTGAAAAGTCGAAAATAAAACATATATAAAATTATTAATTTAGTACAAGTAAACAAAATACATTATGACATAATAAAAAATAAAATTAACTTTCACACCGATATATGCAATTATAAATGTATCAGTACTGCACAGTGTAATTGATAATTAATTTTAACGATACTAAGTTAAGAAAAAATTAATAATTAGCAGTAACCCCATGGGCTTGTCCCATAAAAATATATACAAAAATTAACACATCTTGATAATTTGTACGGTTTATAAAATAATCCTTTCAGTGCTAATTAACAGTTATAGCATTCGCTCTCTAATGACGCCGTTTTTCACGTAGGCAATGGTAACTATATATATATATATATATATATATATATATATATATATATATATATATATAAAGCGAATCCTCTGTTATATAGTGTCAAGGTCCTTTTATTGCATTCGAAAGCCTTTGGAATAATTTTATGGATAACAGTGCACAGAAAAGGTCATACTTCGGAAAGACGTATATATTCGTCCGGGGCATTTAACACACTGATTGAGAGAGACGTATATGTACAATGGTGGCACGTAAGAGGTTAAAGTCGTATTGTAGTTTTAGCGTCAAAGTATTGTATTATTGAAATTAATGCATTGTTATTTGTATGGAGGGGACGCGATGGAAATTACGATATAATATTGGGTCGCTATATTGAAAGTTTTAGAAGCACTGGCGTAGGGCATTAGAAACGTGATATATTAAAACATCTGTTTCAAGTCATCTGTATCAGGTTTCAGGGTTGTCACACTTACGTGAGTGAGTAAGTGAATATTAACGTCACGCACTCGAGGACTTTTAACGACGGACCTCGTAATGTTGTACCCTGGTCGAGTGAAGAGGTGAACATTTCCATAGTTTGTTTTACATAATATCCACCAATTATATAATACTAAGAAGAAGAAAAATAAATTCAATTATGCCATTTTAAATACATTTGAATTACATAATTGTAAATATCAGTTCAAGTATCAGTGAATAAAATTTGAAGAAGAAATTTACTAAGCATTTGAGGCTTGGCAAATTTTAGAAAGGCATGCTATTAAATTCACTAATGAAAGCAACAACATATTAAATAAATATCTGAATTAATCACCAACTAATTAAAATTAGGAACAATTTTTTTACTTACTGTTGGAAATAAAGTAGATTCTGCAACCACGAATGCCCATAAAAGCAAAAGGAGAACCTTCATTTTTGCTATCTGAAAATGAAAATAATACTCCATTGAATATAGAAAAAAAAACAGAAAAAGTATAGAATAATTTAATAAAATATTTTTCGAAGTACTCCAGTTAGAAACTATTGTTTAATATCTTAATTGAAAAGTTAAAATTGGAAAACATAAATCAGTTCTTTTTTTTTCTTGCTGTGATTTTCTAGCTCAATTTTTATTTTTAATTTAAAATTGCTTTGTGTGTTTTTTTCCTTAAAATTATATACTATTTGTTCCAATAAGAGATTTTTTCATGCATTTGTTTTATATATATATATATATATATATATATATATATAAATTAGCATTTCATTATATCCAATAATTGTAATTCGTTCATTGTTCTAAGAAAATACTATTCACGAATATCATTAAAAATTTTTTACAATTAAATTAAGCTATTTATTTTTATAGAAAAAATAAATAGCTAAATTATTATATAGCTAACCAGGTAAATTATTTTTATAATTTATTATAAGAAAAAAGATTTAAAAGTGAATTAATCAGTTAAAAGGGAATGAATTAAACAAGAACAATTTTAGATGACGGTTATTTATTTTTCTCTTATGATGATCCAAAACGACCCCTTAGATTCTGTAAGTTACTCTTTGGAAAGAATTATTTTTCAACTTCCCTTTATAGTTGAAAAAATTAACACCTTAGAGTTGGCGAAAACGAGTCCAATTTCAGCTCAGTATTGCAACTCATTATCTGCCTTCCTGTCTTTAAGCACATTTTGTATTTCAAGCCCTTAGACATAACTTGTTTTTCAGAAATAATGCTCTGAAAATTTCTACTTTATGGCATTTAATGTCGTCAATAACTCTTTAGGAATAATGCTGTTGTGGTCAAGACCAGGTAACTCTCACCACTCATCATCGAGCATGACAATGCCAACTCGTGTTCTAGCCATTTATTTATGATTGAATTTTCTTCCCACGGCCATTCACTGACATATATCACTCCAAAAAGGGAATCCAATTTTTAGAATTTTTTTCACATATGTTTGCTTATTTCATATCTACACGTATTTCGCGCATACTACTTACAGATTTTCTGTTTTGCCTATTTGTACACACATTGAAGTCCTTTATTCAATGTTTCTTGTTCTGCCGGCTGGGTGGCATGGTTGGGTTTGTCGCTGGCCTTTTGTAACCAAGGTTGCGGCCCAGCACGGTGGATTTTTATGGTGCAGAAAATCGAAAGGGGCCCTGTCGTATGATTATACGACATGTAAAAGATCCATAGAGTGTCTCTTTGACTTGGGTGATCTCGGCAAAATTAAATCCTAGTACAGGTTTGCATCGTCAGAGTTTAGGTGCCTCCCTCTAGGTAAGAAACTGTGCGTCAAAATTACCCCGACGATTGGTATCCGCCTATAAGGTACCGAATTAAATAAAAAAATCAACTTCCGGTGAATGTATTAGGTCTGCAATGGTAAAACACCAACCCGCATCCCCATCAAGAATAAAAAAAAGGTTCCTTGGTATATAAAATTCAGAACTTCCTGATTTGCTTTATTTTTCTTTTGTTTAAGTTCTATTTCTTTTATATATATGGACTTGAATTTTTAAAAGTATATATATTCGAAAAAAAGGAGTGATCTAAAGATAATCCTATTAGATTTGTAACTTGACCCTTATTCTGCTCACAATAAGTTGTAAGATTAACGAAGAATTTCATAGGATCGTTAGTATCATTAAACCGATAGAATCGCCAATTAGCACCAAGGGTTTGGCAACCTAATTGGTTGCCGATTGCGGCATGTACAAAAACCTTGCAGGTAAATCTGGACAAGAGATTGCTACAATTTCAAAAAATAATATAATTAATAATAAATAAGGAGCATAATATAAGAAAAAATTGGAGTGAGAGAGAGAAATTTAAAAAGGACATTTAGAGAGAATTCTCCCTTCCTTATCTCTGAAAGATAAGTTAAATTATTGTACTTCAGTCAGTAAAATGACAAGATAAGTATACATAAAAAAAGTAAGACGTGTGTAGATGCTTTAAGATATCTCAAAACCAAGTGTCACCAAAAAGGAATAGTTAACTTGAAAGCTGATAGTTATCGTTCAAGATATATGCGATGGATTTATCAATACGTTTACTTATCAGGTAACATTTTTTTCAGCGTTTATTTATTAAAAATTCTGCAGTTAAGTTTTGCGACAATCTATTCCTTGTCACATAGACATACCATGTAGGCCTTAGCTTATACAGTATTTACTTTTTTAACTTGTGATAGCAAAATAAAAACGAAAAAAATCATCAAATAAAACTTTTATTAGGATACACTATTGACTTACAGACCTGTCCTCTTAACTGAGAAATAATACAGTCTTAGAAATGTTATATTAAACTACAGCTATTCAAATATTTGATATTATTAGTTATTAATTTTATCCACAGGAGTCAATGTGAGAGAGTATAATAAGGTATTGATTTATCTATTAGAAAATAGTTGGTAACATGTCTCCAACTCTCGATCCAACAGAAATCTCGTTAGCCTTAAGCAGACTTGGTACCCTAAAAATCACAAACCTATCGTTTTTTTATTTTTATTTAATCTTATTCTTTGCATTATTATCTTTCGATTGATATATCACTTGTGCATGTCGGAAAGTTAGAACTTGAATAAAAAAACTTCATTTGAAAACAAATTAAGCAATTCAGCCACACCCCCTTTTTAGAAAAAAAAGTTAAAAAATGCGTTATGATAAAAAAAATCTATTTTATAAATAGAAATAATAACTATAAAAAAGATGTGTAGTATTAAAAGCAGAATATTTCCGAGGCAATACAATAATGTAATTTTTCTTCCTTGTGAAATGTGTGCATGTAAAATTTTTAAATTAAGGCATTTTATATTAATAATTTTATAATTTCAGTTCTTATTCCTGATATATTTTTCATACAAATGTAATACTTTAATATTATAAGAAGAAAAACAGCTAAAATTTCTGTCGTTACAGAAAAAAAAATTTTTTTAAGTTTTTCTTGAGTTTTCTTGTGTAATTAGTACTCTCTAAAAGTTGATCATTTATAAAAATGTGTGGGTTGAAAACATATGAAAATGCAATTATTTTAAAGAAAAATGTATAACTAATATCTTAAAGTGGTATTTTAAGTTTAAAATTAAGCTTATAATAATTAATTTTTCAGAATTATAAACTTTAAAGTGGTTTTTCTCAGTTTGTGTTTTTCGAAACCTTAGTGCATTCAAAATGCTACTCCTTCGACAATTATTTACCAATCACTTCAATTTTTTTCCTGCGTCTTAAAAATAAACCATGTAATAAAATTAGGGATCCGTTTTGCTATAAACTGAATACTTTTTTTTAAAAAAATATAAAATGTAAGACATGTTGGCTTTTTCGTTGATTTTTAGCCTGTATAACAACATTTTATTTGTTTTCTCGAAAACGAATGAAGTTATTCTAAAATCGATCCCTAAAGTTGTTAAGAACATCCATAAGAATATTATAAACAAATTTCAGGTCAAAAAATTAATTTTTACAAAAGGAGTAGGATTTTAAATTTTCCCAATTTTCTTCAAAAAATTTAAATTTTTAAAATTGTGTGAATAATGTATGAAAATTTTCATCTGGTAACATTTTCTTGAATAGAAACATTGTATAAATTGTTAAAATATAATTTTTAAATACGTAAGTAAAGAAGTTTGCTCAAAGGGTGTCAAGTCCCCTTAAGTTATCCGACTACGTTCGGAACCGTGACTTTGCAAAAGTGTATAAGTGGATAGTATTTATGATATTTAGTGTCACATAGTTTAGAAAATGTATATAAATTTTTTTAGAATAGTATTACAATAAAAAATTATTTAAGTACAATATTTTGACAAAAAATGAACATAGAGTGACCAACTTTCAAAATATTCTCCTTTTGTAAAAAATGCTTCTGTTATAATAATATTCTGCCTGTATATAGCCTCTGTACAGAGGCTCAATTAGAATTTTTGAAGTATATAACTTAGAAGTGGGTTTATCCATTTTTTACGACAACAGAGTTGAGAAATTTTAAGAAAAAAACGCAGATAACTATTTCAATTCGTTGTAACTCTGAAAATGATGTGAATTTTTCAAAAATCATAATTAAGCCTCTGTACAGAGGTCTGAGCTATATACAGGCAAAATATTATTATAATGGAAGCCTTTTTCACAAAAGTAGAATATTTTGAAAATTGGTCATTCTAAGTTAATTTTTTAACGAAATATTGTATTTAAATAAATTTTTTTGTTAAAATGTCCTTAAAACAATTTTATACATGCATTGTAATCTAAGTGACATTAAATATCATGAAAATGATCCATTTATGTGATTTTTAAAAATCACGGTTTCGAGCGTAGTCGGATACCTTAAACAGAAGACAGAATGGAGTTAGGTTTTATGAAATTATTCTACTAATGACTATCGCTTTACAAGGCCGTACAGAAGGAAACCAGACTTAATCGTCTTTCTTAGCTATACTCAAGTAAAATATTGAATATGTACTATAAATATTTGTTGTTATCAAAATATAAAGTTATTGTAAATTTATGCTTATAATAAGTATTTCTACTAAGACAGGAAAAACATGCTTCTTAGAATGTTTCATAGAAAATTCAATTTATGAATCATAACGAATCACAATAATTCAATAGATTACTTTCTCTTATGATTTATATACTTCATTAGGTATTTATTAATTTAATTAAAATTCTCAATTTAAAAATACCTGCTTAATTAATTCCCTAGTGAATTTTTCCTTGCTTAAATAATACTTAAGTAATTCCCAATTTTTAATGTAACATTTTGATTGTGGTCTCCTAAATTTGAAATATGTACAGCTAATATAAAACGTTTGTGAACCTTTTTTTTCAAAACTAAAGGAATAAAATTCTGTTTCGTTATAAACAACTATGTTGGAGCAGTTGGAATAATTAAAATTGTACTTAAACATATTAAAAAAAAGTTTTTCTTGAATTAAGAATATCAAAATATAAAACTGGAATAATAAAAAGTACACTTTTAATTTTATAATGACTGGAGAAGTATTAATAATAATTATAATAGAATTATATAGTATTTAATTTAAATATAATAATATTTAATTTTTAAGGACTCTTCTTTACTTAAGAGTGTGTGTATCAATAACTCATTATTATCTTTCAAAGATTCTTGTGAAGTTGTATTAATGAATATAATTAAACCCATTTTTGAGAGGAAGGATATTATACTTTGACCTTTATTCGCCAAATAATTTACAGTATACTACATCTCTGTTTGAAATCCAGTCACGTTTGAATACTGAAAGTGCAATAACGGATTTAATATTCGGAACAGCACCGATACTACTGAAATTTATATAAATTGGGTTAGATACTGAAATGAAATGCATTGTGAAACTCACAAATAGTGGCTTTCCTAATCAATAAATCTCAAAGAGAGGAGATAGATAGCTGCAAAGTTTTGTGGGAATGCACTACATCAAAGAGCTTACATGCTATCAAATAATTATTGTCTCTGTTAGGTCACATCTCGTCATCTTATAAAAAAAGTAATCGGATTATTATAATATTCCAGAATACATTATCTGTACTTAAATGACATCATTTGATGCTTAAAATCAATTTCAATTGGCAAATTGAATATCTTTTTCAATTCCTGTACTATTAGATCTACTCTCTCTATATATTTAATTATTTATTTATGTTGGTGGAATTTTTAATCATTAATAAAAAGCATTTTAAAGCACTCAATTGAGCTGAAATTTTACATACATGGTTATTTTGGATGACAATACAATAATTTAATCATAAATAATAAAATTTAATTCATTAAAACTAATTATTAAAAGAATTACAAATGCAGCCACGTTGGCATCATTTTTGGCGACTTGTGTCAAAACATGTAAAGGTTTTTTTTTCTCACGTTTTAAACCATTCAGTTGAACTGTAATTTTATATACACGATTTTGTTTTGGATGACAATAATGCGATACTTTAATGATAATTAATAAAAATTACCTACCACTTAATGTTGCGATCCTGTCATATGTATATAGATGTTTATATTAATTGTAACTATTTAATAAAAAGTAGCTAAAATAAAATTTTTCATGTTGGAATTGACTAATTTTTTTATATTACTTGTTCTTGTTCTTAAATTACACCTTGGTTTAAATTTAAAAGTATATGGTTGGTTGCATTAATTTATAAAAAAAATAGAATCTTTAACTCAGGTGATGTAACGTTTAATTCTTATTTAAGTTAACTCTTAAATTTTAACTTAAACACATGGTTAATTTATATTATTATTTTCAAAACCCTCTTAGATTCTTTTTATAGATAAGTAACATAATTTGTATTTGTTAATTAATTTACTAATCATGTAGTTGTTGAATTCAATTTTTTTTGTTCATTCTAGTGAACTAAAAAATAAGTATTACAATAAAAATAATTCATTTTGTGTTCGATCATATTTCTCGTGAATGCACATTCTCATATTAAATAAATATTAAATAGTTCTAGAAATAATTAATGTAATAATAATGAAATAGCTTAAGGATGTACTTTATTTTAGTCAAATGTTATTATTTTATATAATTTATAAAAATTAATAAGCATTGTTTTTTCCAAGTCTACACAAATAAAAAAACAATACTTAAATAATCATAATGCATTTCTTTTTTTCTATTTTCTTTTAAAGTATTACATATACACACATGAGCTTTAGATATTTCTTTTTTTCATGATTTTATTCTACTCTTATGAACAAAAATTATTCGTTCGTAAACTAGAACTGAATACAGTTATTTTGTTTAAAATGCCTTTCACAGACATTTATAGTTCACTTTTAAATATTGTAACATGTTTAGGCTTATAACACACAATACCTTTACTTAACAAATAAAACTTTGTTTAACTGATTGAAAATTTGCTTGGATGATTCAATCTTGCTAAGCAAAGCAGGGATTCAATACAGTCACTTTAAAGCTTCGTTCTCATTTTACTTTATCTTTAACAATGTATGCTACATACGAGTATTTATATAAAACACTAAGACGTCATTTATAAATATTGTGCGTAGAAATCTGTAGCTTTAACCATTTTTGTTCATTCAGCTATGCAATAATGCAGTCAAAAGGCTCAAACATCTGTTCAAAATAATTAGTCATGCTTCAGAGCTTAAAATGTTCCACCTCTCTGACTCGCAATTTAGGTGAGACTATTTAATCATTAACTGAATTCACCCGCATTATTGGTTCTAATAAGAACTTGATTAACTTCAGAGGAAAGTGAAAACTCAGCAATTTCGTGAATATATACTATATCTTGTTGTAAACTTTCTGAAACTTATTCAAGCCACAACAATTGAAATGTTTGCCATCTGTCGTTAAGAATAATAAAAATGTCTATGAAGGTATTATAATTATAGTATAAGAAAAGATTAATAACTTCTTTTTAGTTAATGATAAAAGCCAAGATATTGAAAGGATATAATTTTCTGTGTGTATGAAAGTAAGAAATACTTTATACAAAGAGATTTAATAGTAATTGTAGATGTGCATGGAAGTTATATATAGTTTTTTTTCCTTACTTTATCAACAAAAAGCCCGCCCACTCTTCATATTATTTAATTCATTTCTTCATGAAATCTTACCGAAACTCTTTTATTAAACAGGAAGACTTCACACAAAATTCATAATACATTTCGGAAAGAAAACGCACAAACAATACTTACTTTTCTGTTATTCACATAAAGCAAATAAAGGTTTGATGAATAATCGTCAGATGGATAGTAAAATATAAAATATTTGATAGAAATATGATACTATATATTAGTTTAAATATTGTTTTAATAAATGTTCATTATTAGATATTTTTTTTATAAAATATTAATCTTTTGACTATGGAAAGTTATATAAAGTTCTCAAAATTCAAAAATCTTTGAAAATTTAGCTAACTACATATGTAAAATGTTTCAATTACTGTTGCATACTTTAAATAAGCCCTTGAAGTGCTTCTGTACTTTAAAACCCCAACAGTTCTTACAAAATAATTATTGTTATATTACTTACAATAACACATGATTTCATCAATAAGATCATAAAAACACTTAACTCTTTTTCAATTCCTACTATTAGCTCACACTATTTATTTATTTAATTATTTATTTTGGTGGAATTTTCCATTGTTAATAAAGTACATTTTAAAGCGCGCAATTGAACCGAAATTTTATATATATGATTGTTTTGGATGACAATACGAAACTTGAATGATAATTAATAAAATGTTAATTACAACTTAATATTGTGATTCAGTCATATGCATATACATATTTATATTAATTGTAACTATTTACTAAAAAAGTAGTTAAAATAAAAATCTAAAATCTTTGTTGATCTAAGCAGGAATTGACTTACAACGTTTTTTATATTACTTGTTTTGGCGTATGATTTATTCGTAATGCGTAAAAAAATCCTAAAGGAAAATTTACAAAAAGTATGATTTGCAATTAAAAAAAAAGGAAATGCATTCCTTGTTCTCCTAAATAAATACAAAAAAAACCTGAGAGTGGTTATATGAGGATTTCTTAGTACCCAGAAAAACAAATATTTATATCTTATTGGAATTGTAGATGCATTTTACATCTAGATTAATGTTTAAATTGATTTTCCAAACTTCCTTGTACTGCAGGTGTGTCAAACTCATGACCCATGGCGACCAGTTTTGCGGCCCGACCAGGCACACAATAATATGTAAGAAAATATCAAAATTTCTTCCAGAATATGAAAGGTAATGGCATAGAAGAGATGTCAAGTGTCAGAACGTAAACCTTATTTTTTTGTTCTTTTATATATGTTTATTATAATGCATTATTCAAAATAAACGTACGTTTCTATGAATATTGATTTTTTAGGCCTGTTTGTTTGGCCCAAATCAGCCAATGAGATTGACATCCCTATTGTACTGTATTGGTTTAAACCATGCAAAGAGAAAGATTTGCGTACACACACACGCGCATATATATATATATATATATATATATATATATATATATATATATATATATATATATATACATGCATACATATATATACATACACATATATATATATACACACATATATATAAATATATATATATATATATATATATACATACATACATACTTTATGTATGTGGAAAAAAGGCTTGGCAAGTTCTTGAATTTATGTTTGTTTATTAATTATTGAATACATCTTTTTGCTACTAACTCCATTTATACAATAGTCATTATTTTTAGATAAATGGTTTATTTCATTAATTTATGATTTCACGTGCCAATTTTAGGTTTAAGTCTTTTTCTCTCTCGGTATATTTTCTACATATTTTCTGCATTGCTATGTGCAAATTTTATTCTGAAAGAGAAAATTGGGATCCCATAAAGCAAGCTTAACCCTATTTCCCCACCCTAAGTTGGTGACAGTTTTAGAAACCAATAATTTTCTAATTAGGTCAGTGTATTTCGATTTGTTTTTCTAGGTTTTTGTCCATTTGCAGCTACGTAGCATATTTAATTTGACCATTATTTCTGAAGTATATTATAAAATATAAATTTATTCTAAATATTAGGAATGAGGTTCTCCAATATTGAAAATTTTAACTAAATGCTATCCGCAGAGCAATCGAATATAATCAATTGAAATACGCCCTGAAATCATATTTTGTCTGGATGATGTGAATTGGACTGTTATCTTAAATTATTTATTTTATAAATGACAAAGACTTTCACAGATATTCTGAGAAATCAACTGACCAATCAGACGTATAACATCAAACGAGTATAGTAACCACACTGGTAAAGAAATCCGATGTCTAAGAAGTCAGCTTTTGTTAGTAAATTTTAGTTAAGAATAGAAAGAGATAATTTTAAATGTAATTAAGACACTTTATTCATAATTTCCTGATAGAATATTGATGAATACCATTTATATAAATACAAAAGATTTAAACAAATTTCTGTATTTTGCATGAAGTTTTTAAAAAACACATATTTTTAAAAGTTGAGTTCAGAAATTTAAATACAATTTTTAAAATTGATTTAGAGTGAGTTATCTCCTTTTTTAGTTCTATAAATTTGAAAATACTCTATTGTTTGTATTTGAAAATTCATAATATATTCTTGTTTCATCTACAAGAATTATTCGGCAAGCATAAGTATTTTTCAAGCAACAAATTGTTGCAATATGTTCACAAACCCAGAAAAAATAATATTAAATTTACTACTACTTTCCAAAATGTATGATTTATTCAAAAAAGTGTATATATTATTATATTTTTCTTTCTAAAAATATTCAATTTATTTTCAGGAAATTGATACGAATACATATTTTGATTCGATTCGCAGATGAGCAAGACATTGAAACGAATTACTCAAGAATAAATTTTTCCTCATGGTAAATAAAAAATGCAGGTACTACGGTAGCGTAAGTCAAAAACTGTGCCGCTATGTTTCTATTGACTTAAATATATCCAACCTCAAATACTTTATGGTCAAAAAATTCTTTCGCAATAAAATACTGAAAATTTACTAGCAATGGGCTCCTTTTTATAATATGTGATTCTATCGTTTTTTTAATTCCATTACTATGTTTTTTACTATCGAATAAAATCACTAAGTCTACTGCCGCACAGTGAGGATCGGGACAATAAAACGGAAATACGGTTGCGTGTGTTCTGCCCATTCCGACATTCAAACTTTGATGAAATGTCCTATAATGCCAATGACAGCTATTTGAGAATTATTAGTGAGCAATTCGGTCATGGGAAATATCTTTGTTCTTCGCCTTAAAAAGAGTAATTCATCTTCAGTAACAAAAAGATTTTCATTGAATTGTAGAAAGATAAACTTCGTAATTTTTTAAGGGTGTTTTTCTATATTATTTGTGAGTTTGCGAGATAAAAATGAACTAATCCGGAATGATATATAATCCACTTATTATATATTTTTTATTATTATAAGAAACCAAAGATATAAATTTTTATGACTTAGCTGAAAATGAATTAATTGCCATGACTATGTACTGTTATAGAGTTTTTAAAAAAAGGTACATTTAAGTATATTTTCTCCAAAATCGAATTTTTTATTTATTAATAAAGTGCTGTGATATGTAAAAGTAAGAAATGAAAATATTGAGCGCAATTTTTCTGAAGTTTATCGATAGATATTTAATCATACCATTTTGATTTTTTTCCCAGTAGAAATTTACACTTGTTTAAAATAATTATTTTATAAAATTTATATTTTTATAATACTATTATTCTTACATAAAATCTAGATTTTTTAATTTTAACAATAGAATTTAGCAAAAAATAGCTTTTTTTCTGAAAAGTTTTATTATGTTTCTATGTTTTATGAGATGCAGTGCCTCTTTAGTACATTATATAAGCATAATATGCCAAAATTATTTTAAAAATCATTTAAAAGTGGTTTTTCAAATAAATAAAAAAAATTCCTATTCATTTTAATATTCTTTCTCACTAATAGTGTTAAATTAAATTTCTTTTAATTTGTTAAACTTTTTAAATTGTTTACTTGATTTTTTTATGTTACCATTAAAATATCTCTACTAAAACATTTGTAGACAGTATATAATATGACGATACTAATTATTATGTTTTTTCTAACATAATAACTAGTATCGAGAAAAACTTTGGTTTGAAAATAGCACAAATAAAAATAATGAAACGGTTATTAAAATGACATTATTTAGATAAAAAAAATTGCATAAAAAACCAAAAAAATAACTAGTCTTGAAAATAAAATAATGATCTACAACAAAAAAGCATAAAATGGATGTCGAATTTTAACTTTCGTAGGTTCTTAGAGGTCTTGAACACCATGTATTTTTAATCGTATTCAAATTCAGTTAATAATATTCACTATATATTAATAATTTTCGTTCTAATTACAAAAATTCTACTGAATTTCTTGACAACATCAAAACTGTAGATGCGATTCTATTAATTATGTTGCCAAATTTCAAACTTCATTTTTACAATTTTTTCAAGTTTTAAAACCTTTCCATTTGCATTTAACCATTTTTTGCCATGGTGACTGAATATACCTTTAAAATGGCAACTTTTATTTGCGAAACATTATGATTAAAAGAAAAGAAAATAACTTTTACAATTTATCAGACTTCATGTTACTTAATATTAGTTTTTCACTATAGTACGTACAAAATACTTTTTTTTTTCAGCTTCAGTCAAAATTAATTTTTAAACCACGGGTACTTTAAAAATGACTACTTTCTTAAATTCCCCTTCATTGTGTATGGTAAAAAGTGGGTGAACGTTTTATGCTCATGCAATAAATAATTATGTCGAATTGTTTGAATAATTCAAAATAAAAAAAAATATAAAAATAAAAAAAAAAAAATTTTTTTGATCTTCAACGAATATAGGTACATTCCTGAAATTTCTAGCTTCACTTTCCCTTCATCATGATTGCAAATGGTATGGGGAAACCCAAACTCCATAAAAATGTGTTTTTGTTTTGTATGACTAATATACCAGAAATTACTAAGTCAATATATATTTCTAGATCATAAAAACTCGGTTCTTAATATTAATTCTAGAAAAGTAAGTATGATTGCCCTCACATGCATTATTGTATAAAGTACAGATATCCATTTATCAATTTGATTTCTTTTTGATTTCTTTCAACAAAAAACTTTCATGTGCTCTTAGAAAGGGTTTTTTCACGGAAGAATTAGGAAGAGAAAGCTGGCACCATTCTTTTCCTAAAAATTCACTGAAATGACAGGAGATGATTTACAAAACTATTCTATTTCTGCTGTTTGGTAGAACAAAAGCCACTTACTTGGCATTGTTTCCCTCATTTTCGGATAGTATTATTTTTTAGACATCTGTTAACCTAGAGAAGGCTGTAGGAATGCCCAACTGGAGGATTTCCTGGTATTGAAGACAACTATCGACTTTCCATCAGGTGTTGATATTTCTACAGGCAACACCTGTTTCAATTTGGTGCTCTATATTGGAAAGGTTCCGCGCTACGCGTAATTTGTGCTTCGCAACACTTGTTAAAGAGTTGGTTGTCTTTAAGCACGCTTCTAGGTAAGTTAAAGTTTTCTGGATTTTTTCATTAGACTTAGGCAAAGATTTTAAAAATACCTTCTTTCCAAAACAGAGATTCGGCTTAAAATGTTGTGATTTTGTTCTATTTGCCTTTTGTATTGAATCCAAAAACTTCAAGAAAAACTTATAAAATTTTAATAACATAATTACATAGTTTTTTTTATATTTTCATTATAGAAATATGACAATATACACAAAAGATATTCCGTTAAAACTTTTTAGTATTTTGAAAAAAAAAATTAAAGTGAGCAGAAAAAAGAACTAAATTAGTATTACTTTTCTTTACACTGGGAAGGAACTTTTTTTTTTATTTTAGTAATATTTTTTTTAATTATTAAAAAATTATAGTAATCGATGTAATTTTTCTGCAGTTGAGTAAATATTCTTTTTTTAAAAAAAATACCATTAACAGTATTCAAAAATTGTATTTGTATTTTTGATAAAAACATGTTTGGTTTGTAAAAAAAATTTGAAAAAATTAAAAGAGAACAATGTATAACTTATTTTTCACATTAAAATCTTAAATGCGCATTATGTTCTCTTTATCTGTGCCTCGAATTCTGAAGTTTCAATAACTTGATTAAATTTACGGAATCCGTAAAAAATTTCATAAAACTAATTCGTATTTATCTTATTTAATATTTTATATCATTACATATACTCTTTGGTTAAAAATCTTTGATAAATTTATCTTATTATTTAAAATAGAAAAACACAGCGGTAAACTATAGACACTTTTAAATCTTATTATGAACGAGAAAATTAAATACATTACATCATTTTATATTACTTTGAATTTAAATGACTGGTATTTTGATCCAGAAAAATATATTTAAGAAACCGCTATTTAAAGGAACATTATAAAATATGAAGCTACTAAAATTATAAAACATATTAAGCAATTTTCTTTTAGAAAATTATTACATAGAAAGAAGCAAATCTACGAAAATGAAAATGTTTATTTGATTTTGAAACATTTTTATAAAAAAAAAAGCATATATCTTGTTTAATTTAATGATTTTTATGACGAAAGTGTATATTTGTATGCAATTTTTTTTAAGAACTATATCCTTATAATCAAATAAACAATATAGCGGAAATTGCAGAAAAACTCTTCTTCGCATTAATATTTCTTACTATTTCTTTATTAAGAAGCTACAAGCTTTCAAAAAATTTTCACCCATTATTTAAGTGTTTGTAAACAGTTTTAAGTAGTATAACAAGAAGAGTAAAAAAACCTGTGAAAACAAATCTTGTAAATTTATAAAATGAGATCAGAACAATTTAAAATAGAATAAACCTCATCCACCTCCTATTAAATCATATAATCTATCTATAGAAATAACAAGTACAAATTATGGGAATTGTAGAACTTGTGATTTTTTAAGACAGGGGTGGGAATTAAGTCAATTGTGATCGACGAGTGAACGCCAAAACATCGTGAAGTGACCGCCTGAAATTTAGCCGTTAGTAATTCCACACCCAAATACTCATGATTGGTGGACATTATATGCAGACAAAGTTTTCTACTGACTATAACTACGAGAACTATAGACGAATATAATTTATGTTAAATATATTTCCTAATTCTTGGTAACAAATTCATCATTTGATAATATTATATATGTGTGGCTATTATTACATTTGTATATTACATTTTGCTTTAGCGGTTTTAAAAGAGTAAATTATTTTATTGTAGTTATGTATAGGTAAATACACATATTCTGCAGTAATTGTTAAGTAATAAAGAATATTGTAGATTTTTGTTTTTTCGCTTACCACACTTAAACCACTGAGTGGAACGCAACATCTTGAAAAAATAGTAACTTTACCCTGGAAAAGTCTGCTTACCCCTGTTCTGAGCTGTAATGAGCAAAATGGTTCAAGCGTTTTTGTTTTTGCCTATACTTTTGACTCGCCATTCAAATAATCTTTCTGGAATCTCATAAAAAACCCTAGTTTAGTGTTTATCTGGATCTAAGGCATTCATGCTAACAGAGAAAGAGATTCACAGCCGAAAGTTAACAAATTCATGTATGAATGAAGGAAGATTAGCGTTTTGAGTCGCATTTAATGAGCAGAGACTCAAAGTCTTCATTTTCAAATAGGATAGTAGAGGAAAAAAGGGAACAACTTAGATGTCGTCCTCTGCACTTGACCGGGATTTGGTATTATGAAGTTTCTCTGATCAATAGGTATGGTACTGCTGTTAGTGGGACGTTAACTTAAGCAAATGAAATTTAGACTAATTTGTTTTCGGTATTTCCTGTAAAAATCTCTCATTTTTAAATATAATTAGATACTGTCTATTTTTCATAATTAATTGAATACAATTAAGTTTTAATCAACTTTATGTACTAAATAATTCAATTATATATATTTTTAAAGAAAAATTTAAATCATTGTATGCAAAGATGAAACAATTTTGAAAGCTTTCTTTCAGCGCCAGATAAAACAACACGACCGAGCAAAATTAATGCAGCCATATTAATGAAGTTGGAGATGACATACTTTATTCCACAACTCTTGAGATGATTTTCATGTTCAAAAGCTTTTAAAATTTGCAGCAAATGTATTCTCATATAATTACGTTATTATCGAGAATAGTTTATTAAATGCATAATAAGTGTGGGTTCAGTTAACTTGTTATTTAAAGGTTAGTTTTCCAAAGAAAAATTTATTAAAGGGAAAAATATTTATTTTAATGTTGTAACTTTTCATTCGGTTATACAGGGGGGAGGGGCAAATAAATGGGACCAGAAGAACAGAATTCCCAAGTCCCTAATAAACACAGCAAATGAAAGGATAAAGTTAATCAACCTGCTTATAGCAGGTTTGAAATTGACCACTACTCATCTCTTGACACCTCTGGGATTCGGTCATCAAATTGTGGAAGGCAGATCAAAGGTGGGCAGGTTAAAATGCGGCAATCTAATCGGAAATGTTCTGCTGTAGTTCTTAAACACCGTGAGGGTAGTTGCAATACACCTTAGACTTGATGGCTCCTCACAAAATGTAATCAGATACTGACAGATCATGTGACCTGAATGGTCATCTGGGGCCGAGACCAGGATAATCTCTAACAACTCTGCTACGAGTGAGGATTGCATAAATGTGGTACAGAGTTCAGCGTATTTGTTTTAAAATCATTTTCCACAACAAACACTGTGATGAATGTGCTCTCACATCCATCAGTGTTCGAGAGTTAGAATAAAGATCAGCCATAATCAAAACAATATAATTTATTAAGGGAACCAGGACATGCTCGAAAGAGTAAAATGCCAAAATTAAGACCCTTTGTTTATGAGACATATATCATTTGCAATTTCCAATAGAGCTTAGATTTAATTATTCTGTAGAACTACAAAAATAACTTTTTACTCCAAAAGGCTTTTTTTTACTACTTAATTAAAGTAATACATAATTTTTGAGAACTCGTAATATATACTTGTGTTTAGGTACCATTTTTTAAAAAAGTATCCTTTTTTTATGCAAAATATTTTTTACACATATATAAAACAATACATAAAATACAGTGAACCCATTTTTTAGTAAAATGTTAGTATAGTTTCTTTAAAAAAATTATGAAACTTTGAAATTTGAAATTTTTTCATTTTTCTGCTTTTTTTTATGCATAAAACTATTTTTAAAAAATTAGGCACTATCTTAATAGAAAAAAATAGGTTGACTATATGCATAGGCATCTTGTATAAAAGTATAAAAAATCTGGAATCATATAGTGTAAGAGTTTTTTTAAAAAATGTACCTAAATGCAAAAAGATATGCTTTTGAGAAAAAGGGAAAAAACTAAAAAAAAACAATATTTTCACATATTATACACTTGATTAGTATTTCCTTGCTTATTTTTATATGACTAATAATAATCCTTAATCATTTTCTAGAGTTACAAAAGTAATTTTAAATTCATATGTCTTTTTTCGCTTTGTTTTAATTAACATGAGCATAATCTTCGAGATCTTGTGATACATATATTTCACACATATATTTCTTACAAAAATATTCTTTGAATATACAAAAAAATTTACACATATATATAGAGCAACATATCAAACATAATGGACCAGTTTTTTAACGAATTAATTGCGTAATTTTTTTAAAATAATCATAAAACTTTAAAATTATGAAAATCTTAATTTTTTTTGCACGTATAAATTTATTTTTTAAAATTCAGACATTACATACTAAAATATATTTTGTTCACTATACAGAACGTTTATATAGATCAAACACAGGGGAAACTACATATTTTAAGTTCAAAAAGGTGCGTGGTCATTTGTTTACATTTTTATTTTTCATATTTTAGGGCTATTTTATCAACAAACATATAAGTATTATACATTTTTAGATTCAGAAAAATAAGCACTATTTTTTAGAACTAAAATTGAAAAATCGATTTTTTCGAAGTATATGATGTCCCTGTTCCATAACAAGTCTCAACAACCTAACAAATATCAACAACCCAGGTTAGGAAATGCACCTATAAGTAAGTATTGGAGCAAAGGTGAGATAGGCTAGAGAATTAGTATGAAATTATGAATTGAATCACTTACTCTTGGAGCGTCTCGGCAATTCACATTTCAAGTAATCGAAATTCCGTTCAAAGCTAATCTACTTTAAGCCGGCAATATTCCAATTTAAATATCTAATGGACTAAATCGTCAATTATCAATTTTAAATATTAAACAATTAATCACTAGTCACTCTCGAATAGCTGTCTACTATTTTACGTCAATCATTAACTCATTTAGCTCCTAACATCTCCCTCTCTATTGAAACTAAAAGTTAATACTTAAATATAAGCCTCGACTTACATAAGTCACATCTTCTTCGGAAGAAAGTTTTCAATAGAGTAATATTTAAAGAAACAGTTTTTCTCCAAGATGATTAGTAGGAGGCTCGTGAATAGACCTGTTACAACACTAGCTGCTGTATGGTGAGTACTATATTCACATGTACACTAATCAACACAAACTCCCGCAATAAGTTCTGAACCAGTTGCGATCATTTGGTTTGCGAGTCACATTCACATCTAATCGTATCCACTCATCCGGGCATAGTTCAGTAATTTAAAAAAACAAAAATAGAAAATTTTGTAAAACTAATGATGGGGAAATTTTTGAAAATTAAGATAATTATTTTTCAATGTTAAAGTTACAGAAACCTTATTGTTTACTACAAATGTCCATAAATAAAGTCAACTATTGGAAATTTCTACCACTATTGGGTGAAATTCTATGAGTATAAATAATTTCCTTGGTAAGTTTTTATCTTTAATAATAAACTGAGCATAAAACCATACAAGATTAAATCTATTTCAGATATATTTAATTAATTACTTCAAATACCGTAAGAAATATATATTTGTTTCTCTCTCTCTTTTATTGTTTGCTAATATAAAACAATTTTTTAAAGTTTTTTTTTTATTTTAAATTTTAAAAGAAGGGAAGAGAGATATATTAATACTATTATAACGCGTAATTTCTCCTACCAAGTCATTAATCGATCAATTGGTATTTTTTTCAAATATTTTTTCTTCACAAAAAGAATAAGAAATAACGAAAAGAAACTGTATAATTGCTTTTCACAAAGTAGTTATCCTCATTATATCAACTATTTTTTTAACACTTACCGCGCAGTTTTTAATCAATGTTTTTATTCCAATTCCTTTAGAAATTGAGGTAAACGTGCTAACTTTGTTCTATAATTAAGTCTTAATTAGATATTATTTCTTTCGGTGAAAATTGTTGCAATTAATTACATTATCATACTTCTTTTCGGTCTCCAAAAATGTAAGATATTGAAGCATGATCCTTTTTATCCAGAGAAAATTATTTCTTTTAACTCAGAACATTTAAAAAGCTTAACGGCTAAGAGAATTAATTAGGTAGTTCATTATGAAGAAATAGGGAAGGAGCATCGGAAGAGAAACTGGATTTATTCTGAGGATTAGACCAATTTATAACTTTTCTTCTCATTTACTGTTGAGTGGGTTTACAACTACTTTTAGACGGAGTTTCTCCCCCTCTTTTTAGATACTCAAAGGTATTTTCTTAGCTACTACACCTGACCACTTTTCATATAATTGCGTTTACTAAAAAGTTTGTTTTTCAAAAATATTTTATAACAAAGATGAATTATTCTTAGTGTTGAGTTAGAATAGAATTCAAACAAAAAGTAAGCAATTTTTACATTTATTTCAATTTCTGACTATCAATCTACTGATTCAGCAGTTCTTACTGTGGATCTCCAGTGGTACTCAGTGCCTTTTTAGGGTGTTCCCGAAGATCTCTCACTTAATGAATGTTAAGATTTCACTCTTTCTCAGACTTTGAAAGGCTACGTGGAAAAGTTGAAATATGTCTAAATTCCTAAACCTAAACTAGACGACTAAATTCGTCCCAATGAAAAAACTCTACTAGAACATATATTTTAGTCAGAAATACTAATTCAGTTTATTTTATTGGTTGCAACTACAATGTAATATTCTTAATCAGAGGTTTACTGTTTTCTTAAGGTATCCAACTACGCTTGAAACCGTGATTTTGCAAAAATGTGTAAATGGATAATATTAGTGATATTTAGAGTCACTTAGAGTAGAAAATGTATATAAAATGGTTTTAAGAATAGTATTACAAAAAAAATTATTTAAGTAAAATATTTTGACAAAAAATGAACATAGAATGACCCACTTTCAAAATATTCTCCTTTTGTAAAAATGCTTCTGTTATAATAATATTTTGCCTGTATATAGCTCAGTCCTCTGTTCAGAAGCTCAAATAGAATTTTTGAAATATATAACTTAGAATTGGGTTTATCCATGTTTTACGACAACAGGGGGGAGAAATTTTAAGAAAAAAACGCCGATAATTATTTCAATTGGTTGTAACTCTGAAAATAATGTGAACTTTTCAAAACTCATACTTGAGCTTCTGTACAGAGGTCTGAGCTATATACATGCAAAATATTATTATAATAGAAGCATTTTTCACAAAAGGAGAACATCTTGAAAAAAAGGTTTTTCTAAGTTAATTTTTTGCCGAAATATTGTATTTAAATAATTTTTTGTCAAAATGTCCTTCAAACAGTTTTATACATGTATTCTAATCTAAGTGACACTAAATATCACGAAAATTATTCATTTATGCGCTGTTTTAAAATCACGGTTCCGAACGTAGTCGGATATCTTAAGCAAAAAAAAAAAAAAAAAAAACGTTAAAAAGTCTGTATAAGTAGTGGAATCAGTCTTAGGATTTTTGAGTAATCTTTAAATTCCTTTAACCATGTGTTGAAAGTCGGAGAGGATGTTCTAATTCTTCAGGATTCACGATGTCAGGTTGACATATAAAGGCGTTTCGTGACGGTCGAACGTTTAAGAACCGCTGCACTGATGTATTAAATTAATTTGTGTGCAGTGAGGAATTCAAGAAAAAAATGGAAATTAAGTCAAATTATTAAAAATATTACAATTTAAATGTTGCCGTGCTTATCTTGAGAATTGTTCCTTAGTAATTTAATTTTCTTCTTTTCCTTTTTGTAATTAAGAAAAAAAATGAACTATTAAGAGTCACAGATTTTAAAATTTGTCTGGGATGTTTCCTTTGTTGTGTAGAGATTAGCTACAGAACAGTTCGTGTGAAGTAAAAAGATTATAAATTTGTATGAAAGTTGCACAATGTTAAATTTAAACTGAAATGAAAATTTTAAAATATTTAGTTTTTATAAGGGGACCTCTGGTACGATTTATACAAAAACTTTTAATTTAATTTTTTTTATAAATTTTGCTTGTAACTAACGTATATGGGTTACGTAAAACATGTTTTGTACTCAAAATAGAACAAAAGACTAGCCATTTAATTTTTTTAAAAAAAGTTTTAAAAATTATGAAGGGATTTTAAAATGCTACTCCTCCTATTCAATTATTCACGTACACACATGAAATTTGATTTACAAATACATCAAGCTATTTATTACAAAAGTTTGCACGGATTTTCTGCTAGCATGACTGATATTTGTAAAACTGACTGATTACTGAAATTTCTTCAAAAGAATTTGTAATTTATATATAAATGTTCAAGTATTTTTTTTAAAAATAATTATAGTTTTGATACAAAAATACATACCTAGTTTTGTTACATATACTGATAGTAATAGGTAAAAAAAATTCAAAGCATTTGGCACAATAGAAACATGTCTTAGCGTTTTAATTGAAGATTAATAAGTTATTTTTTTCTTACTGAGATAAATCCGTCTAAAATTTTTATTTGCCATCGGGATGTGAATAAAACCATAAATGAGAGTATTACTATATTTTTGAAATTTTCTCTTAGAGCGTTCAAGTATTGTGAGATTATAGATACCAATATAAAGAATAATATAGTTTAATAAAAAATTGTTTGAATTATTGACCGATTTTTGTCAATTGCATCGTAATGTTGCACCCTAAATTTTAAAACAAAGTTTTTCTCTTATTTTAAACTCCTTTATAATTGTATGAGAACTTATAACACATCTAAGTATTATTTTATATCAATGTTATGATGCAAAACAAAATTAATTTATTGTATTTGTTTGTGAAGATAATTATTATTTATAGATTGATAAAAGTGTAGTTCTTCAACTAATTTAACTTTAAACAACTATGAAACGACTCTATATTTTGACTTTATTTTTTGATTATTTAAATAACTCTACATTTTGACATCGAGAAGACTATAAAAAAATGAAGTGCTCAAAAAATATAAAAATTCATTCATATGTTTTAAAATCTATCCACTTGACAGATTTGAATATAATATTTTATTTAAAAAAGTTAATATCCGTAGTTCCTACCACTTCCTCATTTATTTTCCAAAATTAATTGAAGAAATTCATCGGGTTTCAAAGAATGAAATTTTATAGATACATGTGGTTTTTTGTGTATTCGTGCATATACATTCGAATTTATATAAATGTGTGTGTGTGTATATATACAGACAGATACAACACACGCAATTAACCTAGGCTGGGCCCTGTATCAAAATTCCTTGGAGACCTTTTGTGAGAAAACACATAAAAACGATTGCATTAATAAACATTATTTAAAAGTGTCAAATTATACATGTTGAGACCCTGTAACTTGAGAGCGCCCGGCATCCTTTCCCGTAAATACGTCCCAGACACGCATAAGCACACACACACGCATTACAATTAAAACATATCACCAAATTACCCTCACAACTCTCTTCTCTTTCTGTTTTCTACAATTTTCTCTCTCACTTTAAACTATTTATAAATATTCAGACTGATATTTCAAAGCAATCCATTGCATATAAATGCAACAAAAATTCCTTAAAATGTTATGATATAAATACAAATAAATTGTAACTATATTTATTCCTTTATTTCTTACTTTTGAAGTGATCAGAGTTCCGAATAAAGTCACTATCAATCACTCACAACTCAGTGGCGTTTGAAGAAAAATCAAAGGATTGCAGAATCCCTGGGGGGATATTTCTCCTCAAAAGTTGCCCCGAAGGAAGTGACAAGCAATGAACAAAGTAATAAGACGACGGCTTCTTTGAGTATATATATATATATATAGGGAGCCCTGTAATCCAGTGAGATTTGGATTTGAAGAGAAATGTTGAAAGCAAGTGATGTGAGACATATTGATGTCGTCAAAATGTCTCCATCGAATGAAAACCACTCATTTTTATTAGCTTCTTTTCTTACATGCCGTGAGACGTTTAAAGCCCGCCCAGGGCTCTCGAGAGCTTTCAAAGGGAGTTTTTGCTTTACAATCCTGGTATCAATGGGATTTGAAAAAGAATGGGCGAAGATGATCAAAAAAATAACTTGATGTAAACATAGATCATAATTTAAAGTTGTACTATATATCTACATATATATATATATAAATAAATATAGATAGATATATATATATATATATATATAGATAGATAGATAGATAGATAGATAGATAGATAGATAGATAGATTCACAGATATTTTTGGAAGATAAAACATCTTGCGAATTTATGTTTCAAAACACTTTAAAGCATATTTTTATATACACAAATGTCATATGTTTGTAAAGAGTGTTTTTTTAGAGGTATAGATTTTAAATTGCAATAAAACAACGATGTATTATTCGATTGGCATGAATTTTTTTTATTCGAAAGATAATCTTGTTGCATTACATTTTAAATACGATTTCTGGCATAGGACTGCCATGACTGGCTCGGATGTAGTCCAATCTGGACGTCCAATTTTCGATGACTTTTCCAAAATTTGTGGCCATATATCGGCAATAACACGGTGAATGTTGTCTTCCAAATGGTCCAGCGTTTGCGGCTTATCCTCATAGACCAATGATTTTACATAGCCCCACAGAAAATAGTCTAGCGGTGTTAAATCACAAGATCTTGGAGGTTAATTCAAAGGTCCAAAACGTGAAATTAGGCGGTCACGAAACGTGTCTTTCAATAAATCAATTGTGGCACGAGCAGTGTGACATGTTGCGCCGTCTTGTTAGAACCACAGCTCCTGGACATCATGATTGTTCAATTCAGGAATGAAAAAGTTAGTAATCATGGCTCTATACCGATCACCATTGACTGTAACGTTGTGGCCTTCATCGTTTTTGAAGAAGTACGGACCAATGATTCCACCATCCCATAAAGCGCACCAAACAGTCAGTTTTTCTGGATGTAACGGTGTTTCGACATACACTTGTGGTTTAGCTTCACTCTAAATGCGGCAGTTTTGTTTGTTGACGTAGCCATTCAAACAGAAGTGCGCTTCATCGCTAACCAAAATTCGCTTATGAAAATCGGGAACAACGGCAATCTCGTTTTGGGCCCATTCGACGAATCTACGCCTTGCTTGATGATCGTTTTGATGAATTGCCAAACCAATCTGAGAATAAATCACTTGACAGCTGTTAAATCGGTCGCCATCTTGGAAAGTAACGCCAACTTAAACTTCTATACCTGGAAAAAAACACTCTTTATATATTTTATATACATTCACAGATATTTTGGGGAGATAAAACATCTTGTGAATTTATGTTTCAAAACACTTTAAAGCATATTTTCATATACACAAATATCATATGTTTCTATAATGTTGAGAAACCCGTAAAAGCATTTGGAATTTTGAATTTAGTTTCATTTTTAACAATCTACATGTAATGAATTTTTTTATAATTGACAATGCATCACATTGTATTTACTTTTTTGTTTATTTATTCTGTTTCCAAAAAAATCAGCTTTAGAAGTAATTACAATGCAGCATTAAAGAAAATTAAACATATGTTGAATTTTCTTCTTCGGATGTCAAAAAAAGGGTCCAAATTGAATTTCGTAATTAAGTGTTTAATAAGTTTTACAATTTTTTAAAATAAAAAAGCACACATTTTAATAAGTTTGCTTAACAATTTTTAAAACAAGGAATATTAATTCAAGAACCTTCAAAAATATATAGAAGTCTGAAATATGCATTTACTTTTTAAAAATAATCCTGCAGGAAATCTAATATTAGATTTCCTGTAGCATTATTTTTAGTAGCATTACATGTGTGATGAATTCGAAAGATAATTGAACCATACATTGCATCGATAAAATATTAACTGTGAAGATTTGTTCTGAAGTAAATATATATCACATCATACGACTGTAAGATAGGCTTTTCGCGAATAATTCATTCATAGCGATACAAGTCACACACATACTTAGCAATCTTAGTTTGTAATGTGTGTATGTGTGCACTTTTTACATGAAAGTTAAATATACATATATAGTAAAATAAAGAAAAAATACAAATTATATTTGTAATCCGAATTTCATTCTGAGCCAAAAGACTAAAAAATAATGTTAATTGATTTGAAATTAAAAACCTTTCAAATGAGATTACAAATATACCTCGTAAAATTTAAAGTAAAAAAGTGAGACTTTAATTTGCTAAAATAAATACATTTTAAGGATAAAATTAATGCGTAAAAAGTTAAATTTCGACTTTGTTTTCTTTTGGTAAATGACTTTGAAAATATAATAAATTCTCATATTTTTGATTACATAACGTTTCTATAAAATCAATATATAGTGATAAATAAAAATGAATTTTTAAGTTAAACAGTACCAATTATTTTATTAAAAATTGATGAAATTAGACCTAACTGTGTGAGTTGAGAGTTGAACTTTTTAACTAGAAAGAGAATAATCCACATAATATTTAAATTTCTCAATATTATTATATATAGAAGATAAAACAAAATTCTAGACATTTTATCTCAATCTTAGGGTTAACAAAGTAATTAACCCGAATTTGATTAAAACACATGAAATGGGAAGAATCTTGGATTGTCCCCAAGCTTCCGTTAACGTGAATGATCATTTTGTGCAAAAAAAGACGACAAAAATTAACTAGTTTCATTTCCAACTGTCAGGGAAATAATATAAGAACTTCCTTAGAGAGAAATCAGTAACAATATTAAAAATAATTGAAAAAAAGAAAATTGAAATCATAGTAAAAATTATTTTTCAATGCAGTCAAATATTTGAAGACAATTTTTTTCATTATTAAAAAATATTTTTTTTTGAGAATTAAGTTCCTTACTGGTGGAAGTAAACTTAAGTGCTGACAATCTAATATGCGAATAAAAAATATTTTGTTTTATTGCCTACATTATTTATATCCCACTAATATAAACCTTTTTTTGAAACCTTTATTACAGTCAAATTAAACATCGCTAGCTATAGTTGAGTTAATTGAAAATTTGATTCTAGACTTTTTTTATAAAATGTTGTTTAAACTTACAGATATAAGGTTCATGGTTCATAGGTTCTTTCTATCGGTATATAGTATCAATATTGTACATTTCTTGAATTACAAAAATCTGGGAAACATTCCGTTTGAAAAATTCTGTAGAAAGTATGCTTGTTAAAACTTTTATATATTTATTCTCAAAACTTTGTACCTTTCTTTTAATTGAAACTGTAGAAATAGCTTTACCACTGTACAAAATAAGCACATATTTTTCTAAAATACTTAAATAAAAAATAAAGCAAATTATTTTATATTCAATAAATCTATACGATTAAGAGCACACAAGTTTGGTTCTTCCGTTAAATTCTTTCAGGTTAATTTATTGTAATATTATCTACATCAAAGAAACTTTTCTCATCAAATGCTTTTAATGCTATTTCTATAAAAGCTTTTCTATTTATGAGACAACAATGCTAAACAGAACTAAAACAGATAACATTTTAGAACATTTTAATGCAAGATAAAAATAATTTAAATACATTAAAAGTTTGTTTACAGAAACGAATGTATTTTTACGATTAATTTATCTAAAGAAATTATAAGAGCAAAAAAAGTCATTTTAAGGAATCTCACAGGAAACGAAAATATTTTTTCATAAACGACGAACTTTTTGAAACGATTTTTCTAATAGGATTTCTTTATTCTATTAATATAAAAGTATTACACGGAATTATTAAGAAAGAAATATGTATATATATATATATATATATATATATATATATATATATATATATATATATATATATATATAAAAGTTTTCTAAATTTATTTCCACTATTAACGTAATAATCTTTCAAATAATGCATGTGTACTGAAGAAAGAAAATTATACATGTATATGTTAACCAAACATTAGTTTTTATCCTCAATATCTCACTTTAATACAGACAAATAGTAACTATGAAAAAAAATTTCTTAATATAGAAATTAAATTAAAAGATAATGATCCATATTATTTTTGATATTTATAACAAGAGAGAGAGAGAGAAATTAAAATTCAATATTATAAAAGTACCTCATTGGGAAAGTAATGTACTTGTTTCCATATTCAGAAATATTATAATTATTTACATATAATATAATTAATTTCCTGCTTTGAAAAAATCAGAAAAAAAACTATTAACCTTTTATTGAATATTGTACAGTTCAAAAATATCCAATTAATTTTACTAAACGTTAATTGTATAAAGAAATTCTAAATAATAAGGTTTAAAATTCCTTGGAATATTATTAGTTTATTAAAAATTTTTCATTTTTCCTATATAGATATAGTTACCTGCATATTTAAATATATACAAAATTATTTATTCGCTTAGTTTTTTTTATACCACCATAAATTATTTTTAATGCATAATACATTTAAAATCCGTGTGCCCATCAAGTAACGGTAGTGTTTATACATACTATTTAAATATTTTATTTTTTTTTAACTTCATACTTTTGCTAAGGACTACTATTCAGCCAATCCCATGCTTTAAATTTGTATTTGGATCCAGTAACGTGTTTATTGTACTTGGACTTTGCGTGGGCTGTGCATTTTTGAAGACGATGCTTAGATAAGACTTAGATAACTTGTATTATACTTCTTGTAAAAGAATTAGATATTCTATCCATTATTTTCAATACGATTTTGTTCAGTATTATTAAGAGAAATAGGGAAGATTGGCTGGCCATAAAACAAGTTCAAACCCCCTTTTCCATAAATAATTTTATAGGAGATGTCCTAAATCAGCAATGTTTATAATACTGCAGCATCCATATATATTTTTTAATTTTATTATTTTAATAATATCTCATTTTTTTTTCTAAAAACTTATGTCTTGTTTATATTACAATTTTAGTATTTTTGCTTCACTTTATGTGATTATTGATGATTCATCTCTCTATAGAATTTTCTTCATAGAGAATTTTAACTATATACATATCTGTATATATATATGCATGAAGTCCTTTCCATTTATCACAGTCGGTTAAAATAATCTAAAAAATAACTCCCGAGAACTCTTCAATGGCATATCCTTCTTTCTCCTGCAATAAAAATTCTTTAGCATAATAATGCATATTGCTTTAGACAGCATAGCGTAATAACTTTATTTCTAATTATGCAAAGTGACAGAAAAAAGTAAATTTGTTCCTCGCATAATAGAGGAAATGAGATTGCAGTAAAACAATAAGTAATATTTCTCAGACGAGAGAAATTCAGACAGATGTATTTAAAGAAGACATATTACTGATTCCTGTCAAAAGTTATAATGAAGATGGAGACTATTTGTTGGAAAAATGTTTAATTTGTCACTAACTGTTGAAATGCAAACACATACATTATTATTCTTTGAGACAAACAATGGAAAATAAAAAGTACTTGAAATGCACGCAAATCAGAATGCAAAATTCCTGATTCCAGTTGAGTTGAAATATGATGTTAATTAGGAATAGAACATTGCACATTTGAGCATTATCCATTCTAAATAAAAATGACAGGCACGGTTTTGTTTACCAAAGGTTTTCAACAAGTTTGATGAAAATCAGTTGCATATGTCTTGAGCAACAGAAGAGTTCATGAATAAAACGTGCAAGCGAAACATCTCTCCACATAAGTAAATATTTCTTCTGCATGCATTTTTAGTGACAGGAAATTGCCGAGTGGCTTCGAGCACGAAAGGAAGTAGGATTAACTAATAAACCCTTGGCGGAAACATTTTTGAAAACGCCCGCTCTTTATATTTTCTAAGTAAATGTAAGTAGAATATTTTTATTTTCCTTTTCTTAACCTATTACTTTTCGAATAAACATTTTCTTAGTAATACGTAGTATTGCAATATTCATAAGGCAAAAATGTTTGATTTGTTAAAAGATTTCATGAATTGCATTATTTTATTGATACATCAAAATTAAAAAATAGATTCTGAAAATAGACTTTACAATCTAGGAATGATTTCTTTTGGTACTTAAGTATTATCGCAACACTGTATTTTCGACATTATATGAAACGAGGCACATGGTTGCCAATTCAGCGCGTACGACACATGCGAATCGGGGTTGCCAACTTGGCGAGTTATCTTAAATGATGGCATTATTGTGATAATACGTGCCATTTTTTTAAAAATTAAAAGTTGTTTTAAAACGTTAATCAAAGGTTCCAGAATTATAGAGTAATACAAATACGTGGCAAACAATTCATTTAAGCTTTCCTAAGGCCATTGGAAGTATAATTATCATCAACTACGTTAATTTTTTAATATCGATAGAAATATATTTCCCCACCGATGATTTTTGTCCTGTTAACACTTCCTCGAACACCATAACTGATTTCTGGATTTTCAAACCATAAACGAAAAGGACAGATTGTAATTTTAATGTTCCAGATGACGCGCGATTGACTATATTTGGTGACCATATTCCAACTTAAAAAAATAGAGAGAGAGACTTTGCCTTTAGTGCTCTTTTAAAACACATTAAAAAATACGTTTTTATAGCTTGCAATGTCTCAATATGTTGATACCTATTTTCTGAAACTTCTTGGAAAGTAATATTTATATAAATTCTATAACTTTTTAATACAAAATAAATCTATATTAGAATTCGTTTTGTATATTTTCGAGTTTACAAATCGTATTTTTTAAATATCTTGCAATACGATAAAAAATTAAATGCAAAACAGATGCCCTAACTGTGAATACCACAAAATAGGCGGTGGGAAAAATACTTTACACCTAAAAATTAAAACGATTTTAGGTATTAAGATTAATGGATTTATTTTTTAGACTCAATTCTAAAAACATTTTAACATGTCTTAATAAGGAAAAAAATAGCCCAATAAAGGGTTGACGCAGGCGGATAGTTATTCGAAATAGCTATTAGATTTTGCATCTGAAAGTAAATAAAACTTTTTTGAATCCTCCTTTGACACATTCTTGTAAATGACCACTTTTTTGTTTATAGAATTAATACAACTGAAAAATGTTCCTTCCTTTTCGACTATTAATTTTTCGAATAAAACTTATTCTCTTGCGATGTATTAAATCACATTTCATAGTTCATAAATACTAACTCTATTGAAATATATAGCGCGAATTATTTTCTTTATTCATACGACAAAAACAGAAAGTAGAGTCTGAAACTGAAATTTACCACCTGCTTGGTATATTTTTTAGTCGGGTTTTAGCTTTAAAGTTTTTTTCTAGGTTAAATGAAAACTAAAATTGACGACGGAAATATAGAATAATGGGAATGTGTTACGTGTAACATACTTTTTCTCTGTCTGGAAAATGCATTATTCGTTCGAATTAGTTATTAGGGTTAGGAATTTTGGTGATTGTTGGAATGCGAATAATTAGTCAGAGGCAAAAAAGGGTAAAGAATGGAACAAAAATACAATAATTGTTTCTCGTTTCAATATATAAAATAAAAAATTTCTTTTATGCAGGTAGTTCATAAATCTTATAAATATATATATATATATATATATATATTATATATATTATATATATATATATTATATATATATATATATATGTATATATAGTTTCCAGCTTTAATTGTAGTATTTAATTATTTTTTCATGCACTTTCTAATCTAATAATATAAAAAATCTTTCAAAATTAAATAAAGTTAATTTTAAATTTAATATATTTCACTGTGAACAAGTAAAAATTTGCCTGTGTTGAAACTCAGAAAGCTATTATTGTTAGTATAATTAATTCTTTCATTATTTGTTTTTATTCTTTAATTTTTAGTTAATTCTTTGCTAGTTAATATAATTTCAAATATTAATTTTTAAAAAAAGAATTAAAAATTATTTTTATTTCCTCATTTTTAATTGTATGAATAAATCATAATATGTTAGAATATTTCGCACACACACACATTTACTTCACATTATTTAATTTACTTATGTACTTCAGCAAATAGGTTTTATAATAAATTAACGACTTGGAAATTTTATTAATTCATATTAATTAATAATAATAATTATTATTGTTTTTAAAACTACTTGCTATTACTTTTAATATTATTTATTTTCATTATTGTTATTAACACTATTTGTTATTCCTTTTAATACCATTTATTATTATTATTATTATTACAATTAAATATTTTTAATCATTAGTAATTCTTTGAAATTCAATGACTTTTTAAAATTATTGACAGTTCTGCTTGCAGCCTTCTAAATGACAAATAATTATTTTTGCAAGGAAAAGTAATACAAAAGACTGATTAAATTTCTTTCTGGTTTGACAAAAAATAAATTTGCTATTTAATTGTTTTATGTTTACATTTCAACTAATATCAAATAATTAAGCTTATCAAATTCTGATTATAGATATAGACAAATAGATAATTATAGGTGAATGCTTACTTTATTTAAAATGATTTGATTGGATACTACACAAAAAATTCCCTGTTGAATACAATGCAGTGACTAAAAAGTTATTTAAAATTAGTTGACCATGAGAAATTCCATAAGTAATTAGTAATATCTATTTATCTAATTGTCTTAATTTAAATTACTTGTTTTCATTTCATGCATTATTAAAATTAATTGGTGTGATTACTTGAACGTCTATTTGACAATTAAATTTTGCATTCTGTGGTTGTTTTCATAACACGTACTTTTCTGGAGTTTCATCATTTCCTCAATTGTTTATGAATAATTATCGAAGGATTAAAATATCTGTATTGATGGTTTATAATAGAAATGTATTTAAGTTCAAATACCAAGCAACTAAATCACAATGAATTGTTCTTCATTAATTTAAATGAACTAATTTTAAGCTCATTTGCATTAACATTCCGTCTGTAGAATTAATTTCCTTCGCGTCTTTCTTTCAGTTCCTGTCTTTCTGTTTTAATTACGAATCTATACGTAATTGCAAGTATTTATTTTTATTTTAAAGCAATGAACTTAAATTTGTGTAAATTCTTTTTTATTGTTTCTGTACTTAATAACTGATGAAATGAAATGGCGCAATTGCAGAAATAAAAATCTTGTATATTCAATTTTTTTTTCTCTTTCGAAATCAAAAACTCTTCCGGCGGAAGATAATTGAAAGTATATTGACTTGCCTGATTTAATTAACAGGATTTATTTTTGTATTAAAAAAGTAAATTAATTAAAATAAGGTTAAGGTTAAGTTATCCCCTGTCCACTTGTTAGTGGACCAAGCCCCATAATACAAATTATACAATTGTTCATAACCATTGCTGAAATTGCAAAACTGTAAATCAGCGTTTCTCAAACTGTGGGACGTGCTCCCTTTGGGGGCGTGATAACTCCACGAGGATTGAGAAACAAAAGAAACAAAAGATTATTTTTTTAAAATGACTAATTTAATAAAAGTAAAAAAAAATATGACATAATAAAATACACATTTACACTGATATAATACACTTATAAATGTATCAGTACTGCACAATGTATTTTATAATTAATTTAACAATTAAAAGTTAAGACCAATTAAATAAGTACCAGTGCCCCCATGGTCTGATCACATACAAAATGATATACAAAAATTAATACTTATCTTGATAATTTGTATGGTTTATAATTAATCTGGATTGTCGATTAAAAGTTACATGCTTCACTTCCCAATTCCACTGTTTTCTCCGTAGGTCTGCCTATGCAATGTATGGGGGGAGGGAAAGAAAAGGAATAAATAATCAAATCCTCTGAAATAAGTACATCCTTCTAGAACACTCTGTCAAGGTCCTTTTATTGCATTACAAAGCTTTCTGAATAATATTATGGATAGCAGTGCACAGAAAAGACCGTATTTCGGACAGACGTATATGTACGTCCTTGGAAGATAACGCTTTAGCTGAGATAGACGTAAATATACACCGGTGGCAATTAAGATGTTAAGATGTTTAAATCGTATTTTAGCTTTAGCATCAAAGTATAGTATTTTTGAATTCAATACATTGTTATTGTATAGAGGAGGAGGGAGGCACGATGAAATTTATGATTGAATGTTGGGTCGCAAACATTGAAAGTTTGAGAAGCACTGCTGTAAATTACATGTGTTACGTTGCTCATTTTTTTTCAATATATTGTAAGAAAAAAAAGTCCGTCTCCGCATTTTAATTTGTACTTCAATTTAGTACTTCTTCAAAAACAATGCTCCTAATAACCTTTTCCTCTAAATTAGGCTGACTTTTCATTCCGCGTTTGATGCTGCATCTTAAAGAAACAAATACTGTCATGCATGAGTAAATATTGCTTCCTTCAATGTTACACGTAAATTGAATTTTGGAGAACTCTGCCTTTGTGACTTAGGGTCGCGGGACTCTTAAGTTGCAAATTTTTCAGTTTTTTGAAAAAAAATGTGTTAAAACTTCAACATTCCTGAGTATTCTGATACCAAAGTTTTGCTGATAATGTGAACACTTCCGAAAGTGAGAAATATATAACTAGTGAACCCTATCTCTTTCTCACCTTTAACTTAATCTTTCTCAAAACAAAACAATTTAGCTTGCGCGCATGATTCCTTAGAAACTATTCATGATATCAATTTGAAATTTCATACACATGTACAAAATAGGGCTTTTCATAATCTATACAGTAACTTTTACAAAAAAAGTAGAATTTTATTTATTTGAATTTTAGTTTATTTTTTTCTTAAAATTTTCGTTATAATTGTATTTAAGAAATACTTTTTTTTTATCTCTAAATTTCTTTAAAGCCAGTTCTAATTTCGAAGGTGAACATTTTTATACCAAGCAAAATTAATTTTGTACATTTTGATGTTCGGTAGTTTAGAATTTTGCGCGGTGTAAAGTACTGAGAGATTTTCATATTTTTAAAAAATTATTCAATTTATATTTCTTAATAACTTTTTAAAAGTTTTCTCAAATTCTCTGACAATTTGAGAAATAATGTTAATATATATGATTATCATGAGGTAAAAATTTCAAATAATTGGGTTTTTTTATTGCTAAGTTACATTGGTTTGAAGAAGAAATTTTTTTTTTCGCGTGCACGGATATTTGTTAAGGGTCCTGAGAAGCCTCAATCTACACGGCAAATGCCAATCAGGGAATTGCGTACACTTCAATACAAACGACAAATCTAAGTCCAGGTGATCCTTAGTATGCTTACAATTCCCCCTTCCTTATTTTATGATAAAATTTCACATTTGCCTTTTTAGGCTTCGTAGCGTATTTAACTCTACCTTGATTAACGTGTTCATGATTTGTTCATAAGTTGACTACGTTCGAAATCATAATTTTGAAAATTAAATAAATGAATAACTTTTTCATAATTAGTGTCAATTGAATTAAAATATCTGTATAAAAATGTCTTAAGAATAGTATTACAATTAAATAATAATTAAGAAACGTTATTTAGATGCAATTTTTTGATAAAAACTGAAGACAACACATTTACAAAACATTCTCCTTTCATGAAAAATGCTTTCTTAATAATTATATTTTGCCTATATTCGTCCAACGTCCGAAGCAGAACTTCAGTAAAATATAACTTCGAACTGAATTTATTCATATCTTAATATATAAGAGTAGAGAAATTTTAGCAAAACATTACTTATTAGTTCTATTAACAGTAACTCTGAAATAATGTGATTTTTTTTAGAATAGATCAGCTCAAATATTATTAGAGACAATTTTCATGGTTTCATAAAATGGTATAAATATATATATATATATATATATATGTCAAAAACAGAATTCTATTTAACAAAAATATTAATTTAGTGAAAATAAACGATTAATATATATTCTGACATAATAAAAAGTAAAACACACATTTTTTATACTTATATAATATACTTTCTAAAGTTTTACTTACACATGTACTATACAATGTATTTTATAATTAATTTAACAATACTAAGAACAAGGTAACTAATTAACAGTGACCCCATGCACTCGTCTTATATAAAATTATATACAAAAATTAACGCCTATTTTGATCATTTCAATGGTTTATAATTAGTCCCTTAACTGCCGATTAAAAGTTACGCCCTTCGCTCTCAATACTATCGTTTTTCATCTGGGTGTGCGTATGTGATGTATAAGGGGGGGGGGGTGATAAAAGGAAAAATAAACAAACCATCTGAAATAAATAAATCCTTTGCAAGCACTGTCCATATCTTTTTATTGCACCCCAAGGCCTTTGGAGTAATTTTATCGATAGCAGTGCATAGAATAGATCGCACTTCAGAAAGATGTATATATACGTCAGGGGTAATTAACGCTTTGGCTAAGCGAGACGTTTATATACTCCGGAGGCAATTAGTTCGTTAAAGTCGTATTGCAGCTTTAGCGTCAAAGTGTAGAAGAATTGAATTCAATACATTGTTATTGTAAGGAAGGGGGCTCGATGAAAATTAAGATTGAATATTGGATCGCAAGAGTTGAAAGTTTGAGAAACACTGTATAACGATATGAATAAATACATTTTGAAGTTATATATATATATATATATATATATATATATATATATATATATATATATATATATATATATATATATATATATATATATATATATATATATATATATACTAGCTGTTATACCCGTTCTTCGCACGGGTGAACTGAAAAGTTAAACAACATAGATTGAAGGATAAAGAAGTTTTTAATGAGTTAATTTTACGTGAATTGCAAATTAAACAAAAAAAAAGCTTTTCACATATCTCAGCTGAAGAAAAAAATACCTTTGTTAAATTTTCAGTCTGTAGATCAAATAGCTGATAAAAAGGATTTTTTTTAATATTTATAACTCCCCGTAACACTTTTGAGGGTTGATTTTTGAAAATACCTCCCTAAGCTGATCTCTGTCCGAAAAAAGTAACACATTGTTAAAAGTTTTGTGACGCTTAAAATATTGTAAATAATTTATAACTGAAAGTGTCATACATTAATATAACTTTCTGTTGAATTTACCTTATGTTAAAATTGTAATACTCGCAAGCAATGCCGTTTCCTAAATAACAATGGCGATTCAATGGAAAAAATAGTGAAATGTTGACAATAGAGTCAAGTTGGCAAATGTCTAGCTACTTTCATAGCTCAAACTTTATTAGAGCTTTGTAAGACCCGCCGTGTAGGGGAGAAATGCACTTTATTACTTTATCCAACCGCATTATGATTTACTGCAATATTTTTCATACAATATTTTTTTTTGGATCACTACATTTAAAATTAAGGGATATACATAAACAAAATACTTCACTTTGGAAAATTTAATCCGTTAGAGCTAATAAATTAATTAAAGATATTCCACTGTAAAATTAATTATATACTCCGTTCACTTAAAATAAGTAGTCAAATCATTTTCCAAGGTCTTCACTAACATACAAAAACATAAGACACTTCGACATTAACTATTTTTGAGGGACAAAAATGATAATCTTTGCAATCCACTGAAAATGCTGGCAGCTGAAAATGTAATATCTGCTACAAAACTATTTTCCTTCCCCGCTAAAATACTCATCATAGAACCCGTGCTGTCATATACCTTGGAAGAGTGGATTTCGAAGAATATTCCAGCTAAGTATTGGTAGAGTATATTCCTGCTAAATTGGTGTGGCGTGGTAGTTAGGAGAAGGGGGGGGCAGCTCAGGTGTCGTCCACTTCACTTGACCATGGTTCAAAATTATGTGGTCCGTCGCCAAAAGCCCTCATGTAACTGAACAGTGCGACGTTAATATTCACTCACTGAAAAAAATACAGTACAGTAGTTATAACTATTTTTTTTATACTTAAAAATGCAATATCTGCCTATTCAATTAAAATTATAGCATTATAATTAATTACTAACCACACAAGCAAATTTTGAAAATTTGTCCAAATGATGTAGTGTGAAAGAGAAAGTTTATTCAGACAGACAACAAATGCGTCTTATATGCATATAGATTTGTTCGAATTCTTGTGTATTATTACTTTTGTAAGCTTCATGACACACTTTATGGTGTACCAGTATTTTAAAGCTGACTGAGCCACAGCAACATTTAGCTGGGTATAGCTAGTTATAACATAAAATTAAATCTTAAAAAGATATCAAAAATAAAAGACGACTCATATTTTGAATAAATCAGTATAAACATTTTCATACAAACACAATATATATATTGTAAAATATTTATTTTGCTATTTGCATTTCAGACAGACATCAAACAAAATTTTTAAAATTGTCAAAAACAGATAAAAAAAACATATTTAAAAAAATACCACTGATTAATTTTGCCAAAGACATCGCAATGTGCAAAAAAATATTTGCAGTACATAATAACCAAAAAAAATGTAAGTACTAAAATATAAAAAAAAATTATATGTTGAATTAATTAAGGATTACTGGAGGGAAAGATAAAACAGAGAGGCTAAGATAATACTCATCATATTAATTTTATATTGGTTGGCTACTCATTTTTGGAATGATTTTGAAATCACGCCAAATTGGTATGTTGCAGCCAGTCTAATGTTATAGTAATGTACAGAATTAGAGGTACTTATGTATTATTGCAAACTATTGGTGACATTATACAAAATAAAGCACATGATTGCCAATTCAACGCATACAAAGTTGGGATTGCCAAAGTGGCGAGTTGTCTTGAACGTTGGCGACTGTGCAAAAATATGCAAGTACTAAAAAATTATCCAAAGTATATATATCTCGAGCATAAAAATAAATTGAAAAATGAAGTACAATACTAACATTAACTGACATAAAAAGAACTGAAGTAACTTTATCAATGCAAAAGCATAATTTGAAAAAATATGGTATTTACATATAACCCCAACCTTTTGGCAACAGTATATGAAACAAAGCACATGACTCACAATTCAACATATATATATGACATGTAAAATCGGGGTTGCCAACTTGGCAAGTTATTTTGAATGTTGGCGATTATCAGGATAGTACATAAGTTCCAAAAATAATTTATCTTACGACCATCTGCTTCCTCAACAGGTATTTAAGCCATTTGTCTGTTTTGCTCATTCTCTGATGCCTATTCCAGTTTGATATGTAATTGCTACCAACACTGCTTTTGCTTGGGCAGTATGATTTTCTGCATGTCAATTTTATACACTGAAGCCAATAGTATACCCTTAAAGGTTAAAATAAAGACACATGAAATTGCAAAGAACCATATTATTCGATCAAGTGTAGTATAGGGGGGCTACTTGGCGCAGTCCTTTATTTTGGTTACTAAAAGTGGTCTCCAAGGTACTTTTTTCGGTATTATTTATTTTAGAATGAATTCGATATCTCACCATGACATTTAGATAAAAATCGAAAAATCCGAAGAAAAATCGCCAAATCCAAAGTGCCCCCGCCCCTATACTACATTTGAACCTAACTGAAATATAACCCTTATCAATGAGAAGTTTTAGTTTGTCAAGATTATAATCTTCGCATTCTAAACAAATAAATAAATAAGTTGTAATTTGCAAGCAAACTCACACATAAACATCCCGCGATAATACCTAAATGTTGCCAAAACAACAAAACAAAATTTTAGTTGTTAAGTAATAATCCTTAAAAAAATGATTTATTCGAAAAGTAATCCTAATTAAATATCAAATAATAGAAAAATTGAATAAATATTCCAACCGATAAACATAGCTACAGTAAAAATATGTAATAATCTTGAAAAACTGCATGTAAAGTATAAATTGTCCACTTAGTGAGAAACGTGACTACATATGACGTCATAACACTGGAAAATCACTTAAAAATAAAATTTTAAAAAATTTGGAAGGAATTATGAACGCGAAACCTATTTAAGAACCTTTTTTGGGTAATTTTGTGTACGCGTACCCAGTTTCACGTTATTTGGGTGTCTGGATCTCGAGTTATGAGGGAACAGACAAACAGACAACAAATGCGTCTTATATATATATATATATATATATACATATATATATATATATAAATATATATATATATATATATATATATATATATATATATATATATATATATATATATATAATTTTTTTGCCAAAAAATATTGCATTTAAATAATTGTTGCATTTAAATAGATTTTTCTTGTAAAAATATTCTTAAAACAATTTTATATGAATATTCTAATTCAAATTACTCTAAATATAAAAATGTTACTCATTTATGCACCGAAATGATGGTTTCAAAATAATTAAAATAAATAACCGAACCATTACTCAAAATTCTGCTAAATAGCCTCTTTCCAGTTCAGAAAGCAAAGCTGACATTCAACGACTTCAACAAGTTCATTAATTAATTACCCATGGAGATGCCTTACTTTAAGAAACATAGATTTCTCAGTATGTTTTCATCGGCGCCGATGCTAGAATATACTAACGATCGAATTATTTTTCATTTTAATTTTCGCATGTGATGCGATAAACCCCAACTTATTAATTTTCGCGTCCTATTGTATCCTAAACTCCTCTCGAACTTTTCTAAAACAAGTCTTTGTCGTTGACTTCTTATTTTGGCCTGCATTTGTCCAATCGATCCATGCATTAAAATTCTTTAAGGGGAACTTTATTGACTCTTCGGTTTGAGCTTTTATTAAATTTTGCGCTGCGTAGATTTTCTCGGTAGCTTTGAATTAGTGCAGGGTGTATATCATTCAGACTAGAAATGGGAAAAGTAGTGTTTGGCTTAATTAAATGACAGCTTTTGGAGTTTTGACTTGGGACAGCTGGATTCTGGGTACACGTGTCACTTAGCTTTGGAAAGGTTCTAATAAGATTTGTGGGTCTAAACTCTTGGTATCCGACACATTCTGAAACAAAATTAAAGCTCAATATTCAATCCCTTGGCTAATGGTAGGAAGCAGACAGATTCTCTTGTCAAGGATTTCTTATGCTTTATTTCATTCTATTAAGTAATAAAATATAATCCTTTTAAGGGAAAGTGCTTTATTCTAGCAGATATAAATTATGCAGAATAATTTCTTGTTGGAGTAGTTAAATACTATTATTTAAATAATCCTTTTTATTCTACTTTTTAATTCAAAACCGTGGAATTAATTTTTTAAAAATAAAACTGAGTTTTTGTATTTTACTTGAATTTTTACTACATGTGGAATCTCCGTGTATTGATCTTTTTTTAAATTTAATAATTCAATATCTGTTTATTATACGTATTCAAATGATACTCGGAAAAAAGGGAACCAGGAAAATGGAGGAAAATGTTTCGCAGATTTTAAAAATTAACTATTTTTAAGACAGCAAATATCATTTTCGTGATATAGATGTACTTTGCTTGACTAATACATGTGTAGATTTTCCTGTATCCTGAAAAAAATATGAAGTTGCCTATAAATCGTCCAGAGAGGGACTTTATACTAGAATAATTGCATATGTTAAAGATAATCATATCATAATTAAAATATTATATTTCTCTTTGTATATAAAATATGACATTGTTTTGCATTTGTAACTCGTCAAAATGCTAAGTGATAATTATATACATTATTTAGTTCAGGAATTTTCAACCATTGATCCGGTGCCGTAGAAATTTTTGGCTTATTCGAGGAGAATTATACCTATCCCATTAAAAAAATACACTTCTTATTGGAATAAATAATAACAACCCAGTTTTGTCCGATATTTCTGACGTTAGTGCTGTTCTTAAACTCTCAATACTTTCCTCCCAATATTCAATCATAATTTTTATCGCCCCTCCTTCATACAATAACAATGCATTGAATTGCATAATACGATACTTTGACGCAAACACTACAATTCAACTTTAACCTCGTAAGTGCTTCCGGCGTATAAAACATCTTGCTCAGCCAGTGTGTAAATTGTTCAGGACGTATATATGCGTCTTTCTGAAATACGATCTTTTCTGTTCACTGCTATCCATAAAATTATTCCAAAGGCAATAAAATGAACTTGACAGTGATTACTGATAGTGATTACTTACAGTTACTGATTTCAGAGGATTTTTTTTTTATTTATTTTCTGTCTCCCCCCCTCAATACACGACATAAGTTTACATACGTGCAAAACGGTTGCATTAGGTAGCGAATCACGTATCATTTAATCGGTAGTTAAGGGATTAGTTATAAACCGTACAAATTATGAAGATAAGTGTTAATGTTCACATATAATTCTATATGTGAAAAGGCCGTGGTAATTATTAAATTGTGAAAAGTCACTGGTAATTATTAGTTTTATTCTTAACTTAGTATCGTTAAATTTGCTGTAAAATACATTGTGCAGTACTGATACATTTATAAGTGTTTTACTTCAGTGTGAATGTTGTTATTATTTTTTTTTATATTATGTCTGATTTTATTTCGTTTGTTTACTTTCAATAAATTTATAATTTTTTTAAATAAGATTTTGTTTTCGATTTTTCAATATGCTCGCGCCCCTTACCTAGAGTGATAACGCCCCCTAGGAAAGCGCGCCTTACAGTTTTACAAGCACTGTGTTAAGGACATAATTTTAGGACCTAGAAAGAAGCTTAAGAACTCAACACTGAGGGTTATGAGTCAAACTGACTACCGGTCCAGAACATCTGCTTATGCATCTCAGGGCCAAAACTCACGAAAACTGAGATGGGCACTGTATGCTTTGGCTCTCATGGCCTGTTGTGCTACAGAGTTTTGTTTAAAAACCAACATTATGACTTTGAAATGGGGCAACACTGGTACTTGCATTTGTCACTTGTTCATCTCTCATTTCTTTTAAATTGAATGGTGGACTAACGGAGAAGAAACGGTTGTAAAATAATGTTAAGCGAAATAATGTTATTAGTGCAATTCCATGTTATGTGCATGCAATATACACTGGTGTGCAAAAATTAAGGACGAGACGGTTTTTTCATTATAACTTTGCACAAAAGCTTTCCAAATAAACACATTTAATACCGTAAGATCCCCAATACGTACGGACATGTGTAATGTAAGCAACCCTTACTAAAAGAGAAACCAGAGGGATAAAAAGAAGCTTGATTGAAAAAGTAGCATGGAGCGCAATGCGACTGAAGGCCGAAACATCCGGTCTTTAGTAGGGGATATGATCTCCCCTGACTGCTAGGCAGGTTTCACAGCGTCTACCCATGCTGAGAATGAGGGTGTCAATGAGTTGTTGAGGCATTGCTGCCCATTCGTCTTGCAGCGCCAATCGAAGCTCCCAAATCTTTACTGGTGGTAAGGTACGAGCTGCCAAGCGTCTGCCTAGAAATTCCCATACAAGCTCGATGGGATTGAGATCCGGAGATCGTGCCGGCCAATACATACGTTCAATATCTTCACTCTCTAAGAGCTGTTCGGCAGCTACTGTGCGATGACATGGTGCATTGTCGTCCATGAAAAGGAACTGCAGACCCATAGCGCCTCTAAAAAGACCCACATATGGAAGAAGAATCTCGTTACAATAACGGGTCCCGTTGACTGAATCTGCGTCGAAGATGTGAAGGTCTGTACGACTACCAAGCATGATGCTTCCCCAAACGAGAACACCGCGACCTCCATACCTGTCCCTTTCAATGATGTTCGAGGGATGATTGTGGCTTTCCCGCTCTCTCCAGATGAGTATGCGATAAGAATCGCTACTCAAACTGAATCTGCTCTCATCTGTAAAGAGTACTCGTCCTCATTCATTGTCTCTCCAATTCCGGTGTTCCCGGCACCACAGAGAACGCCTTCTCCGATAGGCAGGTGTTAAAGGTACACACCGTACAGGGCGTCGTGCAAACAGACCACCACCGTGCAGTCTTCTGGCCACGGTAAAACGCGATATCGGTCGTCCAGTCGCCTGTGTCGTGTGTCTAGAGATTTCTCCCGCTGTCTGCCGCCTGTTTCTTCTGGCCTGTAAGACAATGTACGGGTCATCTGCGGGTGTGGTTCTTCGTGGATGACCACTACTGAACCCCCGGATAGCTGTTTCTGTAGTTTGAAATTGTCTCCAAAGTCGTGAAACGATGCTGTGAGCAATTCCGAACTCTGCAGCCATACTTGTCACACTGCGGCCTTCCTCCAACTTCCCAATGATTCGACGTCGGTAAAAGCATCCAGATGTCGTCTAACAGATTGATTATTCGCCATTACTCGTTGAGGCAGCAACTCGGTGTGATTTTAACTGCTATACGGCGTGTAATCTCTTTGCCAGTAATACTGATCTTACACCGACAACATGCTTTATACTACTCAGACACTCCCCCATTACGTCTACCTGCATATCTGCGCATGTGCTACCATACATCACCTTACTTAATCTCCTGATTGGTCTTTCTGTCCACTCTGCCTCTTCGTTCAGCTGAAATGCTAATTTTTCGACTTCGTCCTTAATTTTTGTCACACCAATGTATATGTTATATACAAGTTATATGATATTCAATCAATCAATAAAATTGTCATGAAAGATCGACCATAAAAGAAAATTTTCGAATTTCAAAAGGAACTGCATCATGAAGCAAGAAATTAAATCTTCACATTATTACTACGGTAAATAAATGTCTGTAATTGGTGGTTAGACGGGATGGGAGCACTCAGTTTTTTTCCAAATCTTCATCTCCTTTCAAGAAATCTTAGATGACATTAAAACACTTTCAAATTGCCCATTTTAATAAGTAATATTTTAAATAAAACTATTGTAAATAATAAAATAGAATTATCTTTTAATAAGATTAAAGTTGCAATTATAAATTAAAATTAAAAATTGATGAATAACTCATGATCGGGAGTTAGTGGGGTGATGCCTATCAAAGCCGGTCTAAAGCCAATTTTTTTTAATTTAAAAAAGTTAGATGAGTTGGTTTCGAAGGGAGCTTCTGTGATAAACTGACCAGAGAGGTCAATCATCATGATGACCATTAGAAAAAATCTTGATGGGAGTAAGCGGGACGATGCCTATTCAATCCGGTCCAAAGCCATTTTTTTAGATGTAAAAAGTTAGATGAGTTGGTTTGAGGGGAGCTTTTGTGTTAAGCTGACCACAGAGATGAGCAATTTTTGCGTTTAACTTTAGGTGAGAAGCTCGACCAATCATTGAGTAGTTAAAAGCTCTAGCAAGTCGAGCTGAAAAAATTGAGAGACTTAAAGGTTAGAATTAGAATAGTGCTTCTCAAAGTTTCAATATTCGTGACCCAATATTTAATCATAATTTTCACTCCCCCCTTACAATATACATGTTTTGAATTCAATAATACTATACTTTGATGTTAAAACTACGATACGACTTAAGTGCCACCAGCGTATATAAAGGTCTCGCTCACTCAAAACGTTAAATTCCCCTGACGTATATATACGGCTTTCCGAAGGAAGATCATTTCTTTGCACTGCTTTCCATTAAAATTATTCCGCAGCCCCTTGGACTGTAATAAAATGACATGGACAATGTTTGCGGTGGATTTATTTATTTCAGATTATTTTCTTAATTATGTCTTTTCACCCCCAATACATCACATACGCGAGCCAACGTGGAAAACGGTTGACCTGGGGTAGCGAATCGCAAAACTTTTCATCGGTATTTTATATAGGGATTAATTATAAATCATACACATTATCAAGATAACTGTTGATGTCTGTATATAATTTATATATGAAAATCCCATGGGGTAATTGGTAATTATTAAACGTGTTCCTTTTCTTAATATTGTTAAATTAATTATCAAATATATTGTGTAACACTGGTACATTAATATGTGTAATATATATCAGCGTAAATGTGCATTTTATTTTTTTATTATGTTAGAATGTACTTTTTGGATTATTTCAGTAAATTAACAATTTTTTAATGCTTTTGTTTTCAACTTTTAAATAGGCTCGCGCCCCTTCGCAGAGACGTCATGCCCCCCACAGCTTGAGAAACGCTGGATTAAAAGCAAAAGAACAAATATGTAAACAAAAGAGAAAATATTTAGAAATTAAAGAAAAGCAGGATCAATTAGAATTGATCTGGTTCTGAGGAAATTAAGATCATTAGTATATATTTGGATGCTAGTGATCTATTTATTATCAAAGTTGTCAACGTTTTTAAAGTAACTGCCTGCCTTGAAAATGTCGTTTTTCTTCTACATAAGACATTTTTTTTATTTCAAAATCTTATAGTTTGAGCATTTTTCTTTCCAAAACAGTTTTTCTTTTTCCTTTATGCTAAATAGAAATTAAGTTATAATGAAAGTATTTAAGTAGTATAAGTATTTTAAAAAACACCACTTTATGCAAAAGAGCAGCAAGATAAAACTTTAAATGAGTTTTTCTCAAAATTATGTTTTAGGAAGAAATTTTACCAGATACATGATATCTTAATAACCAAACCAGATAACGTTTTAAAATTTTGTGGGAATGTTTATTATACTCTTTTTCATAAAGTGGACCATCAGTTTTGTTGTAGGTTAAATATTTTTTCACTTAGGGTAGTTTTTATAAAAGAAAAAAACTTTAAAAATATCAAAATTTTTATATTATTTTATATAATTGTCTGTATTTTTTTTGTATTTTAATATTTCTCTTCGATTTTGGTTCATTTTGAAGAACATCGTAATATGTATGTTGTGTATAAAGAAAATTATGAAAATTGTATTAGACACTTTTATACAGTGTTATCCGTTTTAGTAAAAATTTGGTAACATTTCTTTGAAAACAACCAATTTTTCTAAAAACACAATGTTTATTTAAATTGTTTTATGTATCTACATATTCATTCTTATTTTTCCTCCTAAAAACACTCAATTTGTTTCAAAAATTTGTTTTTATAAAAAAAAGAAATTGGGTCCGAAGGTAGGCAGTTACCTCAAGGAAATTGTTAGAATTTCCCCTAATCCTTTGTGTAATAGTGGGAATTTTACTCGCGGTTCTGAGTCTACAAATCAAATGTTTGCTTTTTCAAAAACAAAATTTATTATATAGGTTAAAAATTACATAAACTTTTTAATCATTTTAACGGCAAGTTTTAAATCAACTTTTGGATTTAATCTATGAAAAATTAAAAGCAAGATAAAACTATTACTTTTTTTAAAAAGAATTGTCTCCAAAACTTCACATTATGATTATTACTTTAAAAAAATATTATTTTATGATAATTTTAAAAAAATTGTTTTTTTCTGAAATATAACTTACCAAAATATTTTTCATGACTACTTATTAAGGTACACAAATATGTACGATTCACTTAGTAATTCAATAACTTGTAAAGCTGTATGTTCTTAACTATCCTCATTATATTTTTCTATTGAATTGTTAGGTTAATTAATGATACGGACAATCTCCAACATTACTTCAAATGATAAGAAGAATGACTTTTAAATTCACTACTGTATTTTTAAGTATATCATAGATAAAATAAACCATGGAAAAAGAATGTTCATAAACGCGTTTGGAATTTGACATTAAAATATTCCATTTTAACAAAGTGAATTTGTAACCTACTATTTCAATAAGTATGGAAAATAAGTTTATTCCATTATCTCATTCTGAGAACTAATCACTAATATATTCTTAAAAATGGTGAGATATTCTTAGAAAAATAAGTATATATTAGTAGTAACAAATATTCCGAGAGGAGAATTTCATTAGGTATTCATTTTACATAAAAACTGTATTAGTAATATTATATTCAAAGTTCCAGACTTATTGATTATTATACTGTCTTTTTTTTACTGCCAATGGGAGAATCTATTTATATCACAAATTCATTGTTTTAATGTACAGAGTGCTCTTTTTCCAGGTATAGAAGTTTAAGTTGGCATTACTTTCCAAGATGGCGACCGATTTAACAGCTGTCAAGTGATTTATTCTCAGTTTGGTTTGGCAATTAATCATGAATAGACTCACGACTGAACAACGCTTTCAAATTGGGCAATCTTATTTCGAAAATAATTGGCGTTGTTCCCGATTTTCATAAGCGAATTTTGTTTAGTGATGAAGCGCACTTCTGGTTGAATGGCTACGTCAACAAACAAAACTGCCGCATTTGGAGTGAAACTAATCCACAAGTGTATGTCGAAACACCGTTACATCTAGAAAAACTGACTGTTTGGTGGGCTTTATGGGCTGGTGGAATCATTGGTCCGTACTTCTTCAAAAACGATGAAGGCGAAACGTTACAGTCAATGGTGATCGGTATAGAGCCATGATTACTAACTTTTTCATTCCTGAATTGAACAACCATGATGTCTAGAAGCTGTGATTCCAACAAGACGGCGCGACATGCCACACAGCTCGGGCTACAATCGATTTATTGAAAGACACGTTTGGTGACCGCCTAATTTCACGTTTTGGACCTGTGAATTGGCCTCCAAGATCTTGTGATTTAACACCGCTAGGTCATTTTTTGTGAGGCTATGTAAAGTCATTGGTCTATGCGGATAAGCCACAAACGCTTGACCATTCGGAAGACAACATTCGCCGTGTTATTGCCGATATACGGCCACAAATGTTGGAAAAAGTCATCGAAAATTGGACGTCCAGACTGGACTACATCCGAGCCAGCCATCGCAGTCATATGCCAGAAATCATATTTAAAATGTAATGCCACAAGATTATCTTTCGAATAAAAAAATCCATGTCAATCGAATAATACATCGTTGTTTTATTGCAATTTAAATTTCTATACCTCTAAAAAACACCCTTTATGTGAGAAATAACAAACAAGTTATTTGAATAAACATTTTTCGTACCATTTTCCATTTCGATTATTTAAAGGGGAGGAAAGGTGAAAATATGCTCTTTACCCCAGTGCTTCTCAAACTTTCAATATTTGCGACCCAATATTCAAACATAATTTTGATCGCCCCCTTCTCTTCACACATTAACAAAGTACTGAATTAAATAATGATATACTTTGACGCTAAACCTACAACACGATTTTAACATCTTAAGTGCAACTGACATATAAAAACGTCTTTCTTAACCAAATTTTTAATCACCCTGGCGTACGTCTTTCCGAAGTAAGATATTTTCTGTGCACTGGTATTCATAAAATTATTCCGATGGATTTGGAAAGCAATAAAAACACCTTGATAGTGTTTGCGAAGTATTTGCTTATTTCAGAGAGAGGATTTGTTTATTTATTCATTTTCTTACTTCCCTCCCCCCCTATACATCATATACGCACGCCTATGTGAAAAACGGCGTCATTGGGGAGGGAATTTTATATTTTTTGATCGACAGTTAAGGAATTAATTATAAACCGTACAGATTATCAAGATAAGTGCCAATTTCTGTATATAACTTTATATGTCACAAGACCACGGGGCCAATGGTAATTATTAAACTTGTTCTTAATGTAGTATCGCTAAATTAATTATAAAATACATTGTGTAGTACCGATATATTTATAAGTGTACATTTATCAGTGTAAATGTTTACTTATTTCTTATTATGTCAGAATGTATTTTGTTTGTTTACATTCAGTTCCTTTGTAATTTTTTAATATTCTTTTGTTTTCGATTTTTTTATATGTTCACTCCCCCTCGTAGAGTTACCACGCCCCCTAGAGGGCGCGCCCCACAGTTTGAGAAACTCTGCTTTACACAGAACTGATAAAAAAAGGTATATGTATTTTTACATTAAAGATCAAGTATTTATTAAAGTAGCATTCTAAGGAAACGCGAGCGATATTGGTCAAATGCTGACCTATGCTAGTACTGCACTCCTCTGATTTCCACACCACGCCAACTCGAGGATTTTAAGCCATGAAAGGCTTAACGTTCATCAACCCTTCTAAATGGCAGTTCTTCAGTGGCATTGAGACTTGAATCTGTGACTCGACAATGCCTACCACGAGTTTGTAATCGAAACCACTATGCTTCCGCCGTCAATAGTACAGTTGAGAAATGAGTATACTATGTACTCTTCTCGGTTTTGTATAACATAAAGAGAACACAACTGAAATCATTGCCATCTGCTCGTATATTTCGAAATTATAAAGTTATATAGTATATTCCTCAGTAAAAATTTCTAATGAAACACTAATTTAAAACTAAACCAAAGCAAATGAAACAATTTTTAATCAAAACACTTCACTTGAACGTTTAAAAATATTGTTAAAGCTTTGATAATACAAGTAAAACCGTCTGAAATGTACACATGGGGCAGCTAAATATAATCTAGAGCTATTTTCATTCTCTTTATCATCTATCAAATACATTGTATTTATAAAAATACGCATGCGCACTATTGTGTTTCAACCCTTTTCTGCCATGTAAATAAAGACGCCCAGTGGAGATCGCGGAGTGGCGTGTTTTGATCACGTGAATGCTTTTGTAATTATTGACCATAGTTTGTGAATGAAACCACTCGAGCGTTGGTAGAAAGAAAACATGAAACTGAAAGCCTTTTTTAAATAATAATAATAACAATAACTCCTCAATGGGAGTCAAATGTCCTCCAACTGAGCTTGTTCTAATTTTTAGGAGATACAAATCTATACATACGAGTATATATATTAAATGAAAAAAACCCCTTTCCAGTAGATATTTTAGAGCGATCTTAGACGATACGAATATCAGGTAATGAGTACAAAAATATTTTATTTTAAGTTTTACTTGTACTGTTAAGTTAAAATTTTTTCAGCTTTAAACTTACTTTCTTACGTAATGAATTCTATAGAAAGGCACAATTTTAAATATTGTTTTGATGTACCTTTTGTTAAGATTAGTTTTATAAAAAAATTGCTATTGTGAAGTAAGACTTAAATTTTCCTTACTCGATTTGCTTTTTTATTCAAGCTTTTTCGGCTAAATTTGTAAGTTATATCGTATAATTTCGGTTTTTGTTACTCTGCAGAAAAATACAGAATCTTTAATTAATCTGTAATCCAAAATTAAATTCAATAAATCACTAATATAATTTTCTAATATTATTAATATATTATTGCATTGTTCTATTATTATTAGCATTATATTGTTTTCCAAAATTTGAAATTGTGCCTTAGCGTTTTTCTGACTTTGTGTTTTTGTCCTGGAACTGTATGTGTGTCTCTCATCATTTAAGTTTTATAAAACTTATATTTCATCAAAATGCAAGTTTTAGGACATTAAATAATTATGCATCACATTTTACTTATTAGTCAAATGTTTTTATAACATTCAAAAAATTTCCAGCAAGCTTTCCATTGTAGTTAATTGAAGCACATAAATTCATATAAAAAGCATATTTTAATGTATGAATATATCTTTAAATGGGAATAAAAATCATAAATGTGCGCGATCTTTTTTTTAAAAAAATTAAAATTTCTACATTTATTTAGGAAAAAAATTATTTTTAATTAAGTATATTTATTATGTGATTTGTATTTATTTTTCTTTCCTGTTTTCCAGATGGAGAAAATTCTGCTCTTGTTGTGTGTGGCGACTGTAGGCACTGCAATATTTTTCCCATTTGTAAGTATGGTTTTCGAAATAATAACAATTATAAAATGAAAAAAAGTACATTTTTAATTATCTTTTTATTCATTTAATTTTATTACTTCAAATTAAACCGTACCAATTGCCTATAATGACAGATAATAAAACTGCCTATAATGCTAAATTCTGATATCAGTAATTCTTATGCTTTCAAAATCCCTTAATTTAAAATGATACGTTCAACAAAAGCATATTAATTTTTTTATAAAAGCCAATGACTTAAAAAAAATATTTATTTTATTAAAAATATCAAACATTTATATATATAAAAATGAATTAATATTATCTTATGTAAAGCATACTTAAACACAATATAATTTTTTTAGGAAACAAAATAATTGTTTTCTGTATATATATTAATACAAAAAATATTAAATAAATAGTTTTATATTTGATGTCTTCTTTCATGCTCATTATGCCCAAATAAACATAGAAACGAGTATTCATACATTCAATATAAAGAAATCCATTATTACGATAAATGATACAAAATCATAACATTTCGAGGATTAAAATGAAATGTGTTTTAAACAACGTTTACTCTTCCTTAAACTTTAGTTAATTAATCAATTAATTAAGTTTCGCTTTGCTAATTGTTTTCAGCATAAGACTGCCATTTATTAAAAATCCCATTTTAAACTACCATTAAAGAATAATAATCAAATTGACTTAGAATGATTTGACATACAGTACAGTCCCGATAATCCGAACAATATCGGACCGACCCCTGTTCGGATTACGTGATTGTTCGGATTAGCCGGAGTAACAGCGAAATCACTATTTGAACTGGGAGTACGGGTTATGTTGTACAATTTTTCATACTAAACATTAGTGGTTCTGTTCTGTAGTTTATTCCATTTTAAAATTTGTACCATAACTTGATGTACAGTGCGTGAATATTAAATAAAGAACTGTTTTGAATTAAGATTTATACTGTTTTATATTGAAATATTCACCGATTTTCGTCCTTAAAATTATACAATTTTTTCCACGGACCGTTCGGATTAACCGGATGTTCGGATTAGCCGTGTTCGGATTAGCGGGACTGTACTGTAGAATTATCTCATTTCTAAGATTACCACTTTTCTGTAGATTAAATGAACACGGAGTATAAAATTACCTATTTAGTAAAACTAAGCAACAATTTTGTGCCAATTGTTTTAAATAAGGTCATTAAATAAATCTATAGTTGGCTTACTGAATGCGCCTATTTAATTACAAATTATTGTAATCTAAGTTACAACTTATATTTTAATTGTTTCTCCCCAACTATAGATTGTTAATTTTATTAAATTTATAGAGAGAGAGAGAGCCATTTCATATTTCTGTAATGGGTTGCTTTAAGAAATTAATTTCTTCTAAAATACAACTTTCATTTAGAATGAATTTAATTTAGAACTTGATTGGAATACTCAAATTTAAGGAAGGTGGGAAAATTTTTAAGTGTTGGGGAGTTGTGTAATCAGAAATTTGTAAGTATCACAGATTATGATTATTTAAATGGGTATAATCTCAAAGGAATGCCTAGTATATGAAATCAAACCAGCATTCATCATTATCTAAGGCGTGGTAAAATCATTACTAGGAGATAAAGAAGACATTTTAGGTATATACCTATAAATGAAAAGCTCTTAATGCACATGAGAAATTTATGGTTATTGAATTTCTACTGCATAATGCGCTTTAGAAATAAATTCCTTAAAGTATTAAGGAACGATTTGAATTTCCATTAATTTCTATCGAAGGTAAGAAATAAATATTCACTGCATTAGCGTTTTTCGTTAAAACTTCGTTGAATGTTCCTTGAATTATTATTACTTCTACGGATTTTATGTATAATTTAATTCCAAATCATTGCACTTTGCTTTAAATACTTAAGATGGTTTTAGTTATGTTTTTAATCAGAAACTCCCAAGGATACTATGTGTTGTTGTACCAAAATATAACATTTAAAGAATGCCGAAACACACACACTTGAATTAAAATTAAAATAAAATTCATCTCCTCACTATCTCTTTATATATATATATATATATGTGTGTGTGTGTGTGACAGAGAGAGATCAAAAAGTGAGGGTAGTACATTAAGTTTTAAAGAAATTACAAAAATATGTCTAAAGATGATGGTTGCAAAATAAATTGTACACAGTCTAATGATTAGCAAATAGCAGAAGAAAAACATTCATATGCCTATCAACTTTCATGAAATCAAAAACCAAATGAATAGGAGTTATGTGCAGAAAGCGCTATTTCTAAATACGTGTGAGTTGTAACATGTAATATCCAAGATTTTGCTCTGAAAAAAAGGTGGTTTTAAAGTGTCATAACAATAGGATTTACATGAATTATGGCTTGGTGAACAGATGGAAGTCTTAAGCTGGAGAAACACAGAGAAATGTCTCGGAACTTAATGAATTGGCAAGAAGTGTCATTCAAGAGTGAAATCGATTCTAACAAGTATTACATGTCGATCCGAGTGAAGTCCCTTACGTGCTATTACAGCAATTGATCGCCAAATCTTCTGTTGTTGTTCAAATCGTAGGATCAAAGTAAACAATACAACTCATCTGTAAAGACTAACTTTTCACAACAAAATGGAGGGTGTAAAGTTAAACAGTTCAAAATAAATTTAATCAAGATTATCTCTATGCAAGTTTATTCCAATGCATATTTAATAATTTAATGTATATTTTAACTTAATGTGTGTTCCGTTGACCTCAAAAAAAAGTTGCCTGAAACGATGTATTTCTAATGATTGAGATTAAATGCTACGTGATTGGAGTCAGGACGAGTCTCAATTAAGTGGGGTGTGTGACATGATGAGTTCAGATATGGAAGGATAGGGACACTGGAAACAATCCTCCGTTCATAGGTGAAACATCTCAATATAGTTGATTTAAGATGCGTCCTAATGATTTTCTATAAAGTACATGTAAATTCCTGCAGAATTTTAAAGTTTGAAGAATCGGATGAGTTAAGTGTTCTGAATGAAAAAAAAATATTTCATATACAATTTAACTAAATACAAATTGAATACAATCCTCAATTTCGGAATTGACTGTGATAGAATGCATAATTGCATTAAATATTAGACAACTTTAATTCAAGGTGTACTACTATTAAATTGTGAAAGGCATTGACAAAAAGAATAAAAGGAAAGTGAAGTATAAATTTGAAAGGAAAGTAAAAAGGAATGTATAATTTTGACTAAACTCATCAATAAGAATATTTTATCACGGGATTATTCGTTTATTTAACTTTATTACAGATAGTGACAGAAATAATACTAAACCAAAGCAAGATATTATTAAAAAGTTTGCTCACTTAATTTTTGAATAAATACTATGAATTTCTCAAGAGGCTTCTAATAGCCAGACATAACATTCCCCTTAAAACACCATAGAAGAATATTTCTGTGTGTGTGTGTGTGTGTGTGTGTGTGTGTATAGTAGATCAACAAATACTTCATTAAATTTGAGATTATTGGAAGAAAATGTATAATCTTATTGGGTCTTTACTGAAGTACCGTTCTTTAATTATTTTCTTGGACTCCATACTCATTAAATCTATCCTAAGAGGACACGTTCGCTTACATAATTTAGGTTATTTTAATAAATATTTCCTTCGGGCTTTATTAAATTAGTCAATTTATGCAATTATGTCTGTAATTAAATCGAAAACAATTAATGAATTAATTTAATCAATTGCGTTAGTGTCCAATAATCCCTCAGCAACTATAATCGATTTGATTAGTCAATGGATTGAGACTATTTATCATTTAGTTTATTGTTACCCAATATTTGAAAGTATTTATAATAGAAAATTACCAGAAAAAATTAGAAGAATGCAGGTAATTAACAGTATATTCACAAGATTTGTTTACCTAATAATGTCATAAAGATAAATATTATGTTTTGAAGTTTGGAATGGATGTAATTAGGATAAAAATGTATACAATTAGTTATGGAAAACATTATGTTTATTCTATCTGTATTCTATGCAATATGGTAATAAAGAGATAAAATTTTGGGGAAAAAAGCACTTTGATGGTAAATTTAAATGTAATCTATACTGTATGTATATTCTTATTATCATCATTACACTTTCTACATTTTCTACAAAAATCCTTTTAACAGTTTCAATATTAAATTCGATTATAAATTTCGATTACAGAATTATGAGACTTCGGTGTGTGCATTTAATAGTTATTTCCCTGATGTATAAAATATTTGAAAAAAGAATCTGCTCATAAATTCTGAAAAAGAAATTTAATTCTCTACCTTCACTTCGTTTTTTTCCTGCATTGTTTACTAAAAATTAAAGATCAAATGCTTTATTAGGTATCTATATTCTAAACCAAATAAACTTTTTACTGTGTTATTCTAATAAAACAAAAGATAAATATACAGATTATTCTAAAAAATAAAACATAATAAAGAAATGTGTACATGAAATTCAACTCGTGTACAATTTCCATGCACATTCCAAATTCTAGCTTGGTATAAGTAAGAAACTGGTTCAGAAGTTATGAAAAAATGTCTTTGCTTATATAATTTACTCACGTGTAATACAAATGTGTAACTAATACTCATGAGTAATGCAAAAGAAATATGTATCATTTATTTGACTCTTAAACATATATTTATTAACTCTAAGTGTTAAATTTCGAAAGTTTTCAAGTTTTCATACCTCCCCCCCAGTTAGGCCTTAATTAGCCACTTAATTAAATACTACATTAAAATCTTTTATAATTACTTAAATAATTATTTTATTACCAACCATATTTATATCGATAATCTGATATACTACTTACTAATTGTCACCTTCTTTTGAAAGCATATCAAGATGATTTCCAGAAAGGTAAGTTTTTGAAACATTAAAAGATAAAATTTTCACGCACCATAGTGATAGAAATTCTTTAATTCGAGTACTTTGCCCCTTTAGCTAAATTCTTTGGTTTCTAAGTACACCAAACTCTTCTTTTGCATTGTAGATATCTTCCTTAGAAAAACGTGCAAAATAATTGTGTAAAAAATACCTGTGACCTATGTTAAATTCGGGGATATGTTCCGCAATTTTAGAAAAATCGTGTAAAAAGGGGAAAAAAAATGTTTAAATATGTTCACGAAAAACCGCACAAAAAAGACCCATGTTACATATTTATGAAACAAAAACAAATAATTTTTATTTAAAAAAAATTTAAATTAGTGTACAGTGGAAATTTAGTCTTTTAGTACAAACAACATATAAAAAATCAAATTGAAATTAGGAAAAAAACTACTCACAACTATTCATCACTACTTGATAACAAGCGTGTATGTTTATTACGAACGGAATTAAAATGGCTATCATCAGTATATGTCTTAGAGGGGTCTAGCACATATATTCAAATGACAAACTGCGTTCGCTATTGTCAGCTTCATTTGTTTTCTTTCGTTACAACGTCTGTTATTAGTAGCTGTTTTTTTGTGATAGTGGAGGGTGTTCTCAAGTCACAATTCTTAATATCCTGTTACGCAAAGCTTTAGATACATTAGAATTTTAGTCCACACTCACTACCAGTCTCATAAGCAAGAAAATGTTGGTTCATACTGATAATAAATTTTACCCCCCTGCTTGAATTAAGTCAGCTGTTAATAGCTGAATTTCACCTTCGACTTTGTCATTATTTACTTCATTAATATCATAAACTGTCATACACATTTGATCAAATCGTTCTTATCCAAAAAGCACGAGTCTTAAAATTATTTTAGAATACGTGCTAGATCCAAAGGTTCGAGTAAAAAAAAAATCGTTAAATTGCGTACCGTGTTATCTCAAAATCGTGTAAAAAGAGTTGGGAGTATAAGTATATATAAGCTTCTGGCCATTAAAATTGCAACACCATAAAGGACACATAATACATTAAATTCGCATGCCATAGGAAAAAGAAATGACATTTGAATGTTGGTTGGCTTTACTACAAGAAAGCGAAACGGCTACCAGTAGTTTTCGGGATGCGATATTGACTGGGCTGTGGCCTACTGATAGTACACTTTTTCTTCCAACGATATTTCTACTAGCATTAGTCGGAATCTAACGATTATCACTTGAATATGAATTCCAGGTGACCCCCAGGAAAGTCATATTGAACAACATGTATGATATCAACTGTATCCTTCCATTAACGCCAAAAAGAACAGTCTTCAGGTATGCTTTTCAGGATCGAGCAGTCCCATTACGGCAGCTTTTCTAAAACTCTGGGGCACGCCCATCTAGGGGGGATGATAACACTAAAGTGTAGGAGCGAGTATATTGAAAAGCCAAAAACAAAAGATTATTTTAAAAATATATATATTAATTTACTGAAAGTAAACAAACTAAGACAGACATAATAAGAAATACAATACATATTTACAATACACTTATAAATATATCAGTACTGGACAATTTATTTTATAATTAATTCAACAATACTAAGTTAAGAACAAGTTTAATAATTACCAGTGGCTCCATGGGCTTGTCATATATAAAATAGTATGCACAAATTAACACTTACTTGATAATTTGTACGGTTTATATTTAATCCATTAAGTGCCGATTAAAAGTTACATGATTTACTCTGCAATGCCATCGTTTTCCACGTAGACACCGTATGTGATGTATTGAGGGTGGGGGAGTAAATAAGTAAAGCCTTCGCAAACACTGTCAAGGTCCTTTTGTTGCATTCCAAAGCCTTCAGAATAATTTTATGAATAGAAATGTATAGAAAAGATCGTACTTCGGAAAGACGTATACATACGTCAGGAGAAATAAACGCTTTGGACGAGAGAGACGTTTATATACGCCGGTGGGAGGTTAAAGTCATATTGTAGCTTTCACATCAAAGTATAGTATTATTGAATTCAATGCATTGCTAATTTATGGAGGGGGGGAACGATGATAATTTTGATTGATATATTCGGTCGCAAGTATTGAAACTTTGAGAAGCACTGCATTGTGGTCCTTGAATCGGGAAGTATGCTTGTTTGAAGAACGATAAGTATCCGCATCCATCTGGAGCAGCCCAGTTGTTTGTACGACAATCATTACTTCAACTAACTATAGCATAACTGGACCAACATCATTCTTCAACCTATATGATTGATGAAATGGGGCACAAATTTGAAGCAGCATGGAAGGAATTTTTCGTATCTGTCACCCAGATATCCCATCCACCTTTCGTAAGCCCAGTTTGACTTAATGTCTAAGAGGATTAGATCCGTTATAACTGTCAGAGGAAGGTTGCATGTGTACTAATTTCTAACATTGTGTATTCCAAAACTGACTATATGCTCTTATTCTACTATGGGACATACATAGCTTAAAAAGAACAATATATAATAATAAGTAAAGTAATCTTATTTGTTTTCCTTCCAGGCATTGCAATTTTAATGGCAGCGTTGTATAAAAAGGAACTAGTTTCTAGAAGTGAACTTTTAGATTAAAACTTTCATGGAAAGCTTAGTTTGGGCCAAATATATTTCAATCACTTCAGGAAGATAAGGGGATATATTTTAAATATTAACTGGGGCCTTAATAACATTGTGAACATGCAAAGTAACAGCTGATAATCACCATTTTTTTTTAATTTTATGAAATTAAACCCCATTACTTTTTTTTTCATTTTAAAATCAGTGATAAAAATTTCATTTCATAATTTTTGCAGCACATATTTTATAGCTGTGTATTTCAGCTTAAATAAAATATTATAAATCTCTACATGAATTAAATAAAAATCGATTTAGAGTTTAATATAACTGAAATGATGTATCGGCACATATTTTTCACCCGCGATCACTCACGCGGGGTGTTCTGTACACCCCAGCAACAAGAAAATCCTCCCAGGATTCTAAAAAGAATGCGTAGAACCACGAATTTTTCTGTAGCTGCCCATTTTTGGTCATTGAACCTTCTGCTTGATACAGTCCCTCTTTCTCGAACGATTGAAATGTAATGACCTTCAAAAGTTTATATGAGGGGCTGAGAACTCCCGCGACAAGTTGAGCATATGTATACAGTCTGCTCTGAATGTTTGGAAAAAGATTAAAATATTATTTTTCTATTTTTTTACTATCATTATCTCATTAATTATAAAGTATATTTGCAGCTGGTATATACGTTTTACTGGTTTAAGGAAAAATATAAAATTATGTGTTTTAAAATGAAAATTTTGTATGTTTAGTTTAAATGAATGTTAGTCTCATTTGTATGCAATGAATTTAATAATTTTACTTGTATAATACAAAAAACATCTTGTACTTTATAAATATGTATCATAATGACTTAATTTTATTTTCATAATTAAATACACGTGTTAAAAGTTTGGGGTGTTCTGTACAACCCGCGAGTAAGGACGGTAGCAAAAAGAGGCGCGATTGACCGCGGGTTAACTTGGCATAAATGTCTCTTTGTTTCATTCTAATAATGGGTAAGAATATTTCTATAATTTGACGGAAAAAATATTCCCAGATTTTAATAGAATGACGAACAAAATATTCTGTTTTTTTAACATAACAAAATTTTATCTTAATTTTTTTTAATCAAAATGAAAAAAAATCAACTCATTAGGGATTAAAAAATGTCTTCATATTCATTTAAAGTGAGAAAAAACAAATATTTAATTCAACATTTTGAATAAAGTTTAAACTTAACTTAATTCCCCTTTAATTTAATTTTTGATAAAAATTTTCAGTTAAACCCTCATTTAAATTAGTTAATTTTGAAAAACTCACATATATAATTATACTTTCGAAATATATATACACAAAATATTTCTTATAATTGTATTTCTCCTCCTAGAAATATTCTAAATATTCATTCTTGTGTGAACATTTTAGTTTAACAGCATTTGAAAAATTTCTTTTCAGTTTAATCTACCAACAAAGAATCAAAATGTAATGAATGTTTGCATCTATTCGGTTGATCCTTCCAGGTATATGGTAAGTTGAAGCATTTTAAAGAAAAAATATATATATATTGTTAGATACGTTTTTTTTTTTTTTTGCACGAATGAGATTTAGGAAGTAACAATCACAGTGATCGAAACTGAAAAAGTCTGAAAAGGAAGTAAAAGAAACTAAAAGATAGTTAACGTATATAATTAAAAATTTCCAAATAAATTATATTTTTGTGAAAATATTTTTTTTCAAATTAATATAAATATATAATTAGAAATAATGTTTTGAATGAGATAGTGATACTGTAAGCAAATTTTACATTTTAATTCATACTAAAATACTGATACACCTTCATGCAAGTATAAATTGGGGATTTTTCGATATCGTATAATTATTAGCAATAAGTCAGCACTATTTTATTATTTTAAATATCTGCGATTTTGAAACGAATTTTAAATATGCAATCTAATTTCTTTTGTGTCATTATTAATGTTCACATCTTACAGCTATATTTTATATATTTTTTTATATTCAATTTTGAAATTAAAATGCATTTTTTCTTACATTTGTAGCCAAAATGTTTCCTTTGTCCTACTAATTCATATGCAAGTGTGGTAAGTTTGGTATTTTCAAAAAAGTTAATTTCTTATCATAAAAATTCACATAAAATTTTAAAAAGTTTTAAGCAACTAAACAAGCTACGATTAGAAATGTGTAGTAAAGCTTAACTTACTTCTTAATGAATAACGAACGAGCTTACTACTTTTTTTATAACTCTGAATTAATTTTAAATCGTGAGTAAAACTATTAAATCTATTATTTAAAACCATTTCTAAAATCATTTTATCCTAACATTATGATTTAGATTACTTTTGAGAACTATTTTAGGATATATTTAAACTACACTTAAAATTATTATTATTTAGGATTAATCTTTAAACACATTAGAGCCATAATTAATAGTACAAAGAATTTTATTTCGGTATAGAAAATTAACAGGAATAAGTTTAAATATATTAATGTAGCGAAATATAGTTTTTTTTGTTTTACTTTTTACATTTAATTAAAGTAAAAATAATTTTTTTTCTTTTTAGCTACAAACATGCGTACAAGCCGTAAGTAAAATTTGTATTTTTATTTTATTTCTATCTTTTTTTGAAATGTATTATAAAGTACGTATTCAGTCAACACTGAAAATGGACATTAGTTACTAATGAAAGAGTTTTAATTATAATTTTCTTTTCATTGTGTCTAACAAGAATTAAAATTTTAAAATTAAAAAGAAAACTTATTTCTTTCGTAATTAAAATCTTACTTAAAATGTTCTCTCTATTGCAGAATACTTGTTATTTTCGTTTAATATTCTGAAGCTTATATTTAAAGATTCTAAGTACATAGACTTATTTTTTAAACGAGATAATAATATGACAGAATTAAATCGAAAAGAAAATAACACCCCTATTAAGTTTCATCATATGCTTTTCTAAAGCTGGTTTGTTTATATCAATATGTCAAAAGACAAGAGAAAGAGAGAGAGAGAGAACACACGAGTTATACATATCTAAACAGAACTAAACATTTGAAAGAACATTTAAAAAAAATCACCGTTTTAATGCATTTAACACTTTTTTTCTTATACCTTGTTATGATAATATTTATATGAATAAGCGCATTAGCAATCTGGGTGAAATAATTTCGAAATAAATATAAACTGACAAAGCTTACAAAATTGGTGTGGCGCAACATTTTAATGACTATATTTCTTCTGCCTTTTCTTCTTGAAAGGAGTTTATACTTTTAAAGAATAATATTATTGCAATTTTTTTAAAAAAAGGTTATATTTTATGCAATTATTTTTAACTGTATTTAGTACAACCAAATATTACTATTTAAGAATATAGTTACTTTTTTGGATACAATTTTTTTAAAAAAAAAGGAAAAAAATCCTTCCGAAACACAAAATCTACATGGTAAAAAATTAAAACAAATATTTTTCTGCAGAATAATTAAATATATTTTCCATTTATTCAATGTTGTAGATTCTGTATTTGCGTCCATGCTAAATTTTATAATGTGGTTAAAATAAATGTATGCGTATTTTTTCTATTTTAAACTACTGTAGAACTGAAGTAGACTAAAGCTGCTTTGCTATCAAGGCAATGGGGTTGGTTGCTTAGCGATGGCCTTGTGATTCTCGAAATTATTATTGTAACTATTTCTTGCTGTTGATGTTTGACTTGAATTAATAAAGAAATCATATGAAAAATCTTAGCTTAAGCTCATTTGTAATGTCAATAATAAATATAATTCTCTTCTCTATACCTACTATTACAATTTTAAATTGTTATAAGCCAGGCGTGGACAACTTATTCGTGAAGAGTGCTACTATCTGGAAAAAAAAATTATGAATGTCACTTCCCTATTTCCTCCTTCATGTCACGTCCTAGTTTGAGAACGGAATACCATGTCAAGTAAAATAACTCTAGCCGATTGGCTCGTCTCATAGCCATGCTATCTTTGTAATGTTGTCCAGCAATACCACTCACCAAAGTTGTTGTACTCAGGAGCGTATGAGTTCGGGTTCTAAGGATTCAACGAATTTTCAGAGGCAACAATGTTCTTATTAATATTCAGTTTTTTTTAAATTTACCAAAAATGTTTTGAGTGCCAATGTTAAATCACCACCATGCCCCACCGTGCCTTATCCATACCGCTGTTTTGCCATCTATGGTGTAAGCATTTGTATGCACTTTAAAAGCAATGCTTGTTTATTTGTATAAGATAAGGATAATTTATTTCGGTACTTACGTATAATCAAACTTATTGGCGATATCATATGAAACAGAACACATAGATGCCAATTCAGTGAGTGAGGAAGTCGGGGTTGCCAACTTGGTGAGTTATTAATATAGTTGGTGATTGTTGTGATAATACGTAATTCAGAATGCATTTTTTTAATTAAAGAAAGATATCATTGAAAAAATTCTGAAAACAAATTTGATATTCAATGTAGAATTTCAAATTTAATAACTAATTTTTAGGGGAAGCTTTTGTGTAGCTAAATGTAATACAATTATCGAAGATATCAATTTATACGGAAGGCCAGGCAAAGTGAATCATGGCATTTTGTTTTTGTTTTCATAGTTGCATTTTTTGGAAATTGATTCTTTAATATGAGTTAAATTATAATGAAATGTTCATGTATTTTATAATTTACTGTATTTCTTTATTAGGCTGCTATTCCAAGCAATGTGTCATATACACAAGCAAATTGCATTGAACAAAACTGTGCGGTAAGTTGTTTCCTTTATAATATCAATACAAAAAATAGCTATTTATCAAATTAAGACTAATATTTGTAAATTTTATTCGTGTTGCTGGTACTTACTTACTATGGTAACCTATTGGCGACATTATATGAAACGAAGCACATAATCGCCAATTCTGTGCATACGATACATGCGAAATAAGGGTTTCCAACTAGAGTTATCTCGAACGTTGGCGATTGTTGCCATAATACGTAAGTACCATTTTTCTCTAATTAACACAACTATTTTATTTAATTTTTATAGCAATGGCACTAATTTTGATTAAATTATTTTTTCTTCACAAACAAAAGAAGAAATAAAAAAATTGTTTTTTTAAAATAATTTTTTTCTTCGAGGAAAAAAAGAGATAACTCCTTATTTCATTAGAATTCCTCTCTCTTTTTCTATTATGCTGAAACTGTCAACTAAGCGAATTCTAATTCGAGTCAAAAAAAATTATCTTTCTCTTTAAACAAAAAAAATTCACTTCAACTTATCTTAAGTTTATGACAAAATCGGAAACGAGACTTGACATTCACTTTTAAACATAACATTTAAATTGCAATAAATATCGTTCAAGGGCTTCGACGTAGCGAAAGTAAAAAGAGATTTAAATTTCCATTTATTGAATCACACCTCCGTCTAAATTAAAGAATTAATTTAATATATCCAAATACATCAAATATGAATAATGTATCGCAATATATTTTATAGTAATATGCCATAATACTTTTTAAGGTATCCGACTACGTTCGAAACAGTAATTTTAAAAATGACCACATAAATGGATAATTTTCATGATATTTAGTGTCACTTGATTAGAATATATGTATAAAATAATTTTAAGAACATTATGACAAAAAAACTTATTTAAGTACAATATTTTAGCAAAAAATTAACTTAGAATATGCTTTTTGAAAACGTTCTCCTTTTATAAAAATACTTCTATAATAAAAATATTTTGCTTAGATAAAGTAAAAACTTCTCCAGAGAGTCTGAATTAGGATTTTTGAAAAATTCACATTATTTTCAGAGTTAATACAAATTGAAATAATTATCGGCGTTTCTTTCTCAAAATTTCTCCCTTCTGTTGTCGTAAAGCATGGATATACCCACTTCTAAGTTATATATTTCAAAACTTCTAGTTGAGCCTCTGTACAGACGTCTGAGCTATATACAGGCAAAATATTATTATATAAGCATTTTTCGCAAAAGAAGAATATTTTGAAAATTGGTCATACTATGTTCATTTTTTGCCGAAATATTATACTTAAATAATTTTTTATTGTAATAATATACTTAAAAAAATTTATATACGTTTTCTAATCTAAGTGACACTAAATATCATAAATATTATTCATTTATACGCTTTTGCAAAATCACGGTTCAGAATGTAGTCGGATACCTTAAATGCTACATTTGAAGAGCAATGTTTTAAAGATTACACACATTCAAAAATATAACGAAACTATCAGAGTTTGTAATTGGTTATTATTTAAAATTAGTTTTTGTACAAATTTATTAAATGGAATCTTTATGAGAACTCAAGGGATTTATTTTATGAAAAAGTACTTACTTTTTACTTACGGCATTAATACAAACAAAGATTTTATTTCCAAAATGTGAATCGAATTAAATATATTTGACTATTTGCGGAGCCGTGATTTTGAAATTGTATAAATGTACATATATATATATATATATATATATATTGATATTTAGTGTTATTTGAATTAGGAAACAAAATTGTTTCAAAATATTACTCCAAGATAAAAATATTTAAATTTAGTTTTTGGGGAGTTTTTTGGCATATAGCTAAAATTTCTGTACAGTGCTTGAACTAGGATTTTTGAAGTATATTGTCGCTTAGATTAAAGTAATTTGGTAATTCGATACTCAAATAAAATGACAACTACTCTTGCTAGACAAAACTCCAGACTTGATTCTCCAAACTGAGTATTTCCTTTCTTATCGAAAGTTCCAGTTTCGATGATTATAATTTTAGTTAACTTTTATAAATATAAATACAATAAAAATAAAAGCACGTGAGAAAGAAAGAATTGCAATTATTTTAAAAGAATAAGAACGTGACTCAAAAAATAAAGTTAACACAAAGAAAACAAAAGAAATTATTTTTGGCGAGTAGCATGCAACCGCATGCGGACTCACGCACTCGGTTGCGGGCTACTTGCAACCGAAGTGAACTATTTTATTAGAACAATGTTATTTAGAAGGGAATTTATTTCTATTGTAATGTTTCAGAACACAGAAGATTTAACAAAAAGTGCCATCTGTTCTTTTAATTAATTTTAACTTTGAAAAGACTTTAAAATTTTTAAAAATCCTAGTTCAGGCTCTATAGAGAAGTTACGGCTATATATAAGAAAAATAATAATATTATTATTATAAAAACATTTTCCATAAAAGAAGAATGTTTTGAATAAAAGTAGCATGTTTTACCAAAAAAAATTGCTTTTAAATAATTTTTTATTTTGATAATATTATTTGAACAATTTAATTTGTATATTTTAATTTCAAAAAACTAGAAAAATACCTTTTACGGTTTTGCAAAATCCCGGTTCCGGACGTCATCATATACTTTAAAAGTAATGCATGCAAAATGGCTCCGGGAAAAGAAATACTTTTAAGTTACCTAAATTTAGAAAATTAAATCTTAAAGTAGTTTAAAAATCAAAATATTTTTATGGTTTATAGTAAATATTTCATATCAAACCCCACTTCTCCATAACAAAATTGACATTTCCCTTTCAATATGTTTCTACATGCCTTTCTAAATTTACGACAAAAAGCAGCACTGCATAAAGGTCGTACAATTTATCGTTAATCAAAGAATAGATTTTCCATAAATTTTATACGGTTCTCTTGCGCTGTTCTATGTATCTCTATAAATGCCAAATATTTGAAGAGATATATTCCGCTACAAAAAAGTGACCTTCACATTTATATGGTTCTGTTCTTCGTATAGTAACTAACTTCGATAGAATATTCCGGATTTTGATTGTGCTATTTTTAACAGAAAAAGAGCATTGATTTACATTAATGGTAAGATAGGAAGTCCTGTTTATTGTGTATATATTTTTGTCTTCTCACATGAAATAAATAATATAATTCTTTTCAAAACGTATTTCTCTTTTATAATGCAAATAGATCCATCATTGGAGTAAAACCTTTTTAGATGTTATATTGCACCGTACACCTGACACTTAAAAACATCCATGCAAATGTTATATTTAATATATATATATTGTATATTGTATTATATCTAATTATTGTATTGTATTAGATATACTATTTGAAATATATTGATATTGATTTAATATATATTGATATTCATTTAAGAATGTCTATTATTCTTCATTCAAATCGCAATTTAAATTCTTTTGCAATTTTGAAATAATATTATTTTGATTAATTAAAATTTGAGCATGAGTTTCAGGTAAAATAGGTATGACGAAAAAAATGTCCCTAAATTTTTATGTTATGCAAATATGAAATTCACGAAACATGATAGTATCATAGTTTATCGAATTGTGTGTGTGTTTATCAGATTATTTTATTATTATTTATCAAATTTAAAGCTTAAAAATAATAAATCTTAATGAATTTATTTCCAAATTAGCTATCTTAAATTAATTAATTTCCAATAAAGAATAACAAACATCGTTCATATTTAGTACAATTTTATGTAGTAACATAGTCCCCTCGTTATATCTATGTGTTGATTTGATTTCTATTAAATTCGCTTTATAAAGCACGAGAAACGTACATCAAAACTTTGAATCTCAGTGAAGTGACGTAGGGGACACTTGAGCTTTCCCTCCACTCTCCTAACTTATACACCACCCCAACGTGAGGACTTTGAACCACGACAGATTTAACTTGCCTCAGCTTCTCTGTATGGTGGGTTTTCGGTGGGACCAGAAATGGACCTTACGACTCTTCAGTCATTAATCCGTGTTCATTGGCACTCGATTGCTTTGGTTATATTATTTTGCCCGAAAACATAATTGGCTTAGAATACCCAAATTGTTTCATTTAACTTTTTGTACTGAAGCACCATATTATGATATCCATTATTTAACAGAGGTGTTCTAATTTTCATGTAATCTGGTCAGACTCCTCTAATTCAGATCCCTTTTTAAAGTAGTATTTTAATCTTTAAAATCGATATATTCAAAGTAACTAAATCTACCTAAATAATTATTAATATTTACAAACTTTAAAAAGTTGAAACACACTTTCAAACTCTTGTTATCAATTCATAACGTTCGTATTAAGAGACATAAAGCAACGCTTAACAACAAATTAAAATCAAGATAGGTAATGGCAAAATTCCAATAAATTAGCCAACGTTTCACTATCTGGATTTCTAACGACCATTATCGGTAAAAAAAGTTTGCTTTAGAGATATCGTTAGAAAGTCGTATCATTTTTGTAGTAGATCATCGAGCTTAATGAACAAAAATACACCAGTTTTACCGAACCGGTACGAATTTCGCAAATGGCAATATACAACGGATTTTATACAGATAAAAAGAAAATATAATTTTCACAAATAATAAAAAAAAAAAAGAGAGTAATGAAACGATAACTAATGCTTAATTATGTTTGTTTATTAGGATAATTTGTACATAAGTACATGAACTCCGTAGTAAGTGTTTTTAGGAAAACTGTTGTGATCTCATATACTGTGTAAACACACATTTTAAATATATTAATATTCAAAGCAATTACATTAATTGAAAATGCTAACTTTATAAAAAAAATTGAAGCAAAAACGAGTTTATATATATATATGAAGGAGAAAAGCGACTCACTCACTGACTCATCAAAATATCTCTGGAACTATTGAACCTAAAGACCTGAAATTTGGTAGGTATATTCTTTTCATGTAGTAGAGATCTGTTAAGAAAGGGTTTTGCGAAAATTGAACCCCAAGGGGCGTTTTAGATAATTATATCCTTATTTAAACTAATAGACGCGCACAGTCTTGAAATTTGGTATGCAGGTTCCTTTCATGGAGTAGAGGTCCGCTACAAAATAGGTTTCTGGAAAATTTACCTCCATGGGTCACTGATGGGGATTAAGGGGCGTAATAGATAAAAGTTTCTGTTTTTAAACTATTAGACCCACCTTCTTGAAAGAAGGTATGTTCCTTTCATGAAATAGAGTTCCTCTAACAAAGTTTTGTATAAAAACCAACTCGCAAAGGAAGGGGGTTTGCGAGGGTCAAGGAGAGTTATAGAAAAATTCCTGTATTTGAATTGTTTAACCCATTTACTTGAAATTTGTTAAGCACGTTTCTTCAGTTGAATACAGTCCTTTTAAGAATGTATTTTACGGAAATCAACTCCAGGGTGAAGCGGGGTAGTTGCTGGAGTGTACTGATATGCAAAATTCCCGTTTTCGAACAGCTACGACTATAATAATAATATTTGCTTTACATTTTTCTTTTCCTGAATTGAAATCCGCTAAGAATGCTCTCGTTTTTCCGTGAAATTTAGCACGCATGTTTATTTTGCGAAGTAGAGATCCATTGAAAGTTGCTTTTGCGAAAATCCACTTGATTATTGTGTTAGTGAGTGAGGGAGTGAATATTAACACCTCACTGTTCAGCTACACGAGGGCTTTTTGGCGACGGACCATGTAATTTTGAAACCTGAGCTGGCACCCACTCTCCTAACTACCACACCACACCAATGGGAGGACGTTTCAGCTCTCGACAGATTTAACGTGCATCGCTGCCCTACACGATGCGTCTTTATTGGTACTAGGCTCGAACTCACATGACATGCCTGCTATTATTCGATACCTTGACCACTGGGCTACCGCAGCCCCCTGATTATTGGGTTAAGTGAGCGCAAAAAAATCTGGCTACTTCTATTTTAGATATTACTATAAGTTAAAAACTATAAGTTATATCTTTTTTTATATCAACAGGCAAGAGTTACAGCTATAAATATATTTTTCAGTACAATCGAATCCTTAATGCTAGATATCAATAAATTTTTTATACGTAAACAGTATTTTATACAACATCGTGAAGTACCCACTGAAGTGGGTGGGTAACAACTAGCATTTAAACATAATTAATAATTAATGTCTGAAGTTAAATGTATTTAGAAATATTTTAGAAAAATGATATTTTAAAAAACATATACAATAAGAAATATTATTTTTATCTTAAATACCAACATCAGCTTCATGCGACATTTCTGATAGTAATTCAGAAGTATAGTTGTGAGATGGTACTATAATTTTTTGAAATGTTTAGACAAAAACAAAACAAAATACAGCATACCACTGGGCAATAATCGATCCAATCTAAAGTGTGCTCATTTTCCTTCGCTGATGTAAAAGGATCCTTGAAAGTCTTTCATGAACTCGTCAAGAAACTCACAAACTTCAAACTAATAAGCTTTGCTTTGAGGGGAAAAAGAAACAATATGTTTATATAATTCATTCTGGGATATATCATACGTCACAAACTTATTTGTACCTTATGTATAATGCCCTTATATCAGTATACAAGTTAAATATATAAATATTTTGGATTTTGTGACCGAATAATAATACATTGTTATTATATTAAGAGTTTAAATAGCTGAAGTCCTTTTTCATAACATAAGAAAGAAAAAATATATTAATCAAGATGCGGAACTTTCTGCAAAATTCAATGATTTTGAAAAAGAATTTATAAATATAAGGTTCTATAGATGTTTACATCAAATTCTTTCTTTCTTTTTTTTTTGCAAAATCATCTTAATTGTCTATATAAAAATTAACTTAACTCAGTGGTGCAATAGCCCATGAGGGCCTAGACCTACTCTGTCCAACTCAATATTCGTGACCTTGGGCCCTGAGGTACATGAGAAGATGTTCAGTCAGTGGTCAGTCTGACGCTTGCTCATTTTGTCGGAATTTGCTCATTTCGATCGAATGTGAACGAGCATTTTCTTGAAGAAATACATCTTCGGAAACGTGTTGTTGATGGATGAGGACCTTTGGTTGACAATTTCTGCACGCAGTAGCCACTGAATCAAGTTCTCACAATTTTGAGTAGTTGGATTAGCTCATGATACCCAACACTGGGCCAAAGCATTATGATTTGGGCCGCTATTCATCCAGAATGACACTAAGAAGGACGTTCTAGTGCTGTGATACTCAACCATGTGGCCCGGCGGGCTTTTCTGACTGGCCCGTTCATGTCCCATTGCACTAAACAATCAATTATTTAAGATCAATGTGTTAAATTCTTTCAATCAAGCAATCAGATCTACAAATTTTGTTGTACGGGTACGAATTGCAATATTTTTTTATAATTAATAATTAATGTCTGAAGTTAAATGTATTTAGAAATATTTTGCTTACTAATGACAAATGACAGTGAAGTAGTAAATCGATCTGGAATGGTGGCTATTTTATGGGTAAAATTGAGTTTTATATTTTAACAAATAATACTGATTTCAGTCTGAAATTCTGTCAAAATTCCCCTTTGCTGCCATTCTTCCCTTGATAAATTAATACATGAAATAAAAATAAGAGAGACTTTGTCAAAAGAAAAAAATCAAATAATCAAACGTTATGGTAGCTTTGCTTGTATCACAATAGAATTTAAACCAGGAGCTCGGTCACGGATGAAAGGGAACCGAAACTACCTCATAAGTCAGTAAAAAATGCATACAACCAAAAAAAAAATGTGTAATTGATAAAGATTAATATACCATAAAATCCGGTGTATAACGCGCACCTGTACTTTCAAGCTGCAATTTTCAGTTTTTAGGTATATTCGCCGTATAACGCGTACCCCCTTCTACACGAAGAAACCTGCTACGTGCGTACGTAATGCTCTTATATTTTGAAACCCTTTATTTGAGATATTACTTCAAGCTTTAGAAAAAAATACTATATTTCTAGAACTACATCCCTTTAAGTTCAGAAGAGGAATGTCACATTTTTTTTAATAAATAATATTTTGATGTACGTAAAAGTCTAATTTTTTCTATGCCCATCTTTTTTTTATTTTTAAAGCTCTCATTTTTATACCCGGTGTATAACTCGCACCCATAAATTTTGATCTAATTTTTTGTGTTAAAAGTGCACGTTGTAAGCCGGATTTTACGGTAGTATTTAAAGCCAAAAATGAATTTTTATATTTTGATAAATTTTCCGTAATTTAAGTGTTAAAAATTACCTTGGTCTAAAAATGCTTTTTCCATTAATATTTATGCTGCGACCCGTGGGAAATATTTGCCCTGTGTATGCGGCCCGCCTTAAAAAAAGCTTGAATAACCCTGCTCTAAAGCCAGGTACTCACCTCTTTAGCGCCTTTGATGTACATTCATCCACCATTATAGTACAGATTAAAATAAAGCTCTTCTGAGACTTGTTACTAATCGGCACTGCAATGGCTATGTTAGTTAGTCTACTGTAGTCTGGGGTGCAACATCAAGTGAATTCTACTCAGAAACAAGATTATAAAACTGACAATAGTAACAGTTGAGGCAAACATTGGCACTCCTACAACAACGCGTCGATGTTGCGCTAACGCAGATGAGGATTCTTTACAGTTTATCACCATCATGCGGATGGTACTTCTACCATTCCGTGGTTTCGTCATATTGTGGCAAAAGTTTGACTTGTTCAATTTCCATGATCCATCTCTTCCACAGAAGCATCACTATTGGAACCTTACTCTCTATATGAGAGGCAATTTCACGATACAAAAAGTACGATACGAAAGACCAAACTTAAAGAGTTAGAACATGCAGCCTCCCTTGAACTCTGTTGTGGCCACTCTCTCTCTCTCTCTCTCCACTTCTATCACATTACCTTCTAATTAGTCACTTATAGTAGCTAAACGTGATACGTATATTCAAGGCTCTTTTCAGATGCTTTTATATATGGATCACTCCACCGTTTAAAGGGTGTTTATCCACTCAGAACAGCATAATCATTTTGTAATTCTGATACTTGCAACGTTTCTGTGTCTTTTGCATTCTCTCTGCAGTTTTCATTATTTTACAAGGTTCCTCAAGGTGCCACAATTTTTTCAACAATAGTATACTTTAATGTATTTTCTTATTAAAACATATTTTATTGCAGGGTATATTTTCTGAAATCGTTTTATCTGTAGGTAATTACATCAAAAATCTATTTTTAATTTCTATTGTAATGCAACATATCATTCAAATCCAATTTTATTTTGTCATACACGTTAAATCAAACGACAATATTCTATAAGAACAAAAATAATAACATAACTTTTCTTTCCTTACAATTCTCTTAATCTCGTTAACATTTTCTTCTTTCTTCGTTGAACATATTTAAGCGATATAAATTAAAAAACTAAAACACTTTTTCCCATTTATTTTACTTAATATTTTTCTGGTAGTTCTATATAGTTTCTTTATAATTATAATTGATCCCGTACTTTATATATATATACATCCCCATATAATTATTTATATCTAAATTTAATAAAGCATTTTAAAATATTTATCTTGATAATATATCTCGGTATATTGGTAATTACAATTGCAATTGCAGATTTTTTAATTATGCACTTTTAAATATACTCCATGTGTGTTTAGTTATGTTCATTTTAATTATTTCTAGTAATTATTTATTATCTCAGAAATACTTTACATGTAGCAAACTATTTTGCTATTATTAAATTTGTGTATGTTTTTAACATATCGAAACTTCTATATTCCCCATGTATAACTAATGAGATACTTTTTATCCACCCAAGAATCTTTGGAATCATAATTGTTGCCATATGGCTAAAATAAATTACTCACAACTTCTCCCTTGTTTCCTAGATACGCCGAGGCAAACGCAGCATAGCAACTGATGAAGACGGAGCACCAGATAATTCTTTCAATCGTTCCGAACCAAGTGGTCCCTTGTTTGAAGGGGCACAACTGCATCAATTGGGCCCCTTAGGGAACTCATCACTCAATTACGGCAGCAATCGCAAAGACTTCGATAAAGACCTAATAATAGTTGGAACTGTGGAATCTAATGCAATGGATGTCGACAACACGGAGTTATTACTAGAGTATGAAGTGGATTCGGACGATGGTCAATAGAATGCATTTACCACGCGTGTTCCATCTTATTTCTTTTGTATGTGTGATTAACAGTTCAGTCCAAAAGAAGTTATTAATGAAACTGTTTTGTATTGTTGAGATGTACTGTAGAGTTTCTTTTACATATTGTGTTGGTAATAATAAATACTGTACAGAAAAAGGTTATTTTTAATATGATGTATTAAATACGTGAATATTCGTTTAAATGCAAACATTAAAATAAGTTATCATTTCTCACGTGCTTAGACGTATCTATTAACTTTTCTTGACTAGAAATATATCACACATATTTTTCAATTCCTACTATAAGCTCACACTCTCTATATATTTATTTATTTACCTTCGTGTAATTTTCAATCTTTAATAAAAGGCATTTAAAAGCGCTCAATTGAGCTGAAATTTTATATACATGACTATTTTGGAAGGCAAAACAGTAATTTAATTATAACTAATAAAAATTAATTGATGAAAACTAATTATTCAAAGAACTACAAATATAGCCACGTTGGCGTCATTTTTGGCGACTTGGCGAACATTTTGGCGATTTGTGTCAAAACTTTAAAAGGTTTTTTTCTCACATTTTAAAGAACTCAATTGAGCTGAAATTTTCTATACACTATGGTTTTGGGTAAAAATACGATAATTTAATTATAATTAGTTAAAATTAATTTTGACTGAAACAAATTATTTAAGGAATTACAAATACAGCCACGTTGTTTCATTTTTAGCAACTTGGGTGAAAACCTTAAAAGTTTTTTTTCCTCACTTTTTAAAGTATTCAGTTGAACTGAAATTTTATATACACGATTGTTTTGGATGGTAATACGATACTTTAATGATAATTAATAAAATTAATTACCACTTAATATTGGGAATTTGTATTAATTGTAACTGTTCAATAAAAAGTAGCTAAAATAAATTTTTTCTATGTTGATCTAAGTAGGAATTGACTTATTGTTCTTTATATTATTCTTTAAAAGTTGAAAATTGAATTTTTTTAAAATTCAAAAATCGTTTTGATGTCAACACATTAGAGGTTATTTAACATTTTTATTTTGCCGACACATATTACTCGATTTAGTTCTCTAAAATACTAGAATTCAGTTCTAAAAATATGTGTATAATACATGGTTAAAATTTGCTTTGTACTAAAGCGAGTTGTAATATTTAATTACTGCTATAAACAATTGTGTTCAATCGTAAATACTGCATAAACATAATAAAATAATATGAAAAGGCTCTATATAGAACTGTCAAGTGCATTTAATCCATAAATGACAAATCAAGCACAAATTAGAGAATAAACTTTGGCGTCTATTGCAAAATAGGAAATAGAAAATTGAGAAAAATTATCCTTCGTATTCTTTTTGCTCTGTTAAGGCAAAACGTAAAAACGTTTTTGTGATTATTAAGTTTGACTGATAAACCTTATAAATTTAAAATAACTTATAGATTTAGTGTATCCCAAAACTATTATTAATTAATTTCATAAGCTTATTAACTGAAACCTTAATTTTGTTTAATGTTGTTGGGGCATTGTAAAGAAAAGTTTCAAGGAAACAAATTCGTAGTTGAAACTAAATTCATAGAAAAGACAATTTTTGACGTATAAATAAATTTAATTACGTTTAAATTGAAAATTTCTAAATTAATTGTATAAGTAAAACTGGAGAACTGATAAACTTAAAGGTCATTTATTTTAAAACAATTTTCTATTCCATATTGAAATTATATAATACCCATATCTAAAGAAACGCATTTTCTTTCCATACTTCTAAGATTTATTTAAGTACACATCCTATTTCTTATCTAAATATATCAATCTCATATCAATCAAATTATTAACTTCAATGTAATTCCTAATGTACCATTTTGTACTCATAAAGAAAGTATTAATTGAACAGACTCTTCAATTACTAAGAAATAGTATAGAAGTTACAGATCATACTCTCTTTCTTTCGTATTAAATTAAAACTCTATTTTAAAATAAATTTATGCTGCAATAGTATTTCTTTTATGAAATATTAAATATCCACTTATACTTATGAACGTTTTGATAAAAATTTTACTTATTTTGGTTCTTTACAATTTGATGTATTTGGAGCTTTTGGGCTTGTATATTTTATACTGCGAATTTTCATACTCTTCTTTAGTTGATTATCCGTTACATACTCAAAACTCGCATATTTATTTAATGATGTCACATTTTATACTTTATTTTTTTTAAAAAAAAAGATTTTAAAATTTTAAAGTTAGAGTTTAATTTCGTTATCAATAGGAATAATAAACATTTATATATATATATATATATATATATATATATATATATAAATGAAGGGAAAACTCCAGGAACATATTGATAGATGTAATAATGTGAATTTTCTGCATCTGCTAAGACAAAAAATTACACATTATTTCTAAAAAACATTCTTATTTATATTTTTTATTCATTAGTAAACTTTCGAATCTCATTTATGATTTTATAAGGACAACACAAAATATATATGCAGGAAAACATTAAAATGAATTGCTGTTTTTTAAGAAAATAATATCAAATGTTTCCAATATCAGTTAGTTGAGTTAAATATTTCTTTCACAATATTTCATAACTAAAATTCCATTTGGTACATCTTATATTCAAAATATCTTTCTCAAATAAGTGTATTTTATATAAAAAAAATAATTCAAAGGAGTCATTAGATTTTTTCAAATAAATAATTGAATTACATTCATTTAGAATATTATATTTTCCATTATTGAACAATTCTGGAAAACAATTAAGTAAATTGAAAAGTAATAAAATAAAAAATATGATTATACATTGATTATATGATGTTCTTGATCAGTGATAAACAACAGGTGATCCGGGAAAAATTTTTGATGGTCCACGAAAAAATTAGATATTATTTATATTTTTATAAAGATTCAATTTTACACAAAATTGACGAATAATAAAACACGTTATGGAATATAAATTATACTTTAATTTAAGCTGCTACTTTTAGTGAAATTTCTGCTTAGTCTGAAATTCCTCATAGCTACTTTAGCAGTTGAATTTAGCAATATTTAAAAGTGAAAGCAATTAGGGTAAATTAGTGGCACAGCACTTAAGTTTGTTGATATTGCTCAGCGATTTATTATATATATATATATATATATATATATATATATATATATATATATATATATATATATATATATATAATGGACAAATTGACTATTTTATCACTTCATGACAAATAGAATTAAAATATATTATGAAGAACAATTTCAAATTTTGTTACTATAAAAAGAAAACTCGTTCATTCTTATTTATCGGTAAGCATTATAAAAGACAGAAACGAAAAAAAAAGTCATCGAAAATAAACAGGATTGTCCTTTTAATAATCACACTGTTTCTATTATTTTACCTTCCGCCACATACCTTTTCAAAAATAGAAGATTTATTACATTCTCTGAAATTGCAAACTGTTCACCTTTCAACCAGAGGTGAAACTGCATGTCTCTTTTGTCATTAAATTTGACAGACAGGACGAAGAATAAAAGAAGAATTCGAAACAAGATAAAAATAAATTGCAATAAAAAGGTTCTGTTGAAAAGAGAAACGATATATGTCACCAAAATTGCCTTTGAATCATCGGGCATCCATGAGAAAGTCTTCTGTGGAGCGATGATTGAAGTTTGAAATGATATCAAATAAAAAGCGAACAGAGAGATAAATTGAGTTCGAATGTGTGTGCTTATATTTTCAATTCGATTCATATATGCAAATGGTGTGTCTCGAAAATTCAACATGAAATAGTTGCATTGATATTAGTCTGTCTGAGTACATAATGGATTTTATTCTGGGGCGGTCACCATATGGTTTGAAAGAAATAGTTGAGCCGATATTTCTTTGACTGTTATTTATCTAAAAATGTATTTTCTGCAAAAGAAACTATTTGGGAATGGGAAATGGTTATTGAAAAAATACATTTTTAACACTACTTAATAACCAAGTATTGTCTTTGTGTGTTAAATTTACACTATTTACAGGAGTTAAAATAATTATCAAAATATACAGAAATAAGAGCAAATAAATTATATTTTTTTTGTAAAACCAAATTATACTTTTTTAAAAATTTAAATAATTCCTCTATTTTTTTGCAAAAAAGACCTAAAAAAGAGAGTTTAATCTATATACTCGGGAAATCCAGGGAAGAAAACTACTGGGATATGCAGATTTCCATTTCCGTAAATCGCGTGCAACGCATTGAAGAAATATAAAGCAGGGAATAAAAGCAGTGGCTGCTTTGCCATTGAAAGAGATCTCCACCGAGTCCCAACTTTCACCAGATTGATTTTTACCTCGTCACAATACGCTCTTTTTACCAGATTATTCCAAATCGATTTCAGCATTCGGTGTACATTACATCTTAAGATTTGGTATTTATTTTAAATAAAGTTAGTGAATCTTATTTCCACTAAAACTTCTGTTTTCAGAGAATAATTCCTTTCCTAGTGGGAATCAGGGAGTGATTTAACAAAGGGTTTTCTTATCTGGAAAAAATAGGCTTTTTTCAAAAATAATAGAATTAGAAATATATATATATATATATATATATATATATATATTTGTGTGTGTAATAATTTCCTATAATGTCTCTTAACAACTTTTTTAATTTGAAAAGGTCTTGGTCTTCAAGACTTCCGCGTAAATAATTACTAGCTATTCACTTAATGTGAATCATCATAAATGTGTCTCAATCTTTCCACCAATAGCAAGCTCCATCAGCATGAGTTCGGAACTTCCGTTTATTGCTTATACACAACTCCGAAATTTGAAAATCCTTCTATTTTGTGTTCCTTTAATATAGTAAGCACAAATGTTTTATTTGTATTTTGTGTCGTCCATCTTTGTTTCTGTGTTTTTCAAGTGTCGAAGTATTAAATAAAGTGAATTTTTTGTCTCAACAAGACTTTCTCTTCAATATCAGCCATATCACGTCAACTATCTAAATGATGATCCAGATAAAGAAATTCCTTGCACTTGACATGAACTGGTCATATATATATATATATATATATATATATATATATATATATATATATATATATATATATATATATATATACATATATACCATATATATATACATACATATATATATAGTAAAAAAATAAAAGTGAAGAAGCTCTAGAACCTGATGTGCCAAAGAAGTGTTATATATATATATATATATATATCAAAGGATTGCTTCAGGGTGGCCCAACCATTAATAGACTCGCCTACCTGTATTTACACCACTATGAATCAATTCGAAGAAAGGAACCCTGTTGCCTCTTATTAAGATACATAGATGATTTAATTGTTATAGGTCGTGATAGGGAATTTAAACCTAGCATTAATTTTTATCCGGAATACCTAAAATTAATACAGTCGAATTTTAACTCGAACAAAGTTGAATTTTTAGATTAAGATTTAACTATTATATTGACAACAAATTATACAGCAATATATATGATAAAAGCGAAGCATTTAAATTCAATGTCATAAAGATACTGAACTTTAATAGTTGTCTACATATATCAATATTTAGAAATATAATTTGAAATTTTCTGATGAGAAATAATAATTTAACTACACCCTCAATATTGATAAATTCAAGAATATTCAGAAATTTATATTGTGTTGCATACAGAATGATTATCCCATCAACTTCTTGAGAAAATATATAGATCAGAAATATTTCTTACAAACATTTTTAAACTCATATATGCACAAATCCACCTCACAACAGTAGGTCCACAAAGTCAGCTTGTTAGTGGTCCAGCTGAGAAGTATATGTGCATTCCACACATAGGATACATTTTAATACACACTTAGACCAATATTTACACGACTACACTTTAAAATTATTTATGACCAATTAAACATTTATGTCCAATCAAACATTTATGAACAATCAAACGCTTATGACCAATCAAGCAAGTTTTTTGCATGCGGTCTGGTTTGCATCTTATGCCAAGTGGTTAAACTCTAGTGTTAGATTATGAATCGTTTGGATTGACATGGCATTAGTAGGTGTTATAAGCAAAATATGGGTGTTGTAATTGATATATTAAATATGAGAAGTCGTTCTATAGATATGGATGGAATTCTTGATAGGATGCTCTATGGTGAGTTTTTAACAATTTACGCTATTCATTTGTGAATATACTGGGTTTTTAATTTGAACTTTTGGTTTTTTATATTTTTTGAAATTTTTTAGTTTGAACTTTCGGATTTTTTAATTTGAACTTTCGGATTTTTTAATTTGAACTTTAAGACTTTTTAATTTGAACTTTCGTACTTTTTAATTTGAACTTTCGTACTTTTTAATTTGAACTTTCGGATTGTTTAGTTTGAACTTTCAGATTTTTAGTTTGAAATTTTTGATTTGAACTTTTGGATCTCAAATACTTTTTATACATATACGACTTTCTTTCTACGTAAACAACTATTTTAAAGATGGGTGCATCATCTTTGGTGTTCGATGGTTCACTTATATTATGCACTAAATTGTTTTTGAATTTTAATATTTTAATGTTATAATATCTTTCAGAATGCCATGGCGAATAGTTTAATTTTTCAAGTATAATGGTTTAATTTTAACTTTTTAATTTTTTAATTTTTAATTTTTAATTTAATTTTTTTAAATTTGGATATTTTCCGATTAACTTACCAAGTTGCAATAGGGTGAAGGTTGGCGTCATCAAACTAGTTTAACCCCACTTATCGGTCCTAAGTCCGAGGTTGCACTTGGATATTTTATAAATTTTTATTTTATTTTATAATTTTTTTAATTTTGGTTGAAAACGCTGGAATTGTATCTTTTATATTCGCCATTGATATTATGAAAAAGGATTTGGTATTATAAGATTTGTATATTTCAATTTTTCAATTGATTATGGTGATTGATTGTTGATGATTGGATTTATATAATTAAATATATATATTATATATATATATATAATATATATATATATACATATATATATATATATACATATATATATATATACATATATATATATACATATATATATACATATATATATATATATGCGTATATATGCATATACCGGTTGGGAAAAAGTCCGTAAAAACTTTAAAAATTCATAAAATCCGGAGAAATGAACGAAAAAAAAACTGTTTGCAGGATCAGCATTAGTATGTCACGGGATTTTTTTTAAGCCAGAAAAAAAAGAATTCGAAAATCATCCGGTAGGTGGCACTGTTACAAGCGTCTGTGGTGAAAATATGCAAATTAGACGGATATAAAAACCTTTGCTCTCAATGAATCCACATTCATTTCACCATTACAAAACAGTGAATGTGAACAAGGATGCTCAGTGCGCCGAATAAAGCTTTGCTGGTGAAGTTATTTTACATGAACGAGGAATCAGCGACCATTGCCTTGCATAAATTCCGAGTTCAGAAAAATTTGAAGAGTGGAAAAGGGCCTTTGACACCTGCAGGTCTCTTAAAGCTTGTTAAACGTTTTGACGAAACTGGAAAGTTGGAGGATCGAGCACGAGCCGGACGACGACCATGCTTGAAAGAAGCACGTGCACCCTGCATTGCTGTCGGAATGGAAGCGATTGCGTCCGAAGCAGCTTCAGGGACCAGCAGTGCTAGTGAAGCTGCCAGACAATTGGGCTTACCACCATCATCTGTCCGCAATATTCTTCGTCGAATCCTCCAGCTGTACCCATACAAATTGCAATCGTGCCATGAACTTTTGCCAGCAGATACCGCACAGAGGGTAGCATTTGCGAAGTGGTCCTTCTGTAAAATGGAACTGGATCCCACCTGGGTTTTTAACATCTTGTGGACAGATGAAGCTCATTTGACCTCTAATCCACTTGAGTACACACAGAATAAGGGGCAGCATGAAGTAGCAAATGGTAACAAGTTTAAACTCTACATAATTAATGATGGTTCAATTTCTTATCTCAAATTCATCATCATCAGATTTTAATTTTAATTTTATTTCCCCAGATATTATAAATAATTTTGAAAATGTTTCCATGTTATAGTTACTAATAAAGAGAAAGTCGTGATCAGGCAGTTTAATTAATTAAAAATACTACAAAATGCATTTTTGAATAAATGAGGATATGTTTAACTAAAATATTCCTACACAAATTTAAAAATTAATTATATATAATTAATAACAATATTAAGTAATAATATTACTCTTAAAACTTTCAACTGATTTTTTTCAAAAGATTTGAAATTAATCATATATGTTTGCAAGTAGCAAATTATTTCAAGTGGTAAAAATTAATGCTAATACTTTTTATCAACTTCTCTTCAAACACAAATTTCAAAAAAGTTATTACTATAAAAATTTTAATTTGAAAAAAAAATCACGTTTACGTATTAGGCACTCTATAGATATAATTGTTTTGTTTACTACTTTTTAGGATAGATTGTAAAGTATTTCCACTTCTTTTTTTGCAGAACATACACTAAATATTATTAAATGTTTGCGGAGAAACAAATTTTAGTATAACACACAATATTTTCACCGTCAAACTGATTTGGGATAGTATCCGAAATTCTGTTTTTATTCATAAATTCAAGAACATACTTTAATTCTCAATCACGTTGCAAGCTAAAAATATCTCAATATTTTTGGGAAGTTACTGATCAAAATTAAGATGAAAAACAGATCTTGTAAGATTATATATATATATATATATATATATATCAGCAATACAGTTTAAGATTTTTAAAAAATATATGCAATGCATTTATTTTTTTTACATAAAAAATATACCCAAATCCCAATGTACCAATGGAAGATAAAAAAAATCAAGAAAAAACACACACAAATGGATGCAGAAAAAACACGAAAAATTATTTATTCAGAAGTGCAATAGTTTATTTTTGGGGAGGACTTCCTTTTAACAACGAGTAAAATCCCAGTAAAGACTAACAAGTGTGCCCTGAATGACTTGACAGTTTCCTTACTTATACAGAAACAAGTACTCGAACTTAAAAGCATATGTTACCATAAAATACCTTATTAAACACGTAAAAAGTCTGAGTCTGACAAATCTATTTGTGAAGTGGCAAATCTGGATAAACGGTAAGTTCAGTCACACACATTTCAACTTTTCTTTTGATACATTTTTGCAAAGTTATTGAAGAATACTGCAAATGTTACTATATTTGTCAAATAAATTACTGCGAAAAAGAGGAAGAAAAATGCTTTCTCTTTAATTGTCCGATTTATACAGTGCGTTCTTGAACGACTTGTTTCCAGTTCATTAATATCCATCGCTGTTCTATGATTCCCTTTCCTTTTTATTATACGTAAGAATATCCACGGTAGAGTCGTTAAATTAAAGTCTCTGCTCATTATAAGGCGCCAAATAGTTTTAGTACTTGTTCCTTCAAATAAGTTTTATTTTAATGGATTTTCAGCTGTGATTTTAGAAACGATTGTTATCTTTCCCTAATGCTGTTTTTTACTCGTTATTTAATCTATTTGAAAACTCGATGTACTTTAGCAAAATTGTACATTTTTTTCATACAGAATTTTTATCAGTAGGCATTACATAAACGTCGTGAGCATTTTTTTTAATTCTAAATTAAACTTCAACTTGAAATTGTTGGTAATTAACTGTTTTCGTTGTGATTTGTTGTGATGCGTCATTAAAAATATTATCTTTATGCGTTCGAATAACTTTCTTTGACTTTGAAATGTTTTATTAACATGTATAAAACTGATATCGCATGTTTAATTTTTAAAAAATAACAAATAAAAAACGTTGCATGAATTATTTCAAAATTAATTATAGTAAACATAATCTTGTTTACAATACTCTCATAATTATTTCGCTACTCATTATTTGAAAGTTCATGCATTTTCTGTTAAATTATAATAATGTTTAGGTGTTAGAACGTTTTGAATTAGTTTTTATGAGGAATAGCTTTTAATCAAGTCAAACAATTTTTTTAACTACATCTAACTACAGAGCTATATTCCTTTTCGAATTCATTTTAAATTACCAGAAGATTTATGAGACATGAAATTTTATAAAGAATGATAATCCACATAAAAAGGTTCCTTCTTATTGATTTAATTGTTTGTTATGTAAATATATCAAAATGAGAGATAGAGAATTATGACTGAATTATAGTGTTAACGACCTTCCGATTAAAAAAATGGTTTTAACAGCATATTTGCATGCATATCATTATTTGCAAATTAAAATGTAGCTTATTCATGCTATTTAGTTAGGTATTTTATTTTTAACAATATCCAGTTCATCGTTCATAAGTTATGATTAAGATGCATCAATTTGATAATAAAACGAGATATTTGAAATAACATTGTATTTTTATGGATAATTATTTTTAAAAATGGTAGTATCCTTATATTTTTTGTAAAATTGTGTAACATAATTGAGTGTTCAATAAAGAAAATCAATTTTAGTATCGTAATTTAAAGTGACCTCGACAATAAAATGGATGAGAAGTATTACAATACACACACACACATTTCTAAGACTAAAACATGGTTAATATTGCACATTATGTGCGTCATAATGCTATGATTTTAAGTAAATATCTCTAAGGTAAATTTATACTAACTTCATACTCATGATTAATTTTATAAGTTTAGTTAATTTTATTTTGCTAAATAAAAGTTTGAAAAACATTTATCAGGTTAGAACACTTGTTAAATATATTAAAGTACATATGAAACTTATTTAAATGACGTAATCTTCATATGAATATTTTCTAGACTTACTTTATAAAGATACTGCGTATGTATTCCAAACTATATCTCCAAGTATTAACTTACAGCTGCCTTTAAAATTACTCATGAAGCTTTTATACACCAAATTCGGTCCGCCCTAACTTTTCCTAATCTCTAATATAAACAAACATTTAATCCCTTGACATACAAAGATAGTTGATTTTGAGGCTCTATGTTTGTGTGAAATTTCTCTTCTAATAACATTTAATTGTTAATGTAGATACCAAATTGCTGAAGATGCGTTTCATTCTGGGCTTAGTATTGGTATCATTCCTGGCAACAGGCCTGTCTACATTTCGCCTGGTAAGTACTTTCGTAATTTTTTATTCTCAGATTACACTGGTATATACTACTTATGCATAAAAATATTCACAGTTTAGATGTCATATAATGATTAAAATGTTTCCGAATATTTTGTTGTGTGAAGGTATTATATACGTAGGCCATTTCAATAAGTAATAAGACTAAAATTATTATAAAAAATATACCTTTAATCGTCATTATTTACATAGTCTTTTTCAAAATAACCTCCGCGGCACGTAATGCATTTATCACAAAGTTCTGTACACTTCTTAAAAACATGTAAAAGTCCGTTTTGTGAGAGCTTTATCAAAATCGCCTTCGCAGCCTTTACACATGCTTTGTTGCTTGCAAAACGTTTGCCTCATAATGTTTTTTTTATGTTGAGGAAACAGCCAGAAATCACATGGAGTTTTATCAGTACTGTATGGAGAGTGTAGAAAAATCTCTAGGTTTTTCTACTGTGAAACATCCAGTACGCAACAAGCTGTATGTGGTCGGGCATTGTCATGGTGCAATAGGAAGCCATTTCGGAGCAATGGACGTTTCCTTTTAATGTGCTGTATCATTGTTCGCAGAACATTCGCGTAGTACGAGCCGTTTGACAGCATGTTGTTACACAACTCATTCATAATAAAAAAAATATATGGTCATAATTTTACGAGTCAATTTCCCAGTTTTTGTTTTCTTGAGAATAGGTGGAGATGATTGCTTCCGTTTACTGCTTTGTTGTTTTATGGTTGGATAAGTGATACAACCAAGCTTTGTCTGATGTGATAAAGCGCTTTAAGATACTGTCGCCTTCTTGTTTCAGTCTTTAATCATATTTTATCATATCAAAGGTCTCTGATGCTGATTTTTACAGATTTTTGCTTCCATTTTGACAACTGGCCGCGTCTCCTAGGCGACTGCAAATACACTTCAGTTCGAATACGTGATACTCAAGAACATGAGTCTGAACACGCCAACTATTGGTAGCTTTTGTTAATACAGACAACAAACTTTTTTTATGCCACAGAAATTAACATTCCGATGAGTGGTTTCGCGACAGTAAACTTAGTCTTATTCCTTATTGAACAGTCCTCGTATATTTGATATTATCTTTAAGGTAATGCTAATACATAAAATATTTACAGTAGCATTTCTCAAACTGTGGGGCGCGCCTCCCTTGGAAGGGGAGGTGTAAGATAATCCTACCAGGGGTGCGAGCAAATCAAAAAGTCGAAAATAAAGATTAAAAAAATATTAATTTACTGAGAGGAAGCAAAACCAAATACATTCAGACAAAATAAAAAATGAAAAATACATATTTGCACAATTATTATAAATGTATCCGTAAAGCACAATGTATTTGATCATGAATTCATCATCACTAAGTTAAGAACAAATTTAAATACTAGTGACCCCATATGCTTATCATATACAAAATATAATACTTATTTTGATAATTTGTATGAGTTATAATTAAAATTGTATTGTAGCTTAAGCGTCAAAGTCCTTATTGAATATAATACATTGTTATTGTATGGAGGAGGTGCGAAGAAAATTATGATTGAAAACTTTGTCGCAAAACTTGAAAGTTTGAGAAGCACTGATTTACAGCATATATATATATATATATATATATATATATATATATATATATATATATATATATATATATATATATATATATATGTGTATATATATATGTATATATATATATATATATATATATATATATATATATATATATATATATATATATATATATATATATATATATATATATATATATATATATATATATATATATATATATATATATATATATATATATATATATATATATGTATATATATATATATATATATATATATATATATATATATATGTATATATATATATATATATGTATATATATATATATATATATATATATATATATATATATATATATATATATATATATATATATATATGTAGTATCATTTCCCAACACATTAATCCCTACGTATTTAATAAGCAATTTTTATTTTATTTTTTGGATCATAATTTTTCAGAAATGTTTCTGTTAACGCTAAACAAAATTTTTATAAAAGCGTGTAAGTCAGTGCAATAACTTAATATCAGGACGACGACCTTTCAAAAATGAAACTCTTTCAAACTGAGGGCGTAGCAACTTTTTGATTCATTTCAATTTTTTTAACTGTCACTGTTTCTAAGCAAAGACTTAGAATGAAAAAAAATCATAAAGAAGTTATGAGGTTTGTAACACATATTTACGTGTTTATTAGTGGGGATTTTTATATGAAAACATCTTATGTGTAACATTTAGAATTGCATTTTATAGGTTTCAAAACTTTTTTTTTTAAATCCATAAAAGTGAAAAAACACAAATTTGATTTAATTAAAGTAATGTTTTCATTTTCTAGTTAAACTTTTTTACAAAGAGTTCAATATATTTTACACCCATATAACACGGTACTTCCAAAGCATGAAATCATTTTAACACATTTGGAGAATTGGTATAAGCTCCCATACAACAAGAAATGTAATGAAAACTATTATAAGTGAACTTTATCTAGTTCAAAATTACAAAAATCCTAATACAACATCCTAGTGAACGTGATAAAGATTTTAAATCCGAATAAAACATCTAAATCAAAATTTTTGTAGAGTCTGGGGTTTGGCTACGCCGAGTTACACCTGCGTTCTGGGTGAACTGTGAAGTATTTTATGAGAATAGCTTTGGATTTGTAAACTAGAGATTGTCATGTCTCCCGTGTTTTGGATCTAACTTTTGTTCAATTCAGTTTAAGCTTAGTGCGTATATATTTTTAATTTTCCTAGAGATTTTTTGAGTTTTGTTAATACTAATTCAGTACACGTTGAATTTATAATTGTGTACCTCATTTGTGGTTACGCAGATTAAAACGGTACTCCATTTTTTTAAAAAGAAATAGTAATTACATTTTTGTTTTATGAATTAATATGTACCCCTATGCTTAATATGGCAAAACATTTAAAAAAATCTCTTAAAATATTAAAAAAGATCATTATCTGGCCTTAATAATGTCGAGGAAGACATGTGTTAATTCATATTAATATGCACTACATCATGAGAAAATTTCAACAATGATATTCATTTCAAATACAAAAAAAAACAATAGCATGTTTTCTAATTCTTTAAATCCTAACACCCTTTTTCGTACTAATTATTACTTTCTTAAAACCCGTCTTCGCGTATAACACGACAATATTTTGGAACGTAATTTCCGTCTTTTACGAATGTTGCCTGTATTGTAAGGGAATGAAAGGTTTTTCGAAATGTATATAAATTGTAATGTATGTCAGTTAGAATTTTATTTTTTCATAAGTTAAGGTATCCGACTATATGTTTGGAACCGTGATTTTTCAAACGCCTATAAATGGATAATATTTATGGTACTTAGTGTCACTTAGATTAGAAAATGTATAAAAAATTGTTTTAAGAACAGTATTACAATAAAAAATTATTTAAGTACAATATTTTGACAAAAAATTAACTTAAAATTACTAGATTTCAAAATATTCTTCTTTTGTGAAAAATGTTTCTATTATAATAATATTTTGCCTGTATATAGCTCAGACCTCTCTCTCTACAGAGGCTTAACTAGAATTTTTGGAATATATAATTTAGAAGTGGGTTTATCCATGTTTTACGAAAATAGAGGGGATAATTTTTAAGAAAAAAATGCCTATTATCATTTCAATCGGTTGTAACTCTTAAAATAATGTGAATTTTTCAAAAATCATAGTTGAGCTTCTGTACAGAGGTCTGAGCTATATACAGGAAAAATATTATTATAATTGAAGCATTTTTCCTAAAAGAAGAACATTTTGAAAAAAGGTTATTCTAAGTTAAATTTTTACCAAAATTTCGTATTTAAATAATTGTTTTTGCCAAAATATCCTTAAAGCCTTTTTTTACATGTATTATAATCTAAGTGACACTAAATATCATGAAAATTATCAATTTATGCGCCTTTTAAAAATCACGGTTCTGAAAGTAGTCGGATACCTTAAAGCATATGAATTTTATAGCCACAACTCTGACAGCCATTTAACACTCTATAGTCGCATATTTTAATATTACAGACATAATTTTAAAATACTTTAACGTTAAAATAAATTTTAAATTTTTTGTATCGATTTAAACATTTTGGTAACATAGCAATAATTTGAATTCATTATTAATGCAATGAAAAAAAATTCAAAGATATAATTTAAATAGTACTACATGAGTATTCTAAATACTACAAATGCATAATCAATGAAACTATAACACTATAATATTATTTTATTACACATGAAAAAAGCAATTTTTATGGATGAATATTATACAGTAGGATCATTGATTTCATATTAATAATAAAATTCAATATAAAGCAATCGAATGAGCCTTTTACATAAAATTGAACTTTTGCACCAGTTTTTCAATAAAAAAATCTAAAAGGAACCAATCCTTTCTCTCATTAAACTCTTTCATTTTTTAAAAGGCGAGATGAATAAATACATGTTGACAACAAAAGTACGAAGTTAAACAAAACTTTTTGAGGTACACTATTTTACAATAGCCTCAGAAAAGTGGCACTCGAGACGTTAAAAAATCCAATATTCTGAAAACAGAACATCAACAGGCCCTTCTGATCAATGTTTTCGAATCACAGTGTCACCACATCAACACCCTCGCGACAGAATTTCATTTACGACCAGCTTTGGGAAAAATCTCGACTAAATTTCCCACTTCACAGCCATTAGTTCAAGCTGTTCGTTTATTTCGTTCTATTCTACCACTTTCCTATTATTTTGTCCTCCTTTTCTTCCCTTCTTTCAATTTGTTCCCACCACATCAATGAAAAGATTACCCTCGAGCTTTTTGTATGGGGAAGGGACGTGATCTTCCTTATTGGAGGCAGGCATGTTGGTGAGATTAGAACGACAAAACCCTGTGACGAATTCTTCTATCGAACTAGATTCGGTTTCCTGGGACTATTGAAAGAATTTCTTCGAAGTGAGGATTGCTCTATTCCGAATGTCCCAGATTACATCCGAGAAAATTGAAGATGTGGGTTTTTATTTGAATGTGCAAAATGTTTGGAGATGCCTTTGAATGGGAGATGTTCACTAAAGAAAGTATTCATGATATACATTGATGAATTATATAAATAGTATTTTGGACTTATTGCATTTTTAACGTAAAAAGTAAGATCGAAATTTACGGATGGACATTATAATCCAGATATAATAAACACCCTCACATATGAGAGCTTTAAAAATAAAAAAAGAAATGATCATAAGGAAATTAGGCTTGTATGTATACCGAGAGAAATACTGCTTATTTAAAAGAAATGCATTCTTTGAGAACTTAAAGGGTTGTAATTCTGGAAGAGAGCATAATACTTCTAAATCTTGAGATAATCATTCGAATAAATGACTTCAAAACACGAGAACATTGCACACTTACGTTTCTTCGCAAAAAAAATAGAAGGAGGGTCGCGTTATACGGCGAATATAAACTAAACTCAGTGGCGCAACAACCCATGAGGGCCAGGGCCTATTGTGCCCATCCCAGTATACGAGACTATTGGGCGCTGAGATGCATGAGCAGATGTCCCGATTAGGTGGTCCGTCTGAAGTGAGACCCCCCAGTGTTTAAATCCCCAAGCAAGCTTGGTACTCATTTATCGACCTACGGCAGGAGGAATGGAAGGCTGAGTTGACTTTGCCAAGACCTTGGATAGAACCTCGAACCTATGGTGTGGAAGCGTGAGACGCTACCACTTGACCACTGGGCCTCATACGGCGGATATACCTTAAATTTAAAAAATTCAGCTTAAGAGTATAGGTTTGCGTTATACGCCGATGCACACTGTAAACCGGATATAACGGTACATGGAAAAGCTTAAACTTGCATTATCATTAAGTTACATTAGTAAGTTAAAAAAGTAGTACATAAATTAATTTAAAAGAGTCAAGCAGTTATAGGAAACGATGCGGAGTTATTTTGATTTCTTTGAGTAATTTTTCACAAGAGAGATAGAGCAACATGTTACAGTTCATAGCTTATAGAAAATGTAATTGAACTTATATCTAAAAATCATTATTTCAACTACACATTATAGAGAAATAAAAAAAATTATATAGCTTTTATTTAGCTAGAAACTGCGTTAACAATAAACTGCCTTTATTATTATTATTATTATTATTTTTTAAAAATAGCATAATTTTATTTAAACGAGTGGAACTGTTATGTGAAAATGTGGAGTTATATTGATTTGTTTGAGTTAAATTTCTCACCTGAAATAAAACAACGTGTTACAGTGGATAATTTCTTAAAAATGTGTTTGAACTTATATTTCGAAATCATTATTTCAACTACATATATTTCAGAGAAGTGGAGTTTGTATATTACCTTCATCAAGTTAAAACCTACGTTAACATTAAGTTTACTTTTTTTCAAAAAAAAATAATAATTTAACTTAAAGGATTCAGCTGTTACAGGGTACGATGTGGAGTTATTTCGATTTGTTTCAGACACTTTATCATAAAAAATATTGCAACACACATGCTACAGTGGATAGCTTTTAAAAAACTTGTTTGCGTCTATATCTAGAAACCTTAATTTAAACAATACATTTCCACGAATTAATGCTTTTATGTACGCTTTTTCAATCAAAAAGTAAAGACTTTCTCTTCTATTGTTTCAGTAACTTGATTATTCAAAAATAAATAAATAAATTATAAAACAGTTAATTGAACATAAAGCATGTCGATCATAAGAAGAACTACTTTTATTTATGTCATTATAAACAAATCCTCTCATAAATGAATATCTAACGACCTTATCATTTTTTTCTGTAATATAAAAAATTCAGTGTCATAAAGGGGAATTTTAGATTACACTATAATACTTCTATATCAATGTCATCATTTCTACATTAATTTTTATGTGTGGTATAATCAGATAAAGACAACATACAAATATTAATTTTAATCACGATTCATTATGACATAATATATATATATATCTATATATATATATATATATATATATATATATATATAAAGGGTATTTTTTAGAGGTATAGAACTTTAAATTGCAATAAAACAACGATGTATTATTCGATTGACATGAATTTTTTTTTTTTATTTGAAAGATAATCTTGTGCCATTACATTTTAACTATGATTTCTGGCATAGGACTGCCACGGCCGGCTCAGATGTAGTCCAATCTCGACGTCCATTTTCGATGACTTTTTCCAACATTTGTGGCCGTATATCCGCAATAACACGGCGAATGTTGTCTTCCAAATGGTCAAGCGTTTGTGGCTTATCCGCATAGACCAATGACTTTACATAGCCCCACAGAAAATAGTCTAGCGGTGTTAAATCACAAGATCTTGGAGACCAATTCAAAGGTCCAAAACGTGAAATTAGGCAGTCACCAAACGTGTCTTTCATTAAATCGATTGTGGCACGAACTGTGTGACATGCTGCGCCGTCTTGTTGGAACCACAGCTCCTGGACATCATGATTGTTCAATTAAGGAATGAAAAAGTTAGTAACCATGGCTCTATACCGATCACCATTGAATGTAACGTTGTGGCCTTCATCGTTTTTGAAGAAGTACAGACCAATGATTCCACCATCCCATAAAGCGCACCAAACAGTCAGTTTTTCTGGATGTAACGGTGTTTCGACATACACTTGTGGATTAGTTTCACTCCAAATGCGGCAGTTTTGTTTGTTGACGTAGCCATTCAACCAGAAGTGCGCTTCATCTCTAAACAAAATTCGCTTATGGAAATCGGGAACAACGGCAATCTCATTTTGGGCCCATTCGACGAATCTACGCCTTGCTTGATGATCGTTTTGCTGAATTGCCAAACCAAACAGAGAATAAATCACTTGACAGCTGTTAAATCGGTCGCCATCTTGGAAAGTAATGCCAACTTAAACTTCTATACCTGGAAAAAAACACTATTTATGTTTGTGTGTGTATTTATTAAGATTTGAAATGAAATTATCAATCAATTTATTTAAGGATATTTTTAGAATCAAACACATGCAAGGTACACAGAATTAATTTTAATTTTATTGAGAACTGTGTGTGAATTAAGCTTATTAATAGTATGAAATAGATAAGTATAAGTCATGATATTAAAATAATGCTAACTCTTACTAGCTTTTCTAGCATAGCGAGTAAAAGTCCCGTATATGGAATTTCTCTATAATTAGGTTTAAATTTTTGTTTTAAATATGCAATAAATTTTTCGTTAATTTATTTTTCTGCTCGATTTTAGGCAATCCGGGTCTGCTTCAAAGATGCATCTGCAAATGCAGAAGTAAGTGAACATGTGTTTACTAAATGTGAATAATTTTTGATGAAAATGTGCTGCAATCTGTTACTGCTTCCGTTTGCTTGTCATTGTAGCTTGTTTTGTTTTTCAAATCAATTTCTTGAGCAAAAAGTTCTAAAATTTCCTAGGTTTAAGGAGGTAAATAAAATAAATTGTATATTAAGTTTAAAAAAAATCAAAACGGCTAGTAGATAACATGATGAATGGATATTATCATATATATTAGACGTATTTTTTATGTTATGATAGAGATAAAGTCTAAATATATACGTTATAGTAAATATTTTTCGTGTGATAGATATGTTAGCTTGAAAAAAATTATTTCCATTGGTAAATAAATGTATTATTCCTGGAACTACAATCTTCTCAATAAATCTTGTAGCTATATTTTTCGGGTTTTTTCGTGGACTTACTTTATCCACGATATATACAACTGAGACATCAATACATTTTCAAGTTCATAAAAAATTTTCGAACAAAATTTTGTAGAAATATTTTGTAATAAGAATTATAGAATATTAAATAGTTACGATGAGTGCATATCACTTATGATATGTGGAAGATCCTGCCATAGTCTTTGCATCTGCGCAGTTAATTCTATATATAGTTATATCCAGACATATAGAAAATAAATATTATTCATTAAAAAACCATATTAAATCCGCAAATCGAAAATTATACATATACTGTGAATCGCTATGTTTTCTTCTGATTATTGTAACAGTTATTTATTGTATAATTCACAAACATAGATCTTAGTCTGAGATAGAGCTTATTTTAGTTCTCTTAATATGTATTTTTTATTTATCATTATTCTAATTTGCATTGTAAAATTTATTCCTTTTAACATACTTTTCAACCAGTTGCTGGCAGTACTAAATTTATCCTAATTTGCATTGTAAAATTGATTCCTGTAACATAATTTTCAATTAGTTTGTTTTTATTCATACTAAATTTATCCTCTTTTTTATTCATAGTTTAGTTTATCCTGAAGTATATAAACACATCTTGAAAATAAATTGTTTTTTTTTATTTTAACTTTTCTTGTTTAACATCTACTGTCTACCTTAAAGTTATATAATGAATTTTTTTTAAACTAAAACTTTTAAATGTGTCTGTAAGATTTTATATTTGCTTACGAAAAGTCTTTTTAGATATAAGGAAACCATTCTTTGAATATCTCAATTTTTTATTTTTCTCTTCACTGTTTGAGTATCCTGTTTATTTTTTTCTATTTTGCTCTGTCTGAGCATTTATTTTGGCCAGAGGAGTATTATTTTTTTCTAACACAAAGGATAAAATTTTGTTTGTTTTCCATTATCTAAACGTGGTTGATAAAATTTCATTCAATTTTCTTCAAACTTTTGTTTTTATACTATTTGATTTTCGTATAGTTTTAAAATATTTTATTCTATTAATTCTCACGATTTACTGTGTGTGTTTCGAACATAAAATACTTATAATTTCTTGCAAAGGTTAAAAACAAATGTTTTCTATAGTTTCTATTATTAGTTAAAAGCATATAATTTTGATTTTGTTGCTAATTAATAATCATGTATTATAATTTTTCCTTAACTATAATGAGGTGTGATTATATTTCATGTTTTTGGTGAAGTATTTGGAGCATTATAACTACATGTACACTACGTAACACTTTAAATGCAACGCTAAGAGAGGATGGACATAAAAATATGTAAATTTTAGCTTACTGTTCTTACATTTCTTTTCAAAAGTAAAATAATTCCTTACTCTAATCTATGTTTTAGCATATTTTATTTACTAAACTACTATACATAATATTAAAGTTTTATAATTAATAGAAATAATATTCTAAAATAGAGTATGCACTATGTTTAAATCATGTATTTTAAAATGCATACAGATGTTCGGATAAAAACTTAAAATGTAAAAAAGGCACGTTATTGTTTTTTATTGTCATTTCATAAAGTATTGTAGTGTACGATTGACTAAGTATGCAATTCAACAATTCATTATAATTCTTCAACGTGTTCTTTTTCAATAAAAAAAAACTTTATTGTAGTGTTAATTAATTTTTGAAGGTAACTATTACAAGAAAAATTAAGATTGAGAATCAAATACGAATCTATGTGAATTTATTGTTGTGACAGTTAAGGAAAAGTCATTAATATAGTTATAGTTAAAGTTATAGTTTTTATAGAACACGTATTTTCGATTCTAATAGAAATTTAAACCTCTTTTCAAAAAATAATTTACAATAAAGTCACTGTCTTTTTCAGGTAAATTAAACATATGTCATTGCCATGTGCTTATTTTTGCAATAGTAATCATAGTTTTAGCTTTATTTATGCACTGTTTACAAAAACTTGCACTTTGCTTGTTTGCTTTGCAATCTTAACGACTAAAAAATGCGCATATATTTCATAAATTTCAATACAAACTTCATAAAAATCCATATGTTTACTTTTTGAAATTTTACTATGCATATTATGACCTTTTGCTTGAAAAGGATAGCAATTATTTAAAAAATGACAGTACTTTTTTAAACTGTATACACCATTAAAATAGTCATTATATGAAACAAATAGCTAGCAGGTTTGTTTTCGAAATAAGAGTTTTGTCCAGGAAATTTACAAAATAATCGTAGACAGAGTATTACGGGAAACTTTGAGATTTAATTTTCTTTCCTTATGAAGAGTAATTACACTAGGAAAGATTATTTGCAGGCAAATAGAGAATACCACTTCCAATAATTCCGAATGGGCAGGAGTGGTTTTAGAGCGGAATTTGGTCGCCAAATGTCCCTAAGTCGTGCCAAAATCAATGAAAAAAATATTTGACATGAGATCAATCGAAAAGGTTTTAGATACACACACACACACACACACACACATATATATATATACACTGGTGTGCAAAAATTATATATACTGGTGTGAGGACGGAGTCGAAAAATTAGCATATCAGCTGAACGAAGAGGCAGAGCGGACAGAAAGACCAATCAGGAGATTAAGTAAGGTGACTTACGATAGCACATGCACAGATATGCAGGTAGACGTAATGGGGGGAAGTGTCTGAGTAGTATAAAGCATGTTGTCGGTGTAAGATCAGTATTTCTGGCAAAGAGATTGCACGCCGTATAGCAGTTAAAATCACACCGAGTTGCTGCCTCAGCGAGAAATGGCGAATAATCAATCTGTTAGATGACATCTGGATGCTTTTACCGAGGTCGAATCATTGGAAAGTTGGAGGAAGGCCGCAGTGTGACAAGTGTGGCTGCAGAGTTCGGAATTGCTCACAGCATCGTTTCACGACTTTGGAGACAATTTCAAACTACAGGAACAGCTATCCGGGGTTCAGTAGTGGTCGTCCACGAGCAACCCCACCCGCAGATGACCGGTACATTGTCTTACAGGCCAGAAGAAACAGGCAGCAGACAGCGGGAGAAATCGCTAGACACACGACACAGGCGACTGGACGACCGATATCGCGTTTTACCGTGGCCAGAAGACGGCACGGTGGTGGTCTGTTTGCACGACGCCCTGTACGGTGTGTACCTTTAACGCCTGCCCATCGGAGAAGGCGTTCTCTGTGGTGCCGGGAACACCGGAATTGGAGAGACAATGAATGAGGACGAGTACTCTTTAAAGATGAGAGAAGATTCAGTTTGAGTAGCGATTCTCATCGCATACTGATCTAGAGAGAGCGGGGAAAGCCGCAATCATCCCTCGAACATCATTGAAAATGGACAGGTATGAAGGTCGCGGTGTTCTCGTTTGGGAGGCATCATGCTTGGCAGTCGTACAGACCTTCACATCTTCGACGCAAGTTCAGTCAACGGGACCCGTTATTGTAACGAGATTCTTCTTCCATATGTGCGTCTTTTTAGAGGCGCTATGGGTCTGCAGTTCCTTTTCATGGACGACAATGCACCATGCCATCGCACAGTAGCTGCCGAACAGCTCTTAGAGAGTGAGGATATTGAACGTATGTATTGGCCGGCACGATCTCCGGATCTCAATCCCATCGAGCATGTATGGGATTTTCTAGGCAGACGCTTGGCAGCTCGTACCTTACCACCAGTAACGATTCGGGAGCTTCGATTGGCGCTGCAAGACGAATGGACAGCAATGCCTCAACAACTCATTGACACCCTCATTCTCAGCATGGGCAGACGCTGTGAAACCTGCCTAGCAGTCAGGGAGATCATATCCCTTACTAAAGACCGGATGTTTCTTGCTGGACACCCATCACAGGGATGTTTTGGCCTTCAGTCGCATTGCGCTCCATGCTACTTTTTCAATCAAGCTTCTTTTTATCCCTCTGATTTCTCTTTTAGTAAGTGTTGCTTACATTACACATGTCCTTACGTATTGGGGATCTTACGGTATTAAATGTGTTGATTTGGAAAGCTTTGTACAAAGTTATATTGAAAAAAAACCGTCTCGTCCTTAATTTTTGCACACACCAGTATATATATATATATATATATATATATATATATATATATATATATATATATATATATATATATAAAACTTCATTTACTTCATTTTCTGTTGAAGGGGAAGGTTAGAATCTTGTTGTAAAGCAATTTTAACCCTATTTCAAAGTCCAAAATTGGTGAAAGCTCTAGAAAAACGTAACAATTATCCATTTTGTCCAATTGACTTTTTATATGTCCAAGTATATTTTGAAGAGTTTTAATATGTTTTAAATGTGTTTTTTATCCATTCCTTGCTTTGTAGAATTCGCAGTATGCAATATGTTAATATGTCCATACTCATTTTATTTTATATTTTATTTGTATATATCTAGAAATGTATTATAAATGCGAAAGTTTGTGAGGATGTAGGTCGTCTTTCACGCAAAAACAACTAAATGGATTTTAATGAAACTTTACAGTAAATAGTTTGTGTCAAAATTTAAGTGCCTTATATTTTTGTATGTTAATGAACACCTTAGAAAAGGATTTGACTATTTATTTTAAGTGAACGGTGTATATAATTCATATTACAGTGGAATATCTTTAATTAATTTATTAGTTCTAACGGATTAAATTTCCCAAAGTGAAGTATTTTGTTTATGTATATCCCTTTATTTTCAATGTAGTGATTCAAAAAAAAATATTGTTTGAAAAAACCTGCAGTAAATCATAATGCGGTGGATAAAGTGTTAACGTGCATCGCACCCCTACACGGCGGGTCTTACAAAGCTCTAATAAAGCTCGAGCAATGAAAGTAGCTAGACATTTGCCAACTTGACTCTATCGTTAACATTTCGCTATGTTTTTCATTGAATCGCCATTATAATTTAAGAAACGGTGTTGTTTGCGGATATTACAATTTTAACATACAATAAATACAACAGAAAATAATATTAATGTATTACACTTTCTGATATAAACTATTTACACTATTTTAAGCGTTCATTACACAAAACTTTTAACAATGTGTTACTTTTGCTGAGCAGAGATCAGCTTAGGGAGGTATTGTGAAAAATCGATCCTCAAGAGTTTTACGAGGAATTATAAATAAAGAAAATGCTTTTTATCAGCTATTAGAACTACATACTTAAAATTTAACAAAGGTGTTTTCATTCTTTCTTTTTTTGTTTAGTTGAGATATGCAAAAAAACTTTTTTGGTTTAATTTGAAATTCACGTAAAATTAACTCATTAAAAACTTCTTTATCCTTCAATCTGTGTTTAATTTTTCAGTTCACCTGTGCAAAGAACAGGTATACCTGCTAGTACACACACACGCATATATATATATATATATATATATATATATATATATATATATATATATATACTAAAATAATATAAGATACGAAGTGAAAAAGTTGTAAAACCTACAATGTCAAAGAAGAAATAAATTGAAGTTCAGGACACACTACAAATGTGCATACAAAAAGAGTCTTTGGATTAAAATGGAGTCATATTATGATTTCTAGAGCAGTAGCTGAATTAGGCCAGTGATTTAGGATTAAGCAATGTGTTATGTGTGTGTCCACCTTCCATATATATATATATATATATATGGATGATTTACGCTATTCATTTGTGAATATACTGGGTTTTTAATTTGGGCACTTTCGGATTTTAAATATTTTTCTTTTTATTCGACTATTTTAAAGATGGGTGCATCATCTTTGGTGTTCGATGGTTCAATTATATTGTGCACTTAATTATTTTTGTCTTTTACCATTTTAATGTTATAATATCTTTCAGAATGCGATGGCGAATAGTTTAATTTTTTAAGTATTAACTTTTTAAATTTTAAATTTTTGAGAATTGTGGAAATTTCCTGATTATAACTTACCAAGTTGCAACAGGAGGAAGGTTGGCGCAATCAAACTAGTTTAACCCCACTTATCGGACGTAAGTCCGAGGTTGCATTTAGATATTTTATAAATTTTTATTTTATAAAATTTTTAATTTTGTTTGAAAACGTTGGTATTTTACTTCCTATATTCGCCATTGATATTTTGAAATGAGATTTAGTATTATAAAATTCATATAATTTCAATTTTTTATTGATTTATATATATATATTTAAATATATATATATATATATATATATATATATATATATATATATATATATATATACATATACCTCAAAAACCTCGGGACACTGACAAGCCTAAATAACGATCTAGCAAAAGAGTGAATGTTCGCCCTTAAAGATAGAAGCGGAAATGTATTTCTTTTGTTTGATGCGATATTTTTGATTTCTGATTTAAATCTCTAAAGTCCATATTTGTATGAATTTTAAATTGTTGCTATATGTGCTACATGGACGTACTAATTGTTTCTATTAAAAATAAATTGAATAAGATTAGATTTACTCCTAATAAATAGTTTCTTAAAGTGTGGGAATTTATTATGTTTGAAAACCATTCAACAACGTAACAGCAAGGAACATATATTAAATGGTTTTGTTTTTAAACTTCTGATGTTTTTTTGGCTTTTCAACTTTACAGTGTATTGGCAAATATAAAGGAGAGAAAGTACCTTTTCATCTCAGAAAATTTTGATTTATCTTAACACTCTGTTACTGGTACAATAAATATAGAATAAATACAATTGAACCGGACGTATTGAGTAAAAGTATATAATTGATTCTTATATATTTCCTGTTTTTCTTCTTCTAACAAAGAATAAGTATGCTATTAATCAGGTAACGTCAAAAGTAGTACACACACGAGGAGATATTTTTTATACTTTAAGGATGTTTACAAAAGTCTTCCTGGAACTGCTTTGAACTCAGCTGGAACGGTTTAGCCAATTTCCAGTAATAAAGAAGCATTCGAAAAATAAGGTATTTGTTGACATTTTATAAGGTTTCTTTATCTTTAAATAAACAGTAATTCAATAAGTTTTCTTTTTACTCATTTTATAGTTAATTAAGTTTTCTCTGAAGGTCTTAATTGAACTACATGTTCTTATCATGAGCAAACGGAGTTAAATCGTATTTCAACATAAATGCACTTTCCTGATGCTGAAAACTAAACACCATGCTTAAAGCTTGTCATAACACGTTAAGAATTGCTGATTACTATTTCATAAATTAGATATTTTTCATGTTAGAATTCACAGTAATTATATACTAAAATAATACAATGGGCTAAATTCGTGACAATCACATGATAAATACAATCACGTGTTCTCCATTTAATTTAAAACAAACTGACATTAGACTTGTACTTGTTGATTTACACGAGGAAATTAGATAGAATTTAAAATAGGTAAATTGGATACAGATGTTAAATTGTAAGAATTCTTTAAAAAAGTTTTTCAACCTTTTTTTTTAAAAAAAATCTTACATTACATTAAATCTTACATGTATTTTTGAATCGAGTGGGTTTCATTTACAAATGTAGGTTATTATTGCTGTTTTTAAGAGAAAGTTTCTACAAAAATCAAACATTGACCACAGCGAAGAACATTACTTTATTATTTGGATACACGTGATTGTATTTGTGGTGTGATTATGATGCCACATGAATTTATGAACTGCTTGGCAGGAAACTCGTATTTGTCATTATCATGTGACTGTGACGTCATCTGAGTTTAGAACACTAAATCCCCCCCCTCCCAAATTTTGTAATAATCTGTATCCGAAAAATCGGACCGAATTACGTGACAACTGAAATCACTAAAAGTACGGGTTATGTTGATAAAAGTTTATTAAAAATTTTACCATAACTTGATGTAAAAATTAAATAATAAATAAATGAAAAAATGTCCTTAAAAAAAAAATTAATAAACGGATGTTGATTAGCCGTGTTCGGATTAACGGGACTGTACTGTACAACTGAAAAAGTACGATAAAATTTAAAAATTACCAAAAAAAAATAATAATAAATAAATAAAAATGAAAAAAAATTAATTGTTGAAGCAATTACTACAAAGCAAAAGCATATTAAATCTGCAATGACAGTAAATGAGAAATAAAAAAAAACATTTTATTTTATATTTAACTTATTTGATACATTTTTTGCAATCAGTATTTTTATGAGTTTTCCAGCAGTTGGGAATAGGATGTTTTAAAATTAAGTAGTTAACATACCAATAAATAATTGTCTGCTGTATTTTTATTTGTGAATTAAGGGGTGTTGGAAAGCTAAAATCTTATTTTTTTGACAATTTGAGATTTTTACATTTTCAAACTGCATAGACTTTAACCTTTCTAAAAATACCTTACTTTAACCTCTAGGGTAATTAGAAGCCCTTAAAACGTATTTTTAAATAATCATTGAATTTGGGCCACGCCCATTTTAATGGCGAAAATTGTGAACAAATTACTTTGTTTTTGCTTATAAGTGTAACGACTGATATAAACCAAAACATATATCTTTTATTTTAAATTGAGCCTTTATTTTTTTTTATTTCCTAGTCGATTAGAAGTCTTCCTGTATACATTAAAATCAATTTATCTCAAAATGTAAATTTTAATGTACGATGTACCTTTTCTGAGAAACTACTGTTCACATATATGTAAATTTTTTATGAATTATTTATAATGATGTCTAATATATACTAAAATGAGCCTTTTGCAAAAAAACTCAAAAATTTAATTTTTACAAATTTTTTAAGTAAAAAATGGGTCAAATTTCGCATTGTTTGATAAAATATTTCATAATTTATTAAAATTTTCAAAATTAGCTAAAAGCTCATTTTAGTATAATGAGAGAGGTGTACTTTAATAGTATGAAAAATTTCAAGCATGTACATAAAACAGATTTTGAGAAAAAGTACATCGAAAACAGCCAATTTAACATTGTCCGTATAGAGAAAGAGAGAGGTTTCCAACTCCCCTTAATTAATCTTGCATTTTTATGCAAGAACAGAAAGCCACTTTTATCGTGAAGTAAAAGTTTTAAAAATGTTTTTTTCTTCCTTGATTTATTTTTTCATTAGAAATTTATGAAATTAAAAAGATCGTTTTCTTGAATTTGAGATTTAAAATTGACGATTGTCGCTTATTTATTTTTTATACATTGTTTATTATAATGTTACACAATGAAGCTACATGAGGGTTATTGCTACGAATATTGTGTGAACCCCATTCGAGTGATGTAGTAGTATCAGAGCCGCACCTCATAAACTTCAACACCACCCTAACGTGAGGACTGAGGTTCGACGTGCATCAGCTCGTCTACACGACAGATCTTAAGAGGTTCCATAACTCGAACCTACGTCTCTATAAGGCTGGTCACAATTTCAAGAACGTTGTCACTCGGCTATCGCATCCACTACAAATGTATTGAATATACGTAGACGAACTTTCTACTCTAAAGTATACATACCAACAAATCGTAAAATGGCATAAAAACTGCATTCTTCTTATAAAAATTGAAATTCCTAATATGTTGAATTTCACGGCATGAAAAAGCATGAGATTATTGGCGTTTATAACTAAGAAAAGTTTTAAAAAAACTATCTTTAAAAATTACTTTAAAAAAGCGACATCACACACATTAAGAAAGTTATGTCAAGGTGTTTTTTTTCAATTCCTACTATTAGATCACTCTCCCCCTATATATATATGTATATATATATATATATATATATCTTGTTAAAATTTTCAATCGTTAATAAAATACTTTTTATTCATCCATTTAAGTGCAAATACATTTTTTAAAACTTGTAGTGGATGACACTTTATGTTAATACATTTTTTCAAATCTTAACTAATTAATTAAATTAGAAAATGAATAAATAATAACAATCAAAAATAACAGTCTAACAACAAATATAGAAAGGAAAATCATTCGTTGTGTCCCTGTAGCGCAATGGATAGCGCGTTGGACTTCTAATCCCACCTGGGATGGCCTAATTTTTGAGAATGTGATTTCTTTTTTATTATACGATTTTATTAGAATAATTAAATTTAATTAATGAATAAATAGTAACGAATAAACAGAAAAAAAGTCCAACACCCTGTATTGAAAGGGGAAATGGAAAATTTCAATGAAAATTGCTTTGTATTTTGTCACTTATTATTGTGATTCTATCATATGTATATACATATTTATATTAATTTTAATTTTTAATAAAAAGTAACTAAAATAAAATTTTTCTTTGTTGACCTAAGGATGAATTTACTATATATATATATTTTTTATAAAGAGTGTTTATTTTTTAAGGTATAGAAGTTTAAATTGGCATTACTTTCCAAGATGGCGACCGATTTAACAGCTGTCAAGTGATTTATTCTCAGTTTTTGGTTTGACAATTCATCAAAACGATCATCAAGCAAGGCGTAGATTCGTCGAATGAGCCCAAAACGAGATTGCCGTTGTTCCCGATTTTCATAAGCGAATTTTGTTTAGCGGTGAACCGCACTTCTGGTTGAATGGCTACGTCAACAAACAAAACTGCACATTTGGATTTGCTAATCCACAAGTGTATGTCGAAACACCATTACATCCAGAAAAACTGACTGTTTGGTGCGCTTTATGGGCTGGTAGAATCCTTCTTCAAAAACGACGAAGGCCACAACGTTACAGTCAATTGTGATCGGTATAGAGCCATGATTACTAACTTTTTCATTCCTTAATTGAACAATCATGATGTCCAGGAGCTGTGGTTCCAACAAGACGACGCAACATGTCACACAGCTCGTGCCACAATCGATTTATTGAAAGACACGTTTGGTGACCGCCTAATTTCACGTTTTGGACTTGTGAATTGGCCTCCAAGATCTTGTGATTTAACACCGCTAGACTATTTTCTGTGGGGCTATGTAAAGGCATTGGTCTATGCGGATAAGCCACAAACGCTTGACCATTTGGAAGACAACATCCACCGTGTTATTGCCGATATACGGCCACAAATGTTGGAAAAAGTCATCGAACATTGGACGTTCAGATTGGACTACATCCAAGCCAGCCGTGGCAGTCCTATGCCAGAAATCATATTTAAAATGTAATGCCACAAGATTATCTTTCGAATAAAAAAAATTAATGTCACTCGAATAATACATCGTTGTTTTACTGCAATTTAAAGTTCTATACCTCTATAAAAAAAAAACACCCTTTATATTGCTTGTTTTATATTGCTTTATATTGCTTGCACCCTTTATATTGCTTGCTACCCTTTTTTTGCTTGTTAAAGAAATATCTACTACATAAAAAAATACATTACAGTGAGACTGGAAACCCCATTTTCAAACTAAAGAAATGATTATAAAGATTTAAAAACAAAAATATGCTTCAGTCTGAAGTTAATGATTTTGTAATAGCACTATTAAGAAAAAAAAGGCTAAACTGTAGGAAGCAATCTGAAACTCTGCTTGCTGAAAATAGGCGGAAATTTCTGGAAATGATCAAACACGATTTTACTTAAATGGTATAACCTAAAAAGAGCTATTTTAAATAGTTTTATAAGAGAAAGTAATCATAAGAATTGATTGTCATCCTAAGCAAAAGTTTCTAAAAGATTCAACACATTGCAACAGTATTTCAGTACAGTAAAAAATAAAATCTTAAACAGAATTTGGCGTAGCTATTCAATATTACTATACAGTTGACCATACAATATACAAAAAGATGGTACTTATGCAAAGAAAACTAACAAAAAAATTCCTTCCATAAAGCACAAACAACCTTTTGTATTTCATAAAAGTAATAAAGAAAATATTTTTTTAAAATTTATTTCAGTCTGTTTTTGAATCTGACTTTATAGCACTATATAAAATATCCGACTACTTTTGGAACCGTGATTTTCAGGAGCGCATCGATGGATAGTTTTCATGACATTTAGTGTTACTCAGATTAGAATACATGCATAAAATTATTTTAAGGACATTTTGACAGAAAAAATTATTTAAATATAATATTTTGGCAAATATTAACTTAGAATAACCTTTGTTCAAAATGTTCTCCATTTGTGAAAAATTCTTCTATTATAATAATATTTTGCCTCTATATAGCTCAGACCTCTCTACAGAGGCTCAACTAGAATTTTCGAAAAATTCAGATTATTTTCAGAGTTACCACCAATTGAAATAGTTATTGGCGTTTTTTTTCTTAAAATTGTTCCCCTCTGTTGTCGTAAAATATGAATAAACCCACTTCTAAGTTATATATTTCAAAAATTCTATTTGAGCCTCTGTAGAGAAATCTGAGCTATATACAGGCAAAATATTATTATAATAAAACCATTTTTCACAAAAGGAGAACATTTGGAAAAAAGATTATTCTAAGTTATTTTTTTGCCAAAATATTATATTTAAATAAATGTTTTTTTGTCAAAATGTCCTTAAAACAATTTTTTGCATATATTTGATAGTCGGATACCTTAAAGTCGTCTGATATTAGATACGTAACTTTAGCACATAATTTTAACCAAAGGAATAGATGCATGCTATAAATGTATGTACATTCACTTCATTTTTTTTACTTATTATTACGTCAAGAAATGAATAAAATCAAATTTATTATCTGCTACTTAGCCTAAGTTATAACAATATTCTGGAAAAAAAAATAAAACAACAAAGGTTTACTTTTTCGTATTCTTAGAAAATTTATAAACTATGCTTTTTTTATGATTCATGATAATATTTTGTAAGCCGAAAAATAAAATAACAATGCTTAGTAATATTCTGGAAAAAAGTAAAATAACAAAGATTATCTTTTTCGCGTATTAGAAAGCTCATAAATTATGCTCCTTTTATGATTCATGATAATATTTTGTATACCAAACATTGAGTAACAACTTTTTAAAAAATAATATTTCAAAGAAGCTGAGCTGTTAGTTTGAAAGGTATAAACAATTGGTAATCAAAAAATGCTTTGATGAGTGGATCAGGACAGTGCGAATTCACCAAAGCTTTGGGCACCATTTATTATGCAATATTGAAACTAAAATGATCCTATATATATCTTGATTATTTTTATCACTGTATTAGTCGTCTAATTTTTGTTGAAGTTTTAATCATATTTTATTTATACTGTTGTTTTGTATACTGGGATATTTGTTTTACTGTTGTTTCTTGTTGCTTTATTTTGTAAATTATTATGCTATCTACTTTGCTATTTTAATTCTTTTTTTTAATTTTTAGTAATCATCAACTTTTTTCATACTTCATATAAAATTTGTTTTCTAAAATGGAGGTTGAAATAAATGTGGTTAGCTGAGACTTAAGCTGCTCATTTTGTTATCAAATTCTCACTGCCCCTACTGTTTTAAAAAGCATTTATGAGTAAGAACAGTTAATTATTAAATATTGTCCTTACGAGTCTGAGAAAATTTTTCTTACGAGATACTTTTAAAAAAGCTATATGGTAAGTTGACATATGTCTTACTTCTTTTGAAAAAAAAAAACCAGAATTAATAGGAAAAAATAATAGAAAAAAAGGGTGAATTAATTTATATTTTATATAGAAATTAAGGTTTTGTTTCTAATATTTTATACTTTTATTTTCCTTCAGGCAGAACAAAATAAGATCTTTTAATGAAATTTACTTAATTTCATATATTTATCTGTTTCAGGCATTTGTATTTTATTATAAATAAAAGAGTACCCCCTTTCCACCTAGCGGTGATCCAACTCCTTATCTAAAAATTATACAGTTGTTCATACTCATTGCTCAAATTGTATAAGTTTTATTTACGTGTATTATGTAGTTCCATTAATTTGTCTTTGATGTGTTTCCGCGTAAGAAAAACATCATTGTATCCAACGATTAGCAGGTACACACAAAAAGATGACTCAATCTGGAACTGTTCTTTAGTGATCGAATTTCGCGGTGACCATTTTGGGTGAATTTGCGTCCATATGGAAAACGTTTTGGTTGTATTTGCACTATCCTGATCTATTCCTTGACTCTAGTACGGTGAAAATTCCGAATGTTTTTCTAGGAAGTTTTTCCCCGCTCTTGTCATATTGTCTATATGGGTCTTGAAGGACCTTGTAGAAGGAAACTATTTAAAATTGCAATATCAATTTTATTTGAATCGATAGACTTTCTTACAAATCTGCAAATTCTTTCAGTAATACCTGCATTAATTGTTCATTAACAGTAAGAAAATAGACGCATACTATACCCTTTGAAGCCACAAGATATTTGAGAGACCTTTTATGGTAGATAAAAATACTTTTTAGTGCAGTGGTTTTTTGTTCGAAATTAAAGAGTGTCCTTCTTCTTTTCATGTGTATATCGACACTCCTCATTTTCAAGTCAAATTGAAATTAGAGTTTTAGAATGTTTCACTTTGTGCTTTGCAGTAATTTAAAAATCTGGTCGTAATAAACTTTGATCTTGAATTCAAAATACCAAGCACCTCTTAACGGTAAATTTACAAAATTGAAACAAGTTTTTCAAGTTTCCATGGGGATAAAATTGTACAGTCGGAAAATGCCCGTGCAACACTGGGCTAAGCGGGGAGGGGAAAAAACCATTGGGTGGCAAGGAAGTGGAAGAAATTCTAAAGAAGGGAGTTTGAATGACATGTATATAGAAATCTCACACACACCAGGAAGTGCTGACATCGTGAGGGGAAGGGGAAATATACATGAGAAAAAAGGGATACACTCGAAAAATGCTGCTATTTAGACCTTTTTTTGGCAAGTTTTAACTTATTCCCGGACATTTTAAGAGAATTTTTTCCATTAGCATGCTCGTGAAACCAATAAGGTGTCATTACTAAATGAAGCATTCACTATGTGCCAAATTCCAATTCAACTGAAGTTATTCTTCGTTAAAAATTCAATAATTATTCGCTTTTCAACTACAGTAAATAATTTATGCTTAATAATCATTGTGCTAAGAAAACTGCACAATGAAAAATATATATAGAACAAATAGAATGCAAAACGCGTGCGATTATTGAAACTGTAATCAACTTTTCATATCTACTGTGATAAAATTTGTTGAAAAGTCAATCTGTACTGTAAAAAAGTCTTATTTTTTATTTCATCTATATCATCATACATCATCTTGTAAAACCGAGGATCATAAGAACGTGAAAGCGATTGATGATTTTTAAACTTGGATATTTAATCTCCAAAACTTTTAGCTACATTTTATCACATGAAGATTTATTCATTCCATATAACGATCGCAATGTAACACTTTGCTTTTTTAAAAAATACTAAGTGACTAAATTCAGAAGGAGAGGGAAGTGAAAATCTCCTTGTTTCCATTCTCTCTCTCTCTCTCTCTCACTCTCGATAATCAATAATGTTGTTGGGGTTAATAATGGGGTTAAACATCCCATATAGACAGTATTTCTCAGTGAATTGTCGGCCAACCAAATTTGGTGTAAACAAAATGTTCAATAGGAATTTTAAAAGAAGTAAGTGAAAAATACTTTCTAGAAGGACACTTTGTATTATAAAGCGAATAATTTAACAAAAAAAGAGCACACGGGGTGTATAAGCAATTTTAATTATTAAAAGCAAGATTTAGAAGCATTACACTTTAAAATAGAGAACTGTACAGGTCGCCTACAGGTTTTATGGGGAAGGAGGTGAAACCCTGTTTTCCTTATTCTGGCTTTGGAACTTCATAAATGAATGAATGAATATTAACGTCGCGCAATTCAGCTACTACGTCCCGTGGGCTAGCGACTCCCTCTTTTAACTTACACACCCCACCAACAGGCGTATTTTTGAGCCTCGACCTCTCTGCATGGCAGGTTTTAAGAGTTACTAGTCTCTCATTTATGGCACGCCGTCTACTTGTCCGTTACCTTGACCACTATGTTACCACGGCCCTTGGAATTACATACATAATTATGTTTATTACCCTAGTGTTGAGAAGTAGGACAACTTGATGAGCTTCATTACGGGTCTTGTGAGAAACGTCACACCAAATCATGCACGATATACAATTGATGTAAAACTTGGTGGCTATCCAATAATCTGTTTCAAAAACAGTATGTTGTTTATAAGGGAAGTTTAATTTAACCACCTTTATATTAGATTTCATTTTCCTCGTGGATATTAATTATTACTTAAAAAGTCAGTAAGATATTTAAGGCTATCCTATAATTTCAGCTCAATTAAGAGAGTTTGGACAAAAGCTAAAACAATACAAGATCACTCACCTTTTCAATAATTGATACTGAGACACCAGCTCTGATGAGGCATTCAGTACAAGATTACTTTAAGAATTATAACAATAAACAAAATAAAAATTTCTCTGTACTTTAGTAACTATTTGAAGATCCGAAGAAATTTCATTCTTTTGTAGAGATAAAAATTAAGGTAATTAAAGGTGGCACGAGTCAAGACAATTTGATCCATGGTTGCTTCACAGGAATTTAAAACTCCTAGTTAGAACAGACAGAAAAGTGTGTTTTTTGTAGTTTGCTTCAGAATTTATTCTCGCTTTTCTTTTTAAGAAAAACATTGAATGGGTAAAAGAAAAGTCCCGCTTAAACAGAATTTCTAAGTTAGTTTGGACATCGAAAACGCCTCAGGTTGTAAAAACATTTAACAACTTAACTTTACACCTAAATTCCTTGACTACATCTCAAGTAGATATTTTTAAAATCCCAATAAACAATTTTGCTAACAATTTTATTTTTAACGTAAGAATTAAGAAATAAAATATTTTTTAAAAATATATTATTTAGGTACAATAACTCTGACATATATAGAAAATTGAACTAAATATTTCAAACTATAAAATACTGTATTATCAATTAATCAAATATTGTATTTGTTCATTAATTATTAAATTACTGTGTTTAGTTCTATTTTGATCGTTAGACAAAAATGACTTCCTTTGTCTTTAATTTTTCAAGCGACATAAGAATATTATCTTAACACACATACAAAAAATTTTTTAATAAATTATCATTACTTGGATTAAAATATTTTTTACTGAAATAGTTAATAACAATAACTTGATAGACAATAATCCTTATTATAAAGTAGTAAAAACTTTAGGTTGGTCCAATGTTTAATTAAAATGTTTCTCTGGATTTAATTAAGAAATATCTACACTTAGAATCCAAGTTCATTAAATATCTTGTTTTTAAAAGTATTTCTTATTTTTATATTTTAACTTGTTCAATTAAATTATAAGATGTTATAAGTAAAATCTTTGTGAAAATATACTGCTATCTTACTTCTGTTTTGAGCGTATTTGAAGAAAATAATTATTTGTGTACCAAATTAAAAATCAGCTTCCATGTATGAAAACAATGGATTAAATCATGCTCTACTGTTCATAGTTTAAACGTTAAAAAATAAAATCTCTCGTATTGCTAATCCACACTTTGCTTTTCAAATATTGCAATCTAAAATTTTCTGATTTTAATTGAGATTAATTTTTAGTCAATCTTAAAAAGGAAAAACAAACTACTAATTATCAATTATTTTATCGTGTGATCATCATAAATTTAATATTAAATTAAAGAGTATTAAAATGATTATTTAAAAGAAAATATTTTTAATGTTTGACTCGAAACTTTGATTTGAATATATAATTGAAATCAATCTTTATTTAAATTCTTGAGCTATTTATATTAATTTTAATAGTGTAAATTATATGTATGTATATTTTTAAATCAATGGACGCAGTTTTTTATGAATAGGATCATAAATAAGAAAATAAAATAACTTTCATAAATGCTTCTTAAATAAGTTATTTTGCAGAAAAATATTTGAAGGAAATGGAACGTTAAACTCAATACTTTATGAATTTAATTAACATAAATTTTTTTAAAGCATTTTTATCCAGAACCACTCACTGCATCTGTACCAAAAGGTACTTCTAAAAATATAAATATGAAAAAATAATCCTTTAATTCTTAACTTGACACGTTTTTTTTTGTCGTTAAATAAACAAAACCTGAAAAATTTAATATGAGATTATTTTGATAACAGAGTTGTTTGCCTGTAAAATACATTTGAACAAAATAATATGCCAAAAAATAGTAATATATGGTTTCATAAATTATTAAGTTTTAAAAATTTACTAAGCTTTGTGCATTTTTTATAAATACCTTGGTGTATTTTTGGTTACTGGGCCCACTCTAAAGATTTAATACTTCATGAAAAAATGTATCAGTTAAAAGCATTGACAATCTACAAGTACATAAGCTACATTGCACACTCTTTATAAGCTTGTTTGGATCCCTAGACTCAAGTTAGATTTCCCTCGTGGTGTTAAGAAGACAATGATGGAAAAAACATTCTTGTCAGCTTTATGAATATTGAAGCTCGGTTAATGCGGAAGTCTGAAAAGAATGTTTGAGAGGTTCTCAAAATACCAAACAATGATACATTTATCTTTGCAAGATGAAACTACTTTAGTCAACAACTGTTCTCAATATTTCAAGAATTTCTTTGCTAAACAGTTTGAACATTGATTTAATTCAACATAATTTTTATTCTACAAACACTTCTGCGACACATTGCGAATAATGCAATATATTACAAATCCAAGACAAAGTTTGAACCTAAAATTATATTTACACAACTTTTTTTCTTTTGTAATTACAATTACAGAATCAGTTACAAATTAAGCATTATAGTAAACTATTTTATACATTCTAGGTATGAAAAATATATAAGTATTACTACCAAACGATTTAGAATAAGCAAGATGAAGTTAATTATGCTGCGATTTAATTTATCTGTACCTATAATACTTATACAGTGGGCCACAAAAGTGTTCATAAACTTGTAATTTCTTATAAAATTTTTAATGTTTACGACTAATAAAAATTAATATATTGTAATTGTAATTTTTTGTGATATCTGCAACTTGTTTTTAATGAAATAACATAATTTATTTTTTAAAAATATTATAACTATTTGTTAAAAAAAATTATCAAAAAGCTACTAAAAATTACGCCACAAAAGTCTTCGTACACTTAACAAAAATCTCAACTTAGCTTTAGATATCCTATCTCTTTCTTAATTTAGTACTTAGTAGGATATCTTTTAGTGTTCAAAACAACTTTTAAATGTCTTACTATAGATTTAAGCAGTTTTTTTTGTAATTTCTGCATAGGTTTTCCTCCACTCATCTGTGATTATTGCTTTTACTTCACATTTTGTGTTAGTTTGTCATGTTTTCTTTTTTTTTTACATTAGATTCTCACCAAATATGTTCTACTGGGCAAAATAAAGTGATTAAGGAGGTGTTTTCCTAATTTGGGGCAATTATAGAGACACCAGTAGCGTACAATGAGAGCAGTGCACTTGGCGTCATTACCCAGTTAAAAAATTAAGTTTTCTCCAATATCTAAATTCCGGGCCTATAATTTAAAATTTCTCTTTAAAATAATTAAATAGAGCTCATGATTCATAATACCATGAAAAAATACTAAATTACCTAATTCTGAAGCCAATTTCCACCCCCAGCCCAAACACCTTCACTTCCATGCTGAAGTATGGAAGTGAAGGAGTTATTGTTCCACATAAATTCATGGGAATAAAACATCAATATTTTTCCATTTACAAGCTATTATAGGCCTATCGGAACCAAAAATGTGGAATTATCTTCCATCCCAATCATTTGCTGTCAATTTTGAATTTTCTGAAACTTAATTCCAAGAATCTAGTTGGATCAATAAAATATGAAGGTAGAAGTGTTCTTGCGTGGGGGTGTAAATCGACCACAACATTTGGTAATTTGGTATTTTTTGTTGATATTGTGAATCAATAGCTCTATTTAAATATTTTAAAGTGAAATTTTAAATTATCCGCCTAAAATTTGGATATTGAAGACTACTTAATTTTTTTAACAGAGTAATGACGTTGTTCTCATTGTACGCCATTGGTGTCTCTATGACTGTCTCTATAACTGACCCCAAATTATGAAAACACCTCCTCAATCACTTTATTTAGCCCAGTAGAACATATTTGGTGAGATTCTGATGTAAAAAAAAGAAAGCATGATAAACTAACACAAAATGTGAAGTAAAAACAATAATCACAGAAGAGTGGAGGAAAGTCGATGCAGAAATTACAAAAAAAAAACTGATTAAATCTATACTAAGACGTTTAAAAGTTGTTATGAACACTAAAAGATATCCTACTAAGTACTAAATTAAGAAAGGATATTTAAAACTAAGTTGAGACTTTTGTTAAGTGTACGAATACTTTTGTGGCGTAATTTTTAGTAGCTTTTTGATAATTAATTTTTTTAACAAATAGTTATAATATTTTTAAAAAATAAATTATGTCATTCTATTAAGAATAAGTTGCAGATATCGTAAAAAAATTACAATTACAATATATTAATTTTTATTGGTTGAAAACATCAAATTTTTTAAGAAATATATTGCAAGTGTATGAACACTTTTGTGGCACACTGTATAATATATGCTTTATTTTCACCAATATACTTCACACTCAAGAGAAAATTCGAACATATATGATATTTTCTATACGTTTTTTTAAAATTAGTTACAGAAACAGTTTCAAATTAAACATTATAGTAAATGATTTTATATATTCCATTAAATCAAATAGAATAAATACATATATATTACTACCAAATGGTTTAGTATAAGCATGATTAAGTTATTTCAAGATTTTTTTAAAATTTTTACCTATATTATCGGTGTAACATAATTTATTTTACCAATATACTATACAAACCCAAGACAAAATTCAAACAAAGAATTACTTTTAAGGCAGTTTTATTTCTTTTTTTTGTAATTACTTATAGAAATAGCTAAAAATTAAATATCATTGTAAACTATTTTCTACATTTCAGCAAACCAAATAGAATAAATACATAAATATTACTACCAGACGATTTAGTATAAGCCAGATTCACAGTTGTATATAATTCTTCTATAATTTTATTTCATTTTAGCTATAATTACAAGGAATTTTGTAAATTATACAAATTCACAGATAATATTGTGAATTCTTTTTATTACATTTAATGCAAATAAAAGATACGAATTTAATTTCGAATGCGTTATTAAAATATTTTTAATTATTGAAGTATAATAATAACAATATTTTTTTTCAAATAAGCATTTAAATCCTTTTCTAAATGTACAACCATGCATATTGATTAAAAACGTAACACTTAAAAACTGTCCACAAATCCACAAAACGATGCCGAATCTACAATTTTAAAGTTAAAGAATAATAATTTTACAAACCAGTTTACATGGAATTAGTTACTCTGCTAGTACCTGGAAATATATATCTGGATTGATTAAACAAGCTTTATTTTTGAAATAATTTTATTATTCTTGATACAGTTTTACTACAGCATTCAGAAGCATACTTGTAGTAATTAATAGACTAACAATTTGCTAACGTATATGTTACTTGCCTACTCAGTCAAAAGCCGGATCTACTTTCAGGCTCCTTAAATATTACAAATAATTGCTGTTAACAACCAACCAGCTTTAAATTATTATCAAATTCTAGTATCTCGTGTCAAATTTTGGTGATAAGTATAATTACAGAGAGCGATAATCACTGTCAATTAATGAACTCTTGTATCTCTCTCAAGTTTAGGTTTGATGATATGGTCATTTATTAAGTTACTTATAAACTACTTATTTGGGATTTAGAAATTGTTTCAAGAAATTATTATTTAATTGTACATTTAGTGTTGTTTTATACAAGTATCAAAAACTATTTTAAATAATTTCTGCTATCAACTGAATTAGTAATATATTTTGAGTTTTTGAAAGCATTTAAAATTCACCAATTTACGCAATTTAGAATTTTCATAGAGAAAATTTAAAGATACATTCCTGTTATGCAAGGTAGCAGCATAAAATGATAGATTAGTATGTAACTATGTTATTAATTTTACATTTTGGAGTGAATTCTCTTTTTATTTTTTTACGCTACTTGAATACTAAGATATTATTGTACAACTATTGATAAGTTTATTTGTCACATAAATCATTAAATGCAGAATCGTTATTTCCAATTAGAACAGTGTTAGACTAATTTTTTCGCCAAATCAAGTTATAAAATAACCAAAAAATAGAAACAATTATAAAATTTAAAATATCATTTGATAAAAAAACAAATAGCACCAGTATAAACATATTCCAATTAAATACTGACAGTTTATTGATAAGAACATGCGAGATGACAAAATAAGTATTTTTAGAAGTCAACAGGAAAATCAAAGATAAGAAATAAAATTCTATTTTTATTTAATATAATTATGATTTGACTTAAGAATTTAGGTTTTTAACATGGCAAATTAATAAAGTATTTAAATTAGTTTGTATGAACGATACGTCTGAAATATTTACGATAAAACTATTTTGAAACTCATTTAATTTTTGTTCTTTCTTTTCTTCTTTTAGAATGAATGTGCTTATTGCAACCCTAGAACTTTATTAAACACGGTAAGTTGGTAAATTGTGAAAGAAATGTTCTGTCTTTTAAAAATTAAATACTAGACTTTTATTAAAACATTTTATCTTGTGCATAATTTGTGTTATAAATCCACGACTGTTTTAATTTTTGTAAGGAATTTAAATATGTAACAGTTCTTTCATTTTAATGTACAAAAAAAGATGCCTTACAATTAAGAGAAAATGTTTATATCATTCTAAGAAACTTAATGAAATCGCTTGCTTTTTAAAGTTACGACAAAAGGGAAAAATTATCTTTTTTTTTACATTTATATAAAATAAACATAATATTCAACTAATTTAATCTGTTAACTTAACGAGTACAAGTTTCAAGATGAAAAACACTTAATAAAATTAAAATTACATTTTCTTTAAAACCCTTATTATTTTACTTTTCTTCCATTTTTCATTTAAAAAATGCTTATATTTAGGATTAAATTAGTAAATCTCTTTAATTTGATTAAATCTCTTTAATTTTATTATTTGTGTCTATTGTGAATATATGGGTATAAATGGACGAGTAGATATAAAAAATATTTTTTTCCATTTCGCCATCGCAGGCAATAAAGTCGCCAAAAATGATACAACAGACGTCAAACAGAGTATTTTGCATTGAACGTAAGCAAAATAATTTAAAACAACATTAAAATGTTTATACCTCTGAAGTAAAAAATTTTTAGAATTATCATTTATTAACACTTTTTTTTTATTTGTATATTGCGTATTGATGCCAATGAAGTATGCTTGGCGAGATTTGAGTTAGCGAAACGGAAAAGTACCGAAAAAATGATAAATGAATGAAGTAATCTTAAATTTAAAAAAAAAAACATCAATTGATTAATTATAAAAGAGCGAGTCTGACATTTTGGTTTTTTAAGGATTGTACATTAATTTTAATCATAAATGATCAATTTTCATTTTTTGAACAGAAGTGACGTATTTATATATTCCGTTAAAGCATTATCATAATTATATTAATCTTCATTTATTTTATCATAAATCATAATTTATTAAAGCTTTAAGAAAAAACAGTATTTATATAATCATGTTTAATAAGAAATTAAGAGAATACTATACATTCTAATTATTTTTTTTCTAAAAATTCTAAGTGTTTAATTGATATCGAAGAGTTACTTACACGAAGATAAATCGTTTGCAAAACAATTTGAAAGCAAAGATTATTCTTCGTAAGCAAAAATGCTTAAGAAGCCTACTTTGAATTCATTAAATCCTTGATTGCTTTCACTTTTTACTATGGATCCTTATCATTGCGCTTTACTATCAAAGTACCCGGTTGTTGAAAATGATCTAATTTGAATATGGAAATTCCTTCATTTATTAGCGCATTTTAAGTGCAAAATTTTCTCTCGTAAAAAGAGAATATAAATGGATTTTCCCTTCTGAAAGTTTTCATTTACTTTCTTAGGACAACAAATAAAAAATAAGAATTTAGAATAATAATAAGACAAGGCAGTTTTGCGTCTTAGAAATTCAATTATTGTCTTATTCAGTGATATATCAGAGTAAAATATATTTTTAAGAAGATGATTGGAAAGGCTTTTATGTTCTCATCAAGTGATAAGTTTCTAGAATTTTCGCTGTTATTGCTAGAATCCCTTTATTATGTACGAAGGATTATGGAAATAAAACGATTTATTCTGAAAAAATATTCTTTCTGAAAGAAGAATTAATGTTCTTAGAAGTGTTATTACTCGTACTTCATAAAACTTACGAAATATAAGTAACATTTTTTTTCTATTTCTCACTATTCTATATAGCCAACAGTAATAAACTTACGAACATTCTAACTGAATTTTACAGGAAAGTTTCTGCGCTCTAGACAGAAAGACTTTTTGAATATTTTTTTAATACTTTATAGCTAAGTATTGACTAAATTATGCATATATTAATCGTACCCTTTAACAAATTTAAAATATTTTGAAAGTTAAAAGCATTTAAGAACCCCATCAATTAATGCTTCCCCTTTTTTTATTTTTAATTGAAATTTTTAACTTTTCCTCATTCCTATGTCAATATGTGGTTTTTGCAATAAATTAACTTATATATGTTTGCGAATATAAAAGAGATGAGCTACATACACTTATTATTGTCTAAGTAATTCTTGAATTATTAGAACGTAAAATAAATTTAAATAGATTTCAAAATTATATATATTACTACTATAGATGGTCAAGGTGTTACCATATTATTATATAATATATATTAAGATTAATTTGGGCAACATTGACTGAGTATTGAGAACGTCATTAGTACAAAAATAGTCACGAATTCCAGGATAATCATGTGATTAACACCCGTTTATTAATTACTGCAATTTCAAAGTTACTTTAGTAGTAAAAACGGTATTTAACATAGGAAATTGAATTTTTTTCTCCATTTATTTTATTAAAAGTTAAATTAACTCTCACTTCTGACATATATCAATATTGCTATTGTGGCGTCTTCCACATAAACTACTACATTCATATTACATGAGTATACTCATGTCCAAAATTAAAAACGCAAATATGTTTTTCGTCCTATTTTTAGAATGCTTCTACTAAAACTAGTAGAATTTGTATTTTATGTAGTTTGAATAATGAATAATACTATATTAACCTTCAGTTTAAGAAATATGTTGTTTAGCGTTCGTTTCAGCAGAACTACTGGATTGAGACTGTTCATGTGTATGGGAATTTTGCCTCCAGTTTTGGGAATATTGCATTAAACCATCAAGTTAATCTGTTTGCTGTGAGAATGACTTTTCATAATCGTTTAGATGATTCTTTGAGATGAAGGGCCGTTGACAAGCTTGAAGTTGGCCACTCTCAAGTGGAGTTGGCTTGATGGTTACAAGTGGTCCAAAAGTGGTCTCCCGGTTATGGAATCAATTCTAAACAAGTAGTACTGTCACCAGGTCACCAGGAAGGTCAGCCAAAGTCGCCACATAGCATCAACATCTGCACATGATCGCTACTTGGAATTAAGCGCACAATGACATAGACGGACAATGGCTACTCAGCCTACTCGTGACCTTCCTGCTGTGAGCGGAAGAAGAATTTCCAGGTAAACAGTCAACATCCACCTTGCAAAGACTGGTCTTGACCCACGAAGTTCACTCCGGTGTGTTCCTTTGAATACATACAGCAGGAAAGACCGGATATCGCGGAGCTGAAAACTATCAAATATGGACGCAACAAGAATGGGTGCCGGTTCTTTTCAGAGATGAGTCGAAATGTAACAAAGAAAGTGATTCTTGTATAGTTTTCCGCTGGAGAGAAAATTGAGCTGGTTTTCATCCCTCCTACGTAAGAAAAAAATTCGAAAGATTTAGTGGCAAATGAATTATTGTGTGTTATGGTATAACAATAGGTAGTCTAAAACCACTGTACGTTTTCAATGCAGGCACTGCCAAATCGCAGCTCTATAGGAATGAGATCCTGGGAACGTATGCGAGGTTTTCTGGATGTGTGTGTGTTTTAGGTATATTTTTTATAGACGATAATCCGCAGCCACACATAATTCACGTTGTTGTTCAATTTCATGAAGGAGCGGATGTTCGCCGCTTGTATTGACGTTTGAGGTCTCCCAATCACAATTCTATTTATGTTTGGGAAGATAGAGGAAAAGTCATTTCTCAGCGTAGCTCCCTTCCTAGGAATTAAAGTCCCGTTTTTGGAAAAATTGGCTTTTTTACAACAAATACTTATTAACACCCTAATAAATAGCATGTCAGTTCATTCTGAGGATGTATAGCAATTTACAGTGGTCACACATTATATTAGACAAACATTTCCTGAGTTAGATGTTTTATCTCAGATTCCTGATTTCACACTTCTTGAAATGACTTGTATCTTAATTACAATTAAAATATATTTTCCGCATTGTAATGTTGCTATATTCTTCCTGGTATTTTAATATGTAACTGTGCTGAATTTCGTTTCAACACAGTAAATAGTTCCTCAGTTTTCACAGATTTTATATTTATGACTTTAATTTTGGACATGAGAGTATGATTTGATCCCTATCAATGACATTATCAAGCACTGATTCTGCAAAACAGAAGCTACAAAAATGGATGACGTAAATTATGCAGAAGCAAATAAAAGAATTACTGTATTATAATTTGTGTAACATATTACAATTTTAAGGGTACAACATGCATTATTCATCAGGAAGTTTTGTAAAATGGCATTATTGTTTCAGGGGATGTGAATTATATTTATTCGAGGCATTCCAAAAATTATTTTTTAACTGTTTGCTTCCTTTCCAAATTCAGAAACGGATGGATTATTGTAGTCAACATTTTTGTAAGATTTGTGTGTTTACTAGCTCTTAATTTGAAATTTCATTTTTCCCTATTTTTATATCAATGCTTAATGCAGCATAGAACAGAAATGTCTATAAAAGTTGATGTTTTTATTTAAAAAGATGTTAACTTCAAGACTACGACACATGTGTTGTTATAGTTCTAAGAACTTTTAGTATTATGAAATATTAATTCTGTTTCATTCCAAAGTAAAACCGAACTAATAAATTAGTATGATTAAGCAATTAACATTTCAAACTGTATATTAATACGTCATTTAAGGGAATGATTAATTATTTTGTTTTCCTTATTTTTTTCCAGATGAAGAACTGCACCAGAACTGCTGTAAGTTCATCTTTGTTTTCGAATTTATCACTATAGAAAAATGGAATTTATATTTCAATATTTCTACAGGATTATAAAATCTAGCAATGAATTTTAACTCATTAATTATCAGTTCAAACATAACATTTCTACGTCTTAGTTCAATTCGTATTTCTTTAGAGAAAAATAAGTTTTCTGTATTCAATAACACACAAAAATCAGTATGCTAAGAACTTTTCATTTTAATTCTTAGATAACAGTATATTTTTGCAATAATTCATGCCAGTGTAATTCACTTGATAAATATTTTACTTAATGTTAAATATTTCAATAAATTAAATTTTCCAGGATGGTATTCCAAATAATTTGTGGACACAAGTCCAGAAAAGATGCATTCTCAGGACGTGCCGTCAGGTAAGAAGTTAGAAAGGTTTCACATTCAAACATTATATATAATCGTAGGACTTGATTACATTTTGCATCATTATTTCATCTCTAGTTGTCAAAAATATGAAAAAAAATTCGAAACATTATAAATAATACAAAAGGTATATCACTTAGAAAGTATTTATTTTTTTAGTTACAATTTATTTTAAAATATTTATCAGTGAAATTCATAAAAATAATTGCATCACAAGGGCAAAATGGACCGTTATTACTAATGCCAAAATAGTTTAATTTATTGAAAACTTTTGCATTTTTTTTATTCTAAAATCTTTTGAAAATTAAAACTTTTAGTACAAATTTTTAAAACTTCTTCAAACTAAAAATTTTATAAGACATATGTAGAAAGTATAAGTTCCTATAATTTTAAAATTGTTTATTGTGCTTTGTTTTCTGTGTATAAATATCCGTAGCTTTTCGGTACCAGAATAGAATTCACTTTCGTCACGACAGAAGTAAAAAAAGTATTTCAATAATATTAGTCAATTATAATATAATAATACACATAAGAACCAATATTTTTTACTTGAATGGAGAAGGATATATAGGATATATTTATATATATATATATATATATATATATATGTTTATATATATAGTACGCAATTTATTTTAATTGTATACAAAAAATAATTACAAGCCACTAAAAAACAATAGCGAACAACAAATTTAAAGCCTCTCAATTATACTTTATTCTGAAAGGAAACTTAAATCTGAGTAAAACCACAATGGGCCACATTCAGTTACTAAAAAAATAAAACTTTCCCTGTATATATATATAGTTTTTGAATATATATGTATGCAGTATAAACTATTTGTTCTATATGTATTGCTTTTCTTTTTTTTTTTTTTGTCTGCATCCTTTTGTAATTTTGGAAGATATTTTTATACATATGTAATAACTTAGTTATAAATTAATGTTATTAATAAATAAAGAAGACTATATAAAACGGTTAGAATTGTTCAATTAATTTCCTTTATTATAACTACAATATTTACCTTTTATTATGATGTAATGTGCAAATGTTTAATCAAAAAACGCAAATTACTTTGACCACAGAATTTAGAAGATAAAAAGTATTTGGAGAAGTAGTCAAAAGAATAATTCTGGAATATCTGAATTATAACATACGGCAAGTTTTTCTAAATTTTAGTCTTCGTAAATAAAGAGTCGATTATGAAATCTCATAAAAGTATTAAGTTACTTATACATTTTTAAACTGCTTAACAATCTTGTTATTTATTGATGGTGATAAAATATGACGTCAGAAACCATTCAAATTAGCGAGCTAATAACTATTTGATTCGCCCTTATTAACATGAGATGTTTGTTAACTTTCATCATTTATCCATCAAGCTTCATTTATTCCCGTCGAAATATTTATTTACGATTTTTTTCTAAATTTTCTAAATACGAATTTTTTTTTAACTTCACAGCTTCCAAAATTTAACAGAGGATATTTGTATGCCTAAAAACGTTTTTTAAGAAAACGACATTTTAGTAAGCATTTTTTTAAAAGAAACTAAGAAGCACGTAAGACATAAAAATATCAACGTGAATAATTATTTTTTGAAAGTTCTGCAAACACTGCATATAAAAATGCACAATCTAAGCTTAATATTATCAAATATACATTCTCAAGATCGCACCTAATGAATATTTATGATAAAGCAACTTCTCATATTAGAAGTTTTAAGAAATGGAATATTTGATACATATACTTAAAATTTAATCATTTTCAGTGCATTAAAATAAAATTTTGCTACATAAGACAAAATTATCCTTTAAATAGACAATCTTAAGAAATAAAAATCCCGTTTGACTCGAAAAAATATTATCATAATAATAAATATTTAAACAATAATCATTAGGTCAATTATCGGTATTTAATGCGGAAGATTGACCTCTATTTTGAAAATACAACTAATAATACGTGGAATTAGATTCAGTTCTAAAAAAACATGAGTAAAAAATTGGCGCGCTCGTTTGAGAAGTATATTAAGGAATAAGTAGGTTAATTTCGCAACTGTAAAAATATAAGGATAATTTATTTTTAAAAAAATTTAAAGATTATTACTCAAACGAAAAGTAAGCAAATTTAAATATTTATATTTTCATTCTCATGAATTATCATGAAATAATTAAAAATATATAAGAATGCTTTTTTAGGCTTTGCATTGTAAGCAAATTAAATTCTAATTCAATCATAAATTAATTACATCATGCAACGTAGTTTTTTTTTTCAGAATACAAAGGATGATTTGTCTTGAGAATTATATTGCAAATTATTTTTGAAATGTTGACTTGGACAAATAAAGAGTAATAATGAAGATTTTTCTCCTACTTTGCATTACATGTATTTTTAATACACTGACTGAAAAAAAAATCCCAACACCAAGAAAAAATTATTGTAGAGTAATGAAATTTGTACAATGACGTTGTCTAGTTAACAAGTTTAATTGTTTAAATTTTCAAGATCACAGGTTAGTTTAAACTCTGAGAAATGCATTTTAAATGTGAAATGCTGTTGCATTAATAGCTGATGTAACTTCCAGAATTTTGAATGCAAGTCTACAAGCGTGCCAAATATCACTTTGTGGTATAAAGTTTCATGCTTGTTTTGTACTTGTGTGAACACTGGGACAATCAGTCCTGGCTGTGGATGATGCTGGATTTGTCTTTCAGTGATATCCCTCAAGTGCTTAATTAGAGAAAGATCCGGCGTTCTCGCAGGCCAAGGTAACATGTCAAAACTTTGTAGAGTCAGCTGCGTTACAACAGAGGTGTGACGGTGAGTGATATCCTGTTGAAAAACTCCACCTTGAATGCCGATCATGAATGGCAGTACTATAGGTTGAATTGCCAGACTAACGTACAAATTTACAGTCAGTGTTTTGGGCATGACCCCGAGAGTGCTCCTGTCATAGGAAATTGCTTCTCAGACCATGACTTTAGGTGTAGGTGCAGTGTGTCTAGGACACAGACAGTTTAGTTGTAGAGTCGTTCCCCTAGTCTCCTTCTGATCAACACACGGCCATCACTGGTACCAAGACAGGACCTACTTTCACCAGAAAACACAGCAGATCTCCACTGCATCCTCCAAAGCGCTCTGGCTTGGCATTTCTGTCGTCGCAAACATCAATGGCTTAGAGTGAGTAGAATACACGCTACAGGGTGCCTGGTTCGGAGCTGTTTTTGAAATAATCGATTTCAAATAGTTTGTTGTGTCACTGTGGCACCAACTACAACTCGAATTTCTGCCACAGACGCCGTACGATGCGCCACAGCCGTATGCCGCACACAGCGGTCTTCCCACAGTAGTGCCACGTGGCCCGTTTTTAATTGGAACTTTAAATAGCCTTTCTAAATCAATATAAAGCATTTGAAATTACGAAAAACACTTCCACAAATAATTATCGATACTGTAAAGCGGAGAATTTGCCTTAAGATTCTCCAAATTCTTTTTTAGAAAACCTCATTAGGCATATTAAAAAACGTTTGATATAACTCTGATGTTCCAAAAATGAAAATAATTTTTTTATAAAGATGAACCTGTTTTTGTGCGGTTGATAAAAACCGTATAAAAATACCCGCACAAAAAATGTTCGAAAATTCCATGAAGTATTTATTACATATAACACACACACACACAAGCCAATTCGTTGAAATATTGCAGACGATTTTTTTATGCGGTCACACAAAAATAAAATCGCATAAAAAAGGACCACACAAAAACAGGTTCTACTGTACTATAGAATGGAAAAAAAAATTAAATAGAAACATGTAGATATCATGAATATAAAAATGTTCTCAAACATATATTATCTATTTTTGTGCATAACTAAGTTAGGAATTCTGAATTTTAAAAATAAATTTCTCACTTTACTTTTAATTTTACTGTTTTCAGCAACACCCAAGTCAAAAAATTCTTCCAACTTTATTTCCAATAGAAGCAGCTCGAATGAAATCTGAATAGAAGGGGTTTTTTTCCTGGCAGCATTGAACTTTTTCTCGTTTTATTTATATTTAAATCAACAGAATTGTATTTGTTTTAATTTGTTTATTTTTTCATGTATCTTATGCAAATATAACTATGTATGCCTGTAAATTAAATAAAATATTGGTAGATTTTTGAGTTTCCTAAAAATGGCTATTCATGTTTTGTAAATAACTTCAATTCATATATTTAAGAAAACAAACAACACATTTTTAATCAATAACCGACAAGAAAAGTTATCTACATACTATTCATAAGTTTATGCAATTGCAAAAAATAACTATTTGTAAGAATTAATGAGTGGATTTATATTACAGTTATTTTATAGTAAAATTAAAATTGAATGTGATTTTGTGAACCTAAAAATTATTTTAAGGAAAGTAAACATTATTTTTAAACGCTCGGAAATCAGAAATGTGTTACAATTAAGCCCATTTGGAAGAAGAGCGTTTATAAAGGGGTTCTACCACATTAATTTTTTTTTTACTTTGTTTTTTCGGTGTTTTTCTTATAATTTTCATGGAAATGCATTTTTAAAAAGCAATAATTCGAGTTTTAATAATCGCACAGTAAAGTTTTAATAGTCATTGGGTTTTAGAGCGACTCCCCGTTCGAATGACACCCAGTTTTTCAAAATCGGTCGGTAAGTTGGCTTTCAAGCCTCAAACCTTTCGCTCTTTGCGTTGAATTCTACGCAAAAAAACTAAGTTTGGTAAGAATTGGGGGGTGAAAAAAATGACCCAAATGCACGAATATTGAAAAAAAGGACGAATTTCAAAGAAACGATTGGGTATAACTTTTGACCCAATTGGAATTTCGACAAGCGCCATACATATTCGTGATCCGCGTTGAATTCTGCACAAGAAAAACGTAGTTTGGTAAGAATTGGAGGAAGACATAAAAATGACCCAAACGCACGGAAATCAGAAATGCGTTACAATTAAGTACAGAGTTAACATTCATTGAAATAACGAATTAATTTAAAAAATAATCATCTTAAAATTACGAAAACTTATTCATTACTTGAGTTCTGATGAAAAAATAGAACAAAATAAAATCACTACATAATGACTTTTTTTTAAAGTCTATTAGCCTGAGTTTAACTTTTGTAAGAAATCCTTTGATGTAAACATCTTCCTTTCATTTCTCAAATTGGAAATTATAGGTCTTTTTTTTATGTTTTGCAATTAAGATTAATTTTTATTAAAAAAATAATACAAACTAGCTAATTTAAAGTTTTATAAAAGACTGGAAATAGTTTTGCTATTTATTTTATGCACTTTTTAAACGCAGAAATTTTGAAGACTTATATTCTTGTTGATTCAATTGTTGAAAACTTTGTAAATATTTTAAGTTGTTGTTAAGTCTAAAATAATTTTATTAGCTGACATACTTTATAATTTATATGTCAAAATGAAACACAAAATGAGAAAGCTTTAAAGTTATCTCCTTTTTTTTAGATTCGAGTAATTTAGCTGTCAAAGTCCAATACCGATTATTGAACATAAGATTAATCATTTGAAAAAAATGCTTTAATTACATATAATACTGATTTCTTAAAAATTTGTTGCGGATCATTTTTAATGCTATATAGGAAGAATTAATGAAATCAAATAAAAACACTTAATTGAAAAATATTTTTTTCTTTATTATGAAAACTCAAAGTAAAGTGAAAAATAATGTTCAAGAATTAAAATAAAATATATATTAATTTTAATTAATTTTGCAAAACTAAAGAAGTAATTTTTTTTTCAATTTACGTTACCTTCTTAATTACATTACTATTAAGAATTTTACAAATTTTTCTAGTAGAAAGTTTAATTGAAAATAAAAGTGATTATAATAAGGTGTAAATTGATTATTTCTTTAAAAAAATATTCTTTCTGTATTAATCCTTAAAAATTCTTTGTTGTTTGATCGACATATTATTTTCTATGCAAAACTAATATAATAGTTTTGTGGTGTATTTTTCGTTATATCTCTTTATTGTATTATACAACAAAAAATTAATAAAGAACAAAAATAGTTCATTATTACAAAAGCAAATTAAATGTGGCTGGTTATTTTTCCAATTTTAACCCTTTCTTATCAACGACTGCTTACACATAAAGTGCTTTCTATTAAAAGTGAAAAGCAATTTGAAAATCGATATCCAAATCACGTTTCATGGTTTGTGAAAAATCAATACTAAAGTTAATTTGATTAATTTATTTATATTACATTATTCAACTTACAATTAAAGAAGTACTTTTCTCCAATATGGTTGGGTGTTTCTTCCTGTACATGTAGGTAGTTTGGATGAAAAATTTCGTTTCCATTAAATTAAAACAATATCTAATTATAAGGGGGTGAGGACGTAAGTTCATTATTTCCGTGTTCATTTATTTTTATAAGCAATTTATATTTATTACTAATTTCTTTTAGTTTATTATTTATTTCATTTTATTTATCATAGCAACGTATAAAAAAAGTGAATTTACCACGATTTTCAATTTTTAACAAATGAGAAAGAATGTCATAGCTACTCCAGAAAATTCTAATAATCCGAGTGTTAATAAAGTAAATATAGTAAAGGCATTTTAATAGCAAAATTTGTTCTAAATTTAAAAAGATTAGTAAAGTTGGATCTACGAATTTTAACTGAAATTGTAAACACGTTTTTAGGTAAGTTAAAATTTGAATTCCTCAGTAAAAGTAATCATCAAAGAAACTTAAAAACCTTACCCGTACAAATGAGAAAGAGTCACAATTTAAAGAAAAATATAGCGAAAGTAGGATTATAGAAGTTGCTTTAGGAGAGTTAAAAGAATTGCTAAAAAAATAAAATAAAAGCCTTAATTCTGCTCACTTTTATTGTAGATATAGATGGAAAATTATTATTAACTACTTAAAGTCCCCATTATTTGGATGATTTGTTAAAAATAAATTAATTTTAAAAAGAAATGACTTACTTTAAATGTATTGCAGTAATAAAACTTACACATGTTTTTATCACTGGTTCACTTAAACTGATTACGTATATACATTATTTTTCCTTATGCAGTGAAAAAATTCCTGGTCATTAGTGGAAAATATAATTTAAACCATTTTATATTCAATGTACATATCTAAATATTTAATGTTGTGCAAGTACTTGGCATGATATAAAATAATAATTGATTAAAAGAAGTATAAATTACTGGAATTTGAATGAAATATTTAAGCCAGCTTTCTCCAGCAACAAATTATTAGGAAGGGTTTTCTAGGTATTTAAATAGAAGGATCAAGTTAAAATTTCTGAACGCAATAAAATGACCATTTCGATGCTTCATTTTACTTTTCGGCTGTACAATTAGGTCTCTTAGTTCAGATAAGTCAATTAATTATTATGAGAGTTAAAGCAAATTCAAGATAAATTTTTCAGTGCTATTGTATTTGTTTAAAAAAAGTTTACTTTTTAAATCAGGCAAGCGCGGCATAACAAACATAAAATCAAGCAGAATAAGAATTACCATCTTGCAAATTTACAAAAAACAGGCATATAATTTTAGGTATACAAAAATATGCAAGAAGAAATTTACAAACATGCAGATATACATCAAGCTTATAAACTTACAAACAAACAAATAAATATCGGATTTTAGTCGATAAGCTTATGAGCAAAATAGTAAACGTACTTACTGTCAAATATACAAACTGACATAAAAACCATAAGCAAACAAAAAACTCAAACATCATGTTTTTATATGCCTTTCTATATTTTCATTCTCAAGAATAAGAATTTTTTTTTCTTCAACCAAAAAACAAAAACAGATAAATAGTGAAAACCTTTAACTTCCGATTTATACATTTTATAAAATAGCATAATACTGGAAGTAAAACGTATATTGATTCAAATTTAGTCAAAATATATGTTTTAAAAAGTTTATTCTCAAGAGAAAGTTCGAAACGGCATGAAAGCGAAGGTTTTAAAATTACCAATCACGTGATCATAATGGAGCAGCGTCAATAAAATAATCCTTCGCCAATGTCATGAAACTTGAAGTAAACAAGCATCTTTGCTCTCACGGCACAGATAAACAACATGGCAGCGTGAATCATCAGTGTATAGATCATTCGATTGAGAGTATGTGGACAGAATTCCGTAGGTACAAGAATGCTACGAATCAGCTTATTGAGGGAAATTCCTTGGTTTCATGGACCAAAAAACAATCTAAAAAGTGAGGGAGAGGAATGGATAAGACAAACAACATCCCCGTTTTCCTGTTTACCACATTACATTCCAAACATACATTCTTCAAAAGCAGTCTGGATACAGATGTATTTGGGTAAAGATTCACACTTAATGATCACACAGAGTGAGGCATTGTAAATATATGAAAAGTATATCATTTTGAATTGGACATAGCTATAGTAAATAACTTATAAAAGAAATATTAATGAAGAATAGTTCATACGAACAGAGTGAAGTATTGTAAATATATGAAAAGCTTAGTAAGTGTGTCATTTTGAATTGAACATAGCTATAGTAAATAATTCAATAAAGAAATATTAATGAAGAATATTTGAAACGCAAATAAACGTATAAATTAGTTTTCGACCATTTATAAAAAGTAAATAATAAAAATATATTTTTCGCAATATATTATTAGTGAAGCATAAGAATAAAGTATATTTAATACATCAATAAAAATGGTGATTATTTTTCGACTAATAAATATAAAGAAAATGCTAATAGTATATTTTACGATGAAATAATAATTATTGTTGCTAAAGAATGTGATCACAGCAGAAGATCTTAAAAAATAAGTAATGTAAGGTAAAAATCAAAACATTAATTAATTTAATAATAATATAAAATTTTAACCATATATTTATAAGGGTTTGAAAGGTCTCTTCAAATTTTACTTTATCCTTAATTAAATCTCTTATAACACATAAAGTTATATAACACATTTTTAAAAATGTGTTTTCACATTTACACAACTTAATTACATTTACACTGTGAGTTTGCATTTACTGGTTAAACTTAATTAATATATTGCTCTGGAGTATAACCGTAGGGGTTAAACATAATAAATAAACCGTTCTGGAGTATAACCGTCAAATTCGTTTTCTTAAGCAATGGTGAAAAACCTGAACATTCATAATACTAAATACACAATAACGAATAGGTTCACTTATTTTCCTTTGCACTTAGATGGCCCACAGTAGTGCTTCATATATTCTTAGCAGATTGAGGTTGAAAGTACTCATTTCTTTAAATAAATATGTAATTTTTAAGCTTTGCTATATTTTTATAATTTTCAATTTGAATTTATATTAACTTTTACTTAACTAACTTTCCAACTACAAAATGGGCCAAATTTATGAGACGCCATAGTTGCATGATAACTGCAATCACGTGTTTCCAGCCAATCAGTTTACGCGCTTTCTTATAGCAAACTGTTGTTTTGTACAGTTAGAAAATTTCTTTTAAAAATACATACACTCTATAACAAAAAAAAAAAAAAAAACAAAGAAACGATACACAAAGAATAAGTTTTCCCATTAGAGTCAAAAATCCGTGGGTAGAAAGATTATGTACAGAATAGAAAAAAATTAAAATTTCATAAAAATTAAATGATTTATGTATATATATAAAGGAGAAAAGCGACTCACTCACTGACTGACTAATAATGATATCTCCAGAACTATTAAACCTATAGATTTGAAAATTGGTATGCAGGTCCCTTCATGGAGTAGACATCAGCTAAAAACGGATTTTGCAAAGATCGAACCCCAAGGGGCGTAACGGGGGTTTAAGGGGCGTTATAAATATTTATTACCATTTTTAAACTATTAGACGTACAGTCTTGAAATTCGGTATGCGGATTCCTTTCATAGAGTAGAGATCCGGTACAAAATGGGTTTTGTCAAAATTGACCTCCAAGTAACGATGTGGATAATTAAGGGGCGTTATAGGTAATTATCTCCTTTTTTAAACTGTTAGACGTACAATCTTGGAATTCAGTAAGCAGATTCCATTCATTAAGTAGATATCCACTACAAGATGGGTTTCGTGAAAATCGCTTCCTAAGTGGCGTTACGGGGGCTTTAGGGGCGTTAAAGATAATTATTTCCATTATTTAACTATTAGATGTACAGTCTTAAAATTTGGTAGGCGGATTCCTTTTATGGTATAGAGATCCGCTACAAAATAGTTTTGGGGAAAAATGATCCCCATGGGTCACTGAGGGGGGATTAAGGAGCGTAATAGATAAATAATTCAACTTTTCAACTAATAGACCCACCTGCTTGAAAATTAGAAAGTATGCTCCGTTCGTGGAGTAGAGGTCCTTCTACAAAGAGTTTTGTGAAAACGGACCCCCAAAGGAGTGGGGTAGCGAGGGATTAAGGCGTGTTACAGAAAAATTCATATTTTTGAATTTAACCCATTTACTTGAAATTTGTTGAGCACGTTTCTTTATTTGAATAGAGTTCCACTAAGAATATATTTTACGGAAATCAACTCCAGGGGGAAGCGGAGAGAGTTATTGGGGCGTATTGATAGACAAAATTCCCGTTTTCCAACTGCTAAACTATAGAAATAAAATTTGATTTGCATGCTTCATTTGTTGACTTCTGTTAGATTTAGACTTGGAATTTAGCACGCATGTTTATTGTATGGAGTAGAGATCCGCTGAAAGTTGCTTTGGCGGAAATCCAATTGAATATTAGGTTAAGTGAGCGAAAAAAATCGTTCAACTTCTATTTTAGATATAAATAGAAATATTAGATATTATAATTTATGTCCTTTTTATATCAAGAGGCGACAGTTGCAGCTATAAATATATTTTTCAATACAATCTAATTCTTAATGCTAGATATCAATAATTCATATAAATGTAAACAGTATACATTTACACAACATTGTGAAATACCAAGTGAAGCAGGTGGGTAACGGCTAGTATATATATATATATATATATATATATATATATATTTAAATACATATAAATCAATTAAAAATTGAAATTATATGAATTTTGTAATATTGAATCTCATTTCAAAATATCAATGGCAAATATAAAAAGTAAAATACTAACGTTTTCATCCATGTTCTATCTCAGACTTAGGACCGATAAGTGCGGTTAGACTAGTTTGATGGTGTGTCAACCATCCACCTGTTGCAACGTGGTAAGTTAATCGTGAAATATCCAATTCTCAAAAATTTAAATTTTTAAAATTTTAAAAATTAATACTTAAAAAATTAAACTATTCGCCATCGTATTCTGAAAGATATTATATCATTAAAATGTTAAAATTTTAAAATAATCAAGTACACAATGTAATTGAACTATCGAACACTAAAGATGTTGCACCCATCTTTAAAATAGTAGTATAAGAAGAAAAAATATTTAAAATCCAAAAGTTCAAATTAAAAACCCATTATATTCACAAATGAATGGCGTAAATCATCAAAACCTCACCCAAGAGCATAATATCAAACCTCAATTCTGAATTTCTGAACGATTTTTCATATTTCCTACAACAATCACCACATCTAAATTGCTCATAATTCCCACTAATGCCATATCAATTCAAATGATCCATATTCTCACATTAGAATTTAACTATTTGTTATTAGATGCAAACCAGATTGCATGCAAAAAATTGTTTGATTGGTCATAAAAGTTTGATTGGTTATAAATTGTTTTAAAGTGTAGTCATGTAAATATTGGTCTATGGGTGTATTAAAATGTATCCTGTGTTTGGAATGCACATATTCTTCACAGCTGGACCACTAACAAGCTGACTTTGTAGACCTGATGTTGTGTGGTGGATTTGTACATTTCCTAAAGTCCATCGTAATCCTTCACAAATTTGCCAATTTTATGAGTTTAAGAATATTTTTAAGAAATATTTTTGATCTATATGTATTTTCTCAAAAAGTTGATGGGATAATTTTAATTGGTTTTATATATATATATATATCCCCTCAAATAAAATTATATATATATACCAGCCGTTACCCACCCGCTTCACTGGGTATTTCACGATGTTGTATAAATGTATACTGTTTACATATATATGAATTATTGTTATCTAGCATTAAGAATTCGATTGTATTGAAAAATAAATTTATAGCTGTAACTCTCACATCTTGATATAAAAAGGACATAAATTAAAATATCTACTTTCCATTTATGTTTAAAATAGAAGTTGAAAGATTTTTTGCGCTCACTTAACCTAATAATCAAGTGGATTTCCACCAAAGCAACTTTCAGTGGATCTCTACTCCATAAACTAAACATGCATGCTAAATTTCAAGTCTAAATCTAACAGCAAAAACGGAATTTTTATCACCAATACCTCGTTGAGAACACTCTTAACGGATTCCAATTCAACAAAAGAAGCATGCAGACCAAATTTTATTATTATAGTCTTAGCAGTTCGAAAACGGGAATTTTGTCTATCAATACGCCACAATAACTCTCCCCGTTCCCCTTGGAGTTGATTGCAGTAAAATCCATTCTTAGTGGAACTCTATGCATTTAAAGAAACGGGCTCAACAGATTTCAAGTAAATGGGTTAAATTCAAAAACAGGAATTTTCTTATAACTCTTCTTAACCCCTCGCAACCCCACTCCTTTGGGGGTCCATTTTCGCAAAACTCTTTGTAACAGGAACTCTATTCCATGAACGGAACATACCTTCTAATTTTCAAGCAGGTGGGTCTATTAGTTGAAAAGCGGAAATATTTATTTATTACGCCTCTTAATCCCCCTCAGTTACCCTTGTGGATCAATTTCCCCAAAAAATATTTTGTAGTGGATCTCTACGCCATGAAAGGAATCCACTCACCAAATTTTAGGAGTGTATGTCTAATAGTTTAAAAATGGAAATAATTATCAATAACGCACCTTAAGCCCCCGCAACCCCACTTAGGAAACGATTTTCACAAAACCCATCTTATTGCAGATCTCTACTCAATGAATGGAAATAGCTTACTCAATTTGTAGATTTTACGTCTAATAGTTTAAAAAAGGAGATAATTGCCTATAACGCCTCTTAATTCTCACAACGCCACTTGGGGTCGATTTTAAAAAACCTATTTGTAGCGGATCTCTACTCAATGAATAGAATCAGCTTACTCAATTTCGAGATTTTACGTCTAAAAAAGGAGATAATTACCTATAACGCATCTTGATTCTCCAAAACGCCACTTGATGGTCGAGTTTCACAAAACCTATTTTTTAGCGGGAATGCGCTGATCAATTTTCAAGAATACACGTTTGATAGTTACAAAATGGAAATTATTTTCTAAAAAGCCCCTTAAGCCCCCCCCGCAATGCCACTTGGGAAGCGATTTTCACAAAATCCATTTTATACCGTATCTTATAGCTCAATGAATGGAATCTGCTTATTCCATTTAAAGATTTTACGTCTAATAGCTTAAAAAAGGAGATAATTGCCTATAACGCCCCTTAATTCTCTCCAACGCCACTTGAGAGTCGATTTGGACAAAAACAATTTTGTAGCGGATCTCTACTCTATAAAAGGAATCCACTTATATATATCAAATTTCAAGACTGCATGTCTAACAGTTTAATAATGGAAATATTTATCTATAACGCCCCTTAAACCCCCGCAACGCCATTTAGAAAGCGATTTTCACAAAACCCATCTTATAGCGGATATCTACTCAATAAATGGAATCTGCTTACTCAATTTCAAGATTTTATGTTTAATAGTTTAAAAAAGGAGTTAATTGCCTTTTACGCCCCTTAATTCTTTACAACGCCACTTGAGAGTCGATTTTGACAGAAACCATTTTGTAGCGGATCTCTACTCTATGAAAGAAATCCGCTTACCAAATTTCAAGATTGTATGTCTAATAGTTTAAAAATGGAAATAATTATGCATAACGCCCCTTAAGCACTCTCAACGTCCCTTGGAGGTCGACTTTCATAAAAATCTCTATGTAGGAAATCAATACTTTATGAAAGAAATCTGTGTACCAAGTTTGAACACTGTACACCTAATAGTTTAATAATGGAAATAATTATCTATAACGCCCCTTAAACTCCCGTGACGACCCTTGGGGTTTGATCTTTGCAAAATCCGTTCTAAGCTGATGTCTACTCCATGAAGGGAATCTACCAACCAAATTTCAAATCTGTAGGTTTTATATTTTCGGAGATATCGTAGTTAGTCAGTCAGTGAGTGAGTCGCCTTTCTCCTTTATATATATAGATAAATTTCCCCTTAAGTTCAAAATGAAAAAAACTTTTAAAATCTGATGTGTTTAAAAAAAATTTAAAAAGAGTGGCGCATGCCGCTACTTACGTACTGGTGGACCGCTTGTTGAACACCCCTGCTTTAGTGGATGTGAAGGGTTTTATTTAACTAAAACAGCCATTTTAGTAAAATTGGTGACTTTAATCAAGCGTAGTATCTTGGTTAAACTTGGTCATTTAGAATTGGTTATGACTGAAAAAAGTCCCTACGAGAATTATTCATAGCGAACAAAATTCCACAAACACCAATAATTCATATTTTAAAATAATATGATGTTAGATTCCTGTTGTTTTTCTTCAAGATGGATAGATTTGATCCTACATAAACACAGATAGACAATAACTAAGATAAATGAAACTAATCCAACTCTAAACGAATCATTGGAATTTGTGAACAAAACTATTCCAATTATAAAAAAAAAATTAAATGAAGTATTTTTGTCATAAAATATAATTCAATGTGCTTGCGTATCATTTCAAAATAACCATTTGATGGTTGAATTTTCACTAGTATATTTAGAACGGGGCAATTAACTTCATTTTATATATATTTGGAAAAATACGAAGCATTTCCTTATTTTCTGGTTCAAATAAATTATAGATTTTTTTTTAACGTAACGGGACATTTTCTTTGCCATTTGTTACGAAAAAGACCATTTAGGACAGAAATTTTACTTGTTTCTTGATCTCATTAGATGGCAACAAACCAAAAGACTAGTACCAAACATGTCTCTAATTTATTTATTGGGTTGCCTCATGCCCTTGGATTTCAAAAACGAAATCGAATCTGTTTTGAGTAAAAATGGTTGTTGCATCCACCATTTTTTTTGTCAAAAAGACTGCAACGTGTGTTCAGCACTCTGCAAATGCCTAAGCTTTGTAAATTAGTAAACATCGACTTTCCTTAAAAATAATGTTCGCTATATGTTCCCATTTAATTTATTCCTTGGAAAGATCTCAAGAAAATTTTTGCCCAAAAAATAAAACAAAGAAACCAACTATAAAGAATTTAAATTAGGAAATATTTCTTTTGCATTTTATTACTGCCTTATACAACTCGTCTTTTGTAACAAGATAAATTAATATAGAAATTAATGTAATTATTTAAAATTAATCTTTCTCAAGAAGATCCAATCAAGAGAAATATTTAATATAAAGAATAAAACAATATATTAAACTATTATTTCACAAATATTTTTGCCATGATGTTTAAAGTTAACTAAAATCATCTCTCTGACTCTCTGTCTCTCTCGCGGTTCAAATTTATTTGATTAATTTCATATTATTCATATTTTTTTACAATATATATATATATATATATATATATATATATATATATATATATATATATATATATATATATATATAATTCCGATTTTGTTTTTCGTTGTTCTTGGAAATACCTCAGAAGGTGTTTTTAAGCAAGATTTTGGCATTTTTTTATAACTAAAAGTTATACGGGCAAAACGTTTTAAAATGAAGGATTCTTACTGCATATCCTAGTACGAATGTAATAAATAAAACTATGCAAATTATTTATTTTTGAAAAAGCATAAACGATATGTTTTTATTGTAATTATAAATCAGTATTAACTTTCTATATAAAAAATGAAACTACAGTATTTATAAAGGGGTTCAAAACATATTGTTTCATATAAATAAGCAAATTTGATAATACCGAACCATAGATGAAGTTGTTAAGTTACACGTGGATGCTAAATGCTCCCGTAATATTTTATTAGCAATGTTATAAAATTCCAGAAAATAAATATACTATATGGCCTACTTAAAGACCATCTTCTTATATATGCGTGCCTTTTCTTGTGTGTGAGTCTTGCAGTTCTAGAAGAGGCATGATGTTTAGAGATAATAATCTAGACAGATTAAAAATTTTAACAATGGCATCAAATATAAAATCAAACAAAAACTTTTATTGAAAAGATATCCGCTAAATCTTTATAATAAATTCACAACATCAAATGTTTTTATATAATATCACTAATTTAATAAAAACATTGTTTTTTACATATATATATAGTTTGGATACTCCTGCTCCCATTTGTTTTCTTTTTTAATTTTGAAAGATTAACATTATTGTTGAAAAAATAAATTTTATTTCTGGTACTAGAGGAAATATTAAATATCATTACCAATCAATTTTTATTGAACAACTCTCAATGTTATGCTAATGGAAAAGTAGAGTGCTTTTAAAAAAAATAAATTTTCGAATTTATTTTCATGTCCATTTTCTTTTCCTACTTTCTCTTTCACGTTTGAATTTTTCAACGGCTAGTAACCGCCGTTCTTAGATCTGAACTGAATGACAATTTATTCCTAAACAAATTTTTAATACTTCTATAGGCTTATTAACTTAGCTTATTAACAATAAAATTTTTAGAATCTTTACAATTTTAAATGTGATTTAGGTTTCGTTTTTATATGTGGACTTAATTTAAAATACGATGACACACGAATCGTAAAATTCTATAATTTGTGAAAGATCTTCATGAAATTCAATACGCATCATGTTAAATATGCTCTTTATATTGTTCAGATATATTTCTTAAAAATTATTCATATTTTTACAATGTGTTTTTGGATAGGGGAAATTTTTGTACATAATTAAATTATAATCTGGGTTACATATTTAAATTAATCATTGTGATTTAAAATTTGAAATATCTTCATTAAACTTCTACTCAAATTTCAACATAGTGGCCGCATAATATAAACTCGAGCATAGTACCGCTAAAGACCCATCAAGCAGAGGGGAGATGCGTGTTAAATATGTCAAGGCTCAATATCCTCCCGTTGGTGTTGGTGGGGAAGTTAGGTGAGAAGGAGTGCCAGCTAATTCAAGCGTCATCCTTGTCACTTAAACATGATTCGAAATTTCGAGGAACGTTGTCAAAAACGCACCAGTAGCTGAACAGTGCGACATTAATGTTCACTCGCAAGTTTCAAAACATTAAATATTGAAAAAGGTTTTTTGGTTAGACACACTTTTTGGTGACTCTAGTTACAAATATTAGTGAAGTTTTTAAGTAAATGTTATCAAAATGATCAACAATAGGGATTTTTTAACCATTTGGATAATAATTAGGTATAAGAAATTAATTACTTATACACATTTTCTAAGTCCTGGTTTAGAATGTAGACGAATGTCGTAAGATTAAAAGTATGTAAAAAATTTAAATAATTTTTATTTTTCTAAATTAATTATTTATCAAACTGTGGAGCGCGATAACTCTACGTGGGGGTGGGGGCGCTAGCATACCGAAAAGTAGAAAATAAAAGATTTAAGATAGTTATTAATTTACTGAAAGAAAGCAGAACAAAATACATTATGGCATAATAAAAAATAAAAAGAAACATTTAACCCTTTATGTACCGCATTATGATTTACAGCAGTTTTTTTCATGGAATATTTTTTTGAATCAATACATTGAAAATTAAGGAATATGCATAAACAAAATACTAAACTTTTGGAAATGTAATTAGTTAGAGCTAGTTAATTAACTAAAGATATTCAACCGTAAAATTAATTATATACACTGTTCACTTAAAATAAATAGTCAAATTGTTTTCTATGGTCTTCATTAACATACGAAAAAAATAAGGCACTTAAATTTTGATATTAACTATTTTTTCGGGACAAAAATGATAATCTTCACAATCCACTGAAAATGCCGTCAGCTGAAAACGTAATTTCTGCTATAAAACTATTCGACTTCCCTGCCAAAATACTCATCATAGAACCCGTGTTGCCATATATCTTGGAAGAGTGTATTTCAACGAATATTTCTGCTAGGTATCGTCAGAATCGTAAAAATGGTTATTCTATGTGATTTTAAAGTGAGTGGTACTTATAAGTACCGTCCGTACATAAAAGGATTAAACTGATGCAGTCATAAATATATCAATACTGCATTAATATCAATGCATTTCATAAATGAATTATAAGCAAATTTAATAGTTATTAGCGACTCCCATGGACTTGTCATATACAAAATTATATACAAAAATTTATATTTTTCTATATAATCAGTACGGTTTATAATTATAGTCATATTGTAGCATTAGCATCAAATTACATTTTTATTGCAATTAATACATTGCTATTGCAAGGGGACGACAAAAATTATGCTAGAAAATAAGGTCACAAATATTGAAAGTTTGAGAAGTATTGACTTAGCAAAATAGATTTCCCATGGCTTGATTCTGCTATTTATTTACGATTTTTCTGCATGTGCAAATTTAAAGAGAAATTTGTTTGAATGCTTTTAAACAATCGAAATATAAATTAAAATTTTACCATTAAATATATTTAACTTAAGTGGTTAGCTTTCATATAGGAACAAACACTGGTTCTTTAAATGCTTTAAAATCTTTAAAATCTTTAATTTAAAATGTAGTTTTTAAAAAAAATTAAAATATAATTATGCGAGTAATTACGATTGGGAAAAAAAAAACTAAGGCACCTATAAAAGCATCTAATGATGTAGTAAGAAATCAAATTTAAAAAGACGTTACAATACAGTATTTGCAATTTAAATTCAGTTGTAAAAGAAAGTTAGATTTTTTTAATTACAAAATATGTGATGATAAATAATAATAATAATATACTAAATAGTGTTCAAACTTTGTTTTATTGAAAAAATTATTTAAAATAAATAAATGGTTGCTATTTAACTTACACATTATAAGTTAAAAACTATTTTTCAATGTGTAAAATTTTAATTATGGTATCTGATTTGAAAATGAACTTAACTATATTTTTTTTAAGGAAATGTGAAAGCTTAATAAATCCAAATATCGTACTAATTTATAGGCATTTCTGAAAAAAGAAATTTAAAAAATACTTATTATATCAAACTTTTTTCCGTATATATCTTTTAAATTACCTTACATTTTTTTCTATTTATATTTTATAGGTTTTTGAATACATTTTTGTAAAGTCTAAAATACATTATTTTATTTTAAAAATTATGGAATATTAAAAGTTAAAAAAATTATTTAGTTTAAAACTTAAAATTTCAAATTAAAAGAACTGAATTTAATATTTCTATTTATATATCTAGCATTTTAATGGGCTACATTTAACTGTTCCAAAAAGTTTTTTACTCACTTTTTTATATTTGACTCATTTATTGCTAAAATATCGCTTATTGGATCGAAATTTCATGTGCATCCTTTTGCCCAACTACAAAAAACATGAAAAAAGTAAATGAAATTAAAAAAATTCTCACTTAAGAAATGTAATTAAACTGAAATGTTTTCTCCTATAATACTTGTAAAGTCATTACTAGTACAAAATGTTTATTAAAATAAGGTTGATTTAAATAAAATAATAATGTAAAACAAATTAATTATTGTCCCCAACAATAATTATTGACATTAATGTTTAATCAAACTTAATATAAAAATCTTAAATGCTTTGAAATTAGCTTTACTCTTACATTTAAGCCAAACAAATAAATTTCCGCAAAAATGCAAACCCTATCACGATTGAGACGGACCCCCGTAGAGGGCGCTGGGGGTCGATGCGATCGGGGGTAACATAAGGAACTCAGGACTTGAGTTGTCCGTCGCTTATTCAGGAGTCAGGACGAATAAGGAGTTCGCAGGATAGTTTCGGAGGATGGAGAGAATAGAATTAGGCGAGTGAAAAAGATTTTTCGCTTTTCTCTCATCGCCCTTTTCATTTATTGGTTGATCAACAAATATTTCTGGGATCCCAGATTCTGATTTTGGAAAAGTTTTATCCATTTCCAACAAGTGGTTTTGGACTTCGATAATTATCAGGAACTGATTAAACATTCAGCAAGAGTTGGAACAAAAGTTTTAGTGACGAATATTTTTTTCTTTCAAACAATCAAGTTTCTTTGACATTTAGTTGAACCGAATAAGTTGAAGTTTTTTTAGAATTTCTTCCTTTTAATTTAGAAACTTTTCAATTTCACGTATTTTCTTTTATTTGTTTATAAAAGCACATCACGAAATTGTACTAATTACTAACTGGTTCATTTGTGACTCTAACTCTTTCAGAACTTTTTACGCTTCACAGTTAAACTTAAAAAATTCGTTTGCATAATAGAACTATTATCGCTATAATGGAGGAAGAATATGTTTTAGATTCGTACAATTATACAGACTACAACTTCACTTACTGTTTGAATATGACAATGGAAGAATGCCGCCTAGGACCGCAAAGAGATCCATTGTCCACCGTAATTCCAATGACCCTTGTATACAGTCTTATTTTGATGACTGGCGTTATTGGCAATATCTGTACATGCATAGTAATTGCCAGAAACAGATACATGCACACTGCAACTAATTATTATCTCTTCAGCCTGGCTATATCGGATCTTCTGCTCCTAATTTTGGGCTTACCACAAGAGCTGTACCAATTATGGTATCGGTACCCATACATATTTGGTGAGCCCTTCTGCATCTTGCGTGGACTGACCTCTGAGATGTCTACCAACGCTTCTATACTGACCATTACTGCATTCACAGTGGAGAGATATGTTGCGATTTGTCACCCTTTCAGAGCTCAGACCATGTCCCATTTGCCCAGAGCGGTCAAAACCATTCTTTGCATTTGGCTTATTGCAGCTCTATGCGCCTTGCCAACTGCTTTGCAATTTGGCATTCGGTATGAACTTGATGAAAATGGTCAAAGGTTATGGAAAACGGCTCTGTGCGGCATCATTAATCCGCTTCCTCACATATTTGAGATTTCAACTGGACTGTTTTTCGTTCTGCCCATAGTAGTTATTTCGGTCTTGTACATCCTGATTGGAATTCGTCTGAGACAAGTAAGCATTGGAAATCATAAGGAAAGCATAAATGATTGCAACCACTTATCGAGGCAGAAGATGAATTCAAGGAAAGCAGTTGTCAAGATGCTAAGTAAGTCCTCGTTATTTGTTTATTTTTGTGACATTAAAAGTTATAATATGGTATTTTTATTTCTAAAAATTAACATAAGAGTAACAAATCTACAAAATAGCGTCAAAAACATAAAGTACAGCTAATTATTTGCTTTTTTTTCTATGAAATGTTCTTTCTTTAGTTCTTTGTAATAGTTAAAAAATTTCATTTATTGAAACTTTGGCAATTTGCTGTTCTATGAAATTTGTTTGGAAGACCTTCATAAAAAAAAAATTCTAAGTATAACATAAATCACTTTAAAAAGTCGTGCGTTTTATATAAATATGGATATATTTTACGAAAATTTCATGCATTGTTCATTATTTTAAGAAATTAGAATATACATATGGCTTTAAAATTTCTCAAGTAAAGTAAGCAATGATAAAAAAAATTATATTTTGCTTTAAAAAGTGATACTCAATATATAGAGAGAGACAAAACTGTGAACCATAATCAAATTTTAACTTAATTTGGGTTAATTAATTTTGTTTTAATTTATTTTTTGTACTTTTTGAGTTATATGTTTTTGCTTTTTTAAATTTTTTTTTTCTTCCAATATTTAGTTTGATACTATTAGGTTGTCAAGTATCAAATGGAGCAAATGATGCAGATAATTGAATTCGATTTTTTTCCAATAAAAACTAAGATTTTAAGATGATCTGTTATTTTTTTCAAAGTGAAATATGCGTTAAAAAGTGGAAAAGATGTACCTTTCACACGAAAAACAAATTATGCCAAAATACGTTGTCTAAATGAGGTTATGTGTAATTGAAATAAATAACATGAACTGTGCACCATTTCATACTTGACAACCTAATATATGATATATTATGTAAATAAATTCAACAATTAATTTTCTTAATGGTTTAATTATTGCAACAAATAATTATAAATAAATAATTCTAAAGCTGAAAGTATAGCTTTGTATCACATATTTCTGAAAACTTACGGTATTTGAATGCTTTCAAAATGGTCTGAATTATTAGATTTCTATATGTTATGAATTTTCTTACTTTTAATTTTTGTCTTCAAATTATAAATAATTATTCATACTTTCACATTATTTGTATAAAAAGTACAAAATTTGTAAGTCAGAACTTAATAAAATGCAGGATAAACAGTTTACTACATCATGAAATATTCATTTAAAACCATTATATTAAATTTCAGTGACATATTTGACATTAGTTTTAAAATGAGAAGTTTTCAATTAAACGTTTTCTTAAAAATATAGTCTTGCATTTCGTTCCAAAACCTCGCACGTAAATTTATAAATGAATGTCAAAATATTTATTTAAGCGTATTTCATTTTACTTTAATATGTTTAACAATAATACAATAGAAATATTCCAAGGCAATCAAAAATTCAGAGGACTTCATTTTAAACTTGAAAATATTCTCTTTATTTTAATACCTCCTTAGAATTTTCAAACTTGAAATTCTTACTTGTATATAATCGTGTTGATTCAAAATTATCGTTAACTATTTGAATGGTACTTATTGATATTTTTAAATATATAAATAAGTTATTGATGTCACATTAACTCCCATTATACTGTGTATGTTTGTTTTGGGGATTGAATGTGCTCATGTTTGATTTTATTGTAGTGGTAAATGTTGCTTACAAATGGGAAGCAAGCCGAGTTTAGACATTATCTTTAACTGAATGAAACCAGATAGAAGTTCTTGTCAATATTTAATTAAAACTTGTAAATAAACGAATCAAACAAAATAATTCTTTACACCCATGCTAATTAAATACTTATAAATTTCCACACCAATTTCCATTTATATATATCAATCCTAAATATTTTTTAAAGAAATCCACGACAAAAATAAACAAAGTATCTACAGCCATCCATAAAATGAAATATTGCTACGAGTGTAGAAAGAGAAATGTATTTCATCTCTTGGTTTCCCTCAGGGGGCGATAAACTTAATTAAGGTCCTTAGAATCCTTGAGGGAAAGCGAAAAGGGGGTGTGTCCTGTCAAGGGGAATGGTTCTTTCACTCCTTTTAATGCTCGGACAATTACTCCTGCTGATGCCGAAATCAATATGGCTTCCTTCACACCCCAAAACCAGAACACTTGTTTCAATGCAATTTCCGAAAAATATTGGCCCTAGAAGAAATTCTGATATTTTCCATTTATTTAGTAATTTATAATTCATTTTTGTGGAAATATTTTATAGTATAATTTTTCATAAAAAAAGAAACTCTAGACTGTATCAAACTAAGTAGATATTTAAAAGGGAAAAAGTACATATAACTTTTTAAAAGCAAATATTTTGTAGTTTTACAATAATTATAAATAAAAAATAAGAATTTCGGGGAGTAGACTATTTTTATATAAATTATTGAAATGGTTTTTGTGGTATTTTTTTCTTATCTAGCTAAAAATAATTTTAAATAAATTCATAATTTTTATGATTGCAAAAAAATTATTAATAATCAGAAGGTTTAAATAATAAAAACTGATAACAAAGTACAGTGAAATACGTTTAAAGCGAAAACGCTCAAGACAAAATATCGCTTAACACGAAATAATATATACAACGGTCCCATCAAACTATTAATTATTTTCATTATTTTTCTTTTAACACGATACAAAAATCGCTTAACACGAAAAGATTTCTCTTCTGGGATTAAACACAAAAACTAACAGATAGATTGGACTGTACTATTGTATTATCGAAAAGATTCGTTGCAGCAGATCGTTACAACCACAATTATGGTAGACAAAGATATTTTAAGGTTTGTTCAAGGCTCAACAATTATCATTGATGCAGATTACGGTGGGGAAATGATATAAATCATGCAGCGTCATCCGAAATGAGGAACATCAAGAAAAGTAGGCGCATTTATTTAAACGCACATTCCAATGAAAAAATGAATAAAAAAAAATGGATGACACCGAACAATTTGATGCTAAAAAAACGATACAAAGAAAATATAAAATTAATTTTAAAAATTGACTAAATGTGTGTTTTTATTTCAAAACATGGGAAGTTTTGCATTAAACTTCATTAAGTTCTTGTGAATGTTTTTGTTTCATTTCCTTTTATTAAATGCGTGCATATATATATACATCTATATAAGTAAAATATACTCGAATGAACTTAATTTTGTTGAATACATGTTTTTTCCTGCAGTATCAGTTAATACGAAATTCTTTTCACACGAAAAAATATTTCAATCCCTCAATTCCGTGTTATACGATTTTTATTGCATAAGGATTTTGTCGAGTAATGAAAAGCAGGAGAGAGAGTTCAGAACAATCCTCTGTTCAAGAAATTTTTCAAAATATGCATTCGTTAAAAAAAGAAATGTCTATGTAACAAATGACTCAGAATAATGACGTATATCTAATAACAATAAAGATCTTGATTTCTTTTCAGAACCTAAGTCCATTTGAATTACGAGAACCAACTTAAACTTTCAAATCTAACATTTTGGTTATAACAATTCTCATTACGGAACTTTTGTGCTTATATTTTTTCCCTTCATATCAAGATATATAAATGTTTCATGCTTAGAAATTTTAATACTAACTATATTAGAAATAGTTGACAACAATATTTTATCTAACATTATTTATTTCTAGTAGCTGAGTGGATTGAATAACGTTGAAGTTTTATGAACAACTGTATATATATTTTTTTAATTTTGAAAAAATAAGTAATTATTGAATCAAATCTCATACATAAGCGAATTATTTTGCTTATGTGTAAATATCTGTTAAAAACGAATCGACATTGTGATTAATATTATAATAAATTATATATATATTTCCTGTTTCATATTGAAAATGATTTAATTAATGTAACACAAAATCCGCAATAGATAACTGTATAGCTTATGATTTATTTAATTTATGTAGTATATTTAAATGATCAATAAATGAAAATTTAAATATCTGGTGTCAATATTAATATAATTAAAATTTATTAAATGCTTACAGTGTGTTTAATTTATTAATAAATAACCTTTTGTACATATTTTTTTTCTGAATGTCCATCACAAGAATTTAGATAATTATAATATTCGTTTTTTAGAATAATTTTGACTATTTATAATTTTGCATGATACCCCAGAGCACTACTAAGAATATATACCATTATGCAATAAAAAAAATATTGGTGCTTATGTTTTTTGTGGTTATTCGATATATTTCTAAGAAATTTCTCCTAGAGAAAATTTTATTTATTTTTTATACAGTCCTTTCCACTTTTGACCGTTATTTATGTACAAAAACCTTTTTTCCACTCAATTTATTTTAATGTATGGGAATAGTTTTCATCCATTGAACGTGTTTGAAGCAAATCTCAAAAAAAAAAAAAAATGAATTATACAACATTACCTTTTGTCAAAAAAGCATGGTCAACAGTACTTTAACAAAACTAATGACGATACGTCAGTGCTTTCTGTAACATTACATCACAACAAATCACAAGCGCTCAACAAAATTTGACATAAGGATAAAAGTGAATGGAAATTCTTTAGAAAATTTGAAATGAATTGCTGCTGCGCAAGAAGATTCTTTGATGTCGTTACGGTTATATACACTTAGCAATGATCGTAATTATTCAGGTGAAATCTTTTACTCAAACAGATTACTCAATAAATAAAGCAGTAATTTTATTTAAAAAAAGGAAAAAGTTAATCTATAGTATCTTAAACGTTTATTGTGAATACTGATTAGAGTTTGAAAAGTTGATGATAAAATAACAGTATAATATATTCATATATATTACACGCTTATTTATTTGCTGTGCTTTTTATATGCTAAGATATTTTGTTGTTTCTCAAAACAATGGCAGGGAACAGCGAAATTACAGTTTCATTTGTGGTTAGGGATTGAAGTATGTTTTTACCAGGAGGCTCTGAAATTTTCGGAAATAAGACTAACATACCTTCAGAATCTAAAGTCTTTATTTTAAAGCAACTTTTTTTTACTTCTGAAGGTATTCTTTTTACCGATTTGCTTGCAGAGTTAAAAGTTAAATTTATATTCATTCAACCAATTTGCGATGCATTCAAATTACTTAAAATATGCAGCTTTGATATATGTTGCTATGGAAGTGGGTTTTATTGCTAATGTTTCGTCAGCTATTTTTAAAAAAACAAAGAAAATGAGTTAAAGCAAGCAACCTTAAAAATTATAAAGTTACTTTTTCACTCAGATAAAATTAATTTCGACTAAATCTGATTATACTGATATTTATATGGTTAAAAGTATACCGTATGCTTCATATTTTGGTTTTTTTTGCCAACATATGATTATTCTACGTTAAAAACTCAAAAAATAAATTGATACGTGTACACAGGTTTTCATTTACATTAACTCTACCACTAAGCAAATATATTCATATTTCCAGGGAACAAGACGAAAAATCGTTACTTTTAATGTCATGTCAGCGTCAAAAGTGAAAATAAAGAATGATTAATTGTGTCTTAGAATGATAAAAGACACATATCTTCTGTCTAGGTAGATACAGCACAGAAAAAATACAATTATTAAATTCCAGAATCATATGCAATTACATTTATTTGTATATTTGTTTAAAAATTATATTATGCATCGAAAAAAATTATAGTTTTTATGCATCTTTCATAACAAATTAATTTCACAGATACAGTGAAATACGTTTAATGCTAAAACGCTTAAGACTAAATAATGGTTAACAAGAAATAGATTAACGGTCCCGACAAACAACTATGCAATTTATTGTACGAAAATCGCTGAACACGAAAATATTTTTTATGGGGATGAACAAAATGCGGAAAATACCAGCCACGAAGGTTCATCATCTGAAAAATTTGCTGCAGTAGATGATGATAATATATATATAGTCCCAATTATGGTAAACAAAGATATTTTGGAGTTTGTTCAAAGCTCAAAGGATATCACTGGTGCATTTTCCAACAACGAAAAGGAAATGAATAATACAGCTCCTGATTCCGCATAATCCGAAATGAGGAACATCTAGAAAAGTCTTCGTAGTTATTTTAGCGCACTTTCCAATGGTGAAATGGATAACAAAATAGTAGACAGCAAGAGGTTAGCTGACAATTTGAAGCAGCTGTTAAAGCAGTTAATATAAAAATATCAGATTATTTTCCAAAAACTCAATAAATGTTTTTTTTTCACCAAACTTTGAAAATTTTGCATTAAATTTCATTGTGTGAATGTTTTTTTTTCATTTATTTTAATTAAGTATACGCATATATACATAACTATGAAAATAAAATGTACTATAATAAACTTAATTTAGTTAAATATACGATTTTTTTTTATTTGCAATATGCTATAGCACGAAAAATTATTTAAAAGTTATCGGGTTTTATCTAATTAATAGTGTTTAGTTTTTATGTCAACTCATATATTAAATAAAAAAACTCTGTAGAAATTACGATGAATATATTATATGATACATAAAATATTTATCGATTATTTCATACTTATTCAGTGTAGAAAAAAATATATTTATTATGATTATGATAATTATTGCTAACCCCTTCACGTCCACTTGTTTTGAAAAAAAAAACCCAGAAAAAATCAACTGTTTTTAAATTTTATTTAAGAAAGCTTATTCTAAAACCTTGTATTGACTAAAACTTTTAAAAAAATGCAAAATCAATAAAAATATCAGTTTTAGTTTTAGATTTTATTCCACATGGCAAATAAGGGCTGAATAATTTACATTGAATTCGCTATCTTTCTTTTCGAATTGCTGCTTCGGAAAAGCATATTTTTACAGAAAAAAATATTTATTTATACTTATTCAACTGAAATAATTATAATAATATCATTTAATTAAAAAACATATTCAACATTTTCTTTTGTGTGATACATTTGGAAGCAAAAAAAGGTGCGACATATAACCATACATAGCAATTATTACACGTCTTCTTCTTTCTTCCCCTTTGCTATCTCTTTCAAAACAACATAAATCGCAGTATATTGTGGGAACTTCTTTTATTTTTTTTATGTTGAAGGGACAAAACTGGGGAAATTAGTTCTGTTAGTCTTAGAATTTGAGAAGATTTTGGTCCATCCGATATTTTTTTACATATGCGTCGTTATTATAACTTTGTTTAAGTCTTTCTAGTAATTTGCTCCTGAATTTTAATTTTTGTTATGTTGTTGTTGTTGTTGTTTCCATTCCTCTTGGAGCAGGAAAGCCTACACCAAGTCCATGTGACCTTTCCGCGTAATAGTCTCACACACCAGGTCTTGCTCTTCATACAACTGTCGCAGGAAAATGCCCCAGCAGTCCAGAAGATGAGCAGGAGAAGCAAGGAGAGAGCAGGGACAAGTAAAGAAAGACTTAACCCCTGCACAAAAGTCATACTACGCAGGTGACCGCTTCTAAAGCGCGCCAAGGCCGTCTGATAAGCCCTGGAACTCTTGCACTGTATAGATAGGCCAGGACTCTTAGCTGAGTACCAGTGGTGAGCAGGAGTGTTTCTCCAAGTCAAATTCATTTTATTTCTTTGGAAGGAACGAATTTCCGAATGGGGTAAGACAGTGGAACTGAGGTTAGGGCAGTGTTTCTCAAACTGTGGGGTACGCCCCCCTGGGGGGCGCGATAACCTTACAAGGGGAGCGCGAGCATATTGAAAATAGAAGATTTAAAAATAATTAATTCACTGGAATGAATTAAAAAAAAATACTTTCAGACATATTAAAAATGCACTTTTACTCTGATATAATTTATAGGCGCGCGCGCGCGATATTAAGTCAGCAAAAATAAAAAAGTTCTTCAATACCTAATTAGCTATCTTTGACCCTATAACCAAATAAAAAAACTTTTATTTGATTTGCTGTAATCCCATGATGAGAGATTTTTTACTACGCTTTCTTTTTAAGCCTAACATATAACTCTTTCAGAGAAAAAAACAGATACCAGAATCGAAGAAATTTAGGAACATAAAAAATTCATCACTGTCATTATTTTTGAAGTACTGCACATTATAGCTGTAATCTGTAGGACCTTCTAAGTTATTGATACAGTTAGTTATGACCCCTCTCTTACGTGTTTGTTTCTCATTTAGGGAAGTTGTAGGTAATGTATTTCTCTGTTGCGCTTTTTTCCATGCAAAAAAAAAAAAACGTTTTACACAATTTTTATAACAGTAACATACATATTATCATAATGAATACAATTTTTACCCGGAAGTGGTCACGCGGGACACACAGATTACGAAATCGTTAATTCTGGCAAAACTGTTTATTTGTTACCAAAGAAAAATTGAAAAGTTCTTTAAAGTAGGTAAGTAAACTTTCTCTTAAATAAACTATTCACTGGAATCACGATTTGTATCGTGTACAATAAAATAATTATAAAAAAAAGGATTGGAGTGACTCAATAGCCCATTCGACCGTATTGAGTGAGCGCCTGCTTCCAGGTTAAAACATGTTGAAGTCTTTTCGCTTTAAATATTAAAAATAATACAATTATTCTTAATCGGAAAATTATATTATTGTTCATTATTTACCATCAATTATAAATGCTAATTCTATGAGGCTTAAAATTACAATTCGCTTAAAACTAATTATACTTTGAGCAACCATTTTAAAAAGATCATTTTACATTTTTGTAAACATTGTCGAGCACTTGGCTTTGCTCTCCTTACAATTCAGCTATTATATCAATGATGTTTTATTTTCTTACAAATGAACTCGGGCAATGAGCGGGCACTTCAGCCGGTATACTTTTAATGTATCAGTGCTGCACAGAGTATTTTATAACTAATTATTTAATACTAAATTAAGAACAAGTTTAATAAGTATTAACGACTTCCATGGGCTTGTCTTGTAAAGCAAAGTTTTTATAAGGAATGTTTATGATTAGAAAGTGACCCTCTAAATTCTTTTTCTATATTTATCAGATATCTATATTTTGTCTTCTACGCAGCCACCGAATTTTGCAATATGTTCAATTTAAAAATTAGCGAAGGTAAAATTAACATACTAATTATCCTGTAGTTTTATTTATTTATTTATTTTTGCTTAAAAGTAGTATACACAAAAATTAAAAATTATGTTACTAATTTGTATGGTTTATAATTAAGATCACCTATAGTAGCTTTAGCGTCAAAGTGCATTATTATTGCATTCAGTACATTATTAATGTATAAGGGGGGTGCGATAAAAATTGTGATCAAAAAGGGGGGCGCCAGCATTGAAAGTTTGAGAAGCACTGGGTTAGGGAGATCACATCCCCTACCAGCCAGCTCATCAGCAGCCTCGTTCTTAGGCACACCCACATGTGATGGAATCCACTGGAGACCTACTTGATTCCTCTGACTCAGTCTAACTAATTTGGATAAAATATCTAAAGCAGTGCTTCTCAAACTTTCAATAGTGGCGCCCCCCTTATCAATCACAATTTTTATCGCGGCCCCCTTATACATTAATAATGTACTGAATGCAATAATAATGCATTTTTTTACGCTAAAGCAATAATCTTAATTATATACCGTACAAATTCATGACATAAATATTAAATTTTGTATATGTTGCTTTTAATAAAAAAAAAAATATATTAAGTAAAAGGATAATTATTATGTTATTTTTCCTTTCTCTAATTTTTAAATTGGAACATATAGCAAAATGCAGTGGCTGCTTAGAAGACAAAATATAGATATCAGCCTTTTTTAGAAAGAACTCAGTGGGTCAAATTCTAATCATATATATAAGCATTCCTTTGAAAAACTTGCTCTGTAAGACAAGACCATGGAAGTCGCTAATACTTATTAAACTTGTTCTTAATTTAGCATTAATTAATTAGTTATTAAATACTCTGTGCAGCACTGACTGATACATTAAAAGTATACCGGCTGAAGTACAGGCTATTTGCACGAGTTCATTTATAAGAAAATAAAACAATATTGATATAATCGCTGAATTTTAAGGAGAGTAAAGCCAAGTGTGCAACAATGTTTACAAAAATGTAAAATGATTTTTTTAAATCATATTGCTCAAATTATAATTAGTTTTAAGTGAATTGTAATTTTAAGCCTCACAGAGTTAGCATTTAGAGTTGATGTTGAATAATGAACAATAATATAAAATTCCGATGAGAAATAATTGTATTATTTTCAATATTTAAAGTCTTATTATGTTTTAAACCTGGAGCAGGCACGCACTTGATACTAATGGTCGAGTGGGGTTATTGAGCGACCCCAATCTTTTTTTTTATTATTTTCATAGTACACAATAAAAATCGCAATTCCAGTGAATAATTTAATTAAGAGAAAATATACTCACCCCTACTTTCAAGAACACAGAAAACATTTCGGAAAAAAAGTTATCACACCGGGAACTCAGTCAAAACAAGTACCTAAAGATTGTAAAAAAACGTTTGTCACTCCCAAAAAAGAGGGAGATAAGTGACAAATATATTTTAGTTCACACGTTAAGACTGTCAAACAGGAGGATAGTGTCAGAGCCATTGGTAACAATTAAACAGTTTTGCCAGAATTACCGATTTCGTGCACTCTGTCCTCGGCGTGACAGCTCCGGAATAAAAGTGTATTTATTACAATATGGATGTTCAAAAAAATTATGTAAAACGTTTTTCATTATGCTTTTTTATATGTTTGGGAATAACTCATAGAAATAAATCTTGGCCAAGTAATCCTTCAAAGAGCTCTCTGTGCTTTTCCAAAAATCATAAAAAATATTTTACAAGGAAAAATCGCAGCAGAAATAGTTTATTTGCAACTTCCCAAAATGAAAAAACAAATACACATAAGAGCCAGGACTAACTATCCGTACAAATAAGTTCGAAGGTCAAACCGCAGCAACTACATTCTTCTGCCTACGGCTGATGACAATAATATTACAGTGATGAATTTTTTATCTTCCTAAAATTTTTTTTCGATTATGGGTCTGAGTTTTGTTTTTTCTCATTTTGGTTTGAAAAGAAACCGTAATAGAAGTAGAAGCTTTAATTTTTTATGACGTAATATCGCAGATATATGAATTATATCAGTGTAAATGTGCCTTTTTTATTATGTCAGAAAGTATTTTGTTTTACTTCATTCCAATAAATAAATTTTTTTAATCTTTTATTTTCGATATGCTCGCGCCCCCCTTGTACGTTTATCGCGCCCCCCAGGGGACGCGCCCCGCAGTTTGAGAAACACTGATCTAAAGCGCTCTAAGGCCATCTGATGAGTCCTGGAACTCCTGCACTGTATAGATAGGTCATGACTCTTAGCTGCATACCAGTGGTGAGCAATTTTTTTATACAAAACATATGGGTTCCAGATGCTGATGTCTAGCAAATCAAAAAATCATTTTGATAATATTTATCTAAATTTGTAAGCGACTTCCCCCTGAAGTCATTTCCTCATTGTCCGGTCTACCTAAATATGTGGGAGAACTCTCGATGAAAAATCTAATTTATTATTACTCAATTGTACTATTCAATGACAAAATAAACTACAAAAGGAGTCCCTGCGAGTGATATAAAGAACTCAAGCATCTTAAGTGAATAAATGCAAGTAATCAGTATAGTTGAGCTTTAATCCTAACGTATTCACTAATTTAGTCTAGTAGCAAAACTCCGTCCTTTAGTCAATTTGGGTAAATTCTAAATCTCACCTTAGTAACGCTGCATTCAGATGCTCCGCTCCTTCTAGCCTACAATTATCAAATTCTAAATTTATATACTCTAACTAATTTGCATATCAGGGTTTTTTCTTGAGAGGGATGGCTGGGAAACAAACGCGAATGCAAGCCCAACTATTCCCCAAGAGGATTAGTTGATGAAGGTCGTGTAAAGACCAGTCAAAAATTTATTATAAAATTTCTCTAAATTTATGAAATCACGACAGCGGATAGCAGTAAGCCTCCCAATTGCGTACGGCGATAGCTTATTTTTAAGTGTGAAAATTACTGAAGCATAAAATATGACTCTGCTTGATTTCTCGATTATGCACAATTTGACCAATTTAGTGCAATTGAATTAACTCAATATAGCGCGTTAAGAGGTTATAAAAACTTCCGTCAACATTGAAATAAATAGTTAAAAAGAAATATATATTTTTTTCTTCGAAATGATAACAATTAAAGAGGATTACTATTGAAACACATAAACACAAATACACACACACACACACACACACACACATATATATATATATATATATATATATATATATATATATATATATATATATATATATGTATATATATATGTATATATATATATATATATATATATATATATGTATGTATGTATATATATATATATGTATATATATATATATATATGTGTGTGTGGGCATATATATATATATATGAATTTTGCTGTTAAACTACATAATAGAATGCTTATATAGGAAACACAAGTGAGTTGAGAGAAGTATTTTTCTCTTTCCAGGTAACATTCGCAAATCGAACTTTTGAAGGAGGGGGAAATAAAGATTATTGAAAATAGCTTTTTGTTTGTAGTTGTTCGTCGGGACAACACGACTTATTGTCAATAACTGTTGTTAACGTTGCTTAAATAAAAAGGTATTGATTTAAGGAAGACTGAATCGGAACTAGATATAAAAATGTTTAGTATTGGCAAACTGTTTCAATACTAATTTCCAATAATATAAATAATTGCAAAAATTAGAATAACAAACAAACTTATATATTGAGAATTGTTTTTCTAAGAATGACTATTAAAACTTTTAAAAAAAAAGCTAAAATATATTTCTATAAATCTTATTTATAATTTCTCTTCTATGATATATTTCAGAAAATCTCTGAAATACTTTCGGTAGTTCTATTTGTAAAAGAATAGCATTTTACTATTCTTAATACTTATATATTTCAAACCAACAGCAAGTCGTTTATATACGTCTCTTTGAAAAATACGCATCATCCGTGTTGTGAAGAGTAAACAGTGCAGAAATAATTCACCAAACTAAATCATCACAAATACTGTTAGATAACATGCCTACCAGACCGAACACGGTAGCAACAGAAATGACATACAGTTCGTAACCAAGGAAATTATAGTTGATAGTTGACACGTGATAGTTGGGAACCAAGCTGATGTTTGATCTTTCACAAGAGATTTATGACGTTGCTAGTAGCATCCGAAAGCAAGATAGATGAAAGTCGCTTCAACTTCCTTACGAAGTAGATATGTGTGTGTGTGTTTCCGCCATCAGAGCAAATTCAAACACAAACATAAATACTACCAGGATTAGATTGGACTGGAGATAGGTAAATGAATTTATGTTCTTCATGCAGACAATTCCCACGTATGGTATGGAGCTAGTGTTCTGTTTATGAAGCCTAGTAATATTTTTCTTACTATATGATATTTTGATAAGGACACCAAAAGAAAGTTATTCATTTGGAGATGGCTTTAGATCATTTATAAGCCCTTCAATACCCGTGACACTTAATGTACATTAAACACGAAAGAACTTTATACAGCACTTGAATATTAAATGCTCTACTCAATAAAATGTTTGAAATATGAAAATTTAAGTTTCTATACGTTTGAAAAAGAGCTATGTCTAGCTAGTTTCTGTTATAAAATGTGTTGCACTTTGATTTGAAAAGTATTTTAGAAAAATTCATTTAAGGAAAAATTATGAACGTTGAGTATACATCATCCAATTTTTGTACCAAAACTTCTAGCTCAGTTTTAACAAAAAATAACTTTAGAAATTTGGGCATGTGTACGGGAGCATGCGTGAGATCATCATACATCTACGTCATAACCTACTACTTTAATATTTTTTTTTTGTAAAATGTATTTTTATTAACCCCTTAACTACCGATTAATCAAGATTCGCTTCACCAATTTTCACATAGGCTTGCGTTTGCAATGTATTTTAGGGAAAAGAAAAGATATGAAAAATAAATTTTTTTCTTAAAAAATAAGTAAATTCTTCGAAAATATTGTCAATGTCATTGTCTTGCATTCCAAAGCCTTTGGAATAATTTTACTGATAGCATCTCAAAGAATTGCGTCGTATTTCAGAATGACGTATACATACGTCAGGGACATTTAATGCACTGGTTCAGCTAGATGTATGTATACGCCAGTGGCAGTTAAGGGGCTAAACACTTCCTTGTCAGTTTTACTGAATGCAATTTTTTGTACATTACATTTATCAGAGTTTTGTACTAATTTTAAAAAAATGCTTACATGTGCGTACGTTTCTTGTTAATACTATGCATTGTTTAAAATGTTATTATGCTTCAGAAGACATCAATATTTGTACAAAATATGACATAAAATAATAATGTATTATTTTATATATTGTGTGTTAATGTAATATACAATTTATATTTTGTAATCTCAGGTAACTGAATAATAACGTATTTAGGCTAGTTAATTACATTTTATACTTATCTTAATAATGATAGTAGAAGTATATTATATATTTAATAATTAAGCTCTTGATGTTGTAATAAAAATAAAAAACGAATAAACCTAAACGCAGGCATAAATAAGAAAACATATTACATTTAAAAATAATATTACGTGTAATTTTATTGTGAATGTCTGAGATATATTAATTAGATACTTATATTTAACTGTATGTCTTTTTCAAAGATTTATCAGATCCTATTATTCTTCTTAAGAGGCTAAATTTAATTTTGAAATAATATTTTAAGCAGAAAATTTTCTGCATGTTCTATGATTATCAATAAACTGTGATAAAACAAGAGAATTCCGATGCTTTACTAAATTATATTTGTTTATTATTTAATGTAAAGATAAGCACATATTTCTATTGCACTATTGCTTAAATTCTTTATTTAATGATATTATCTCATTGTTTGGGGTTCATATATTGTTTGCTATGTCAGTTAAAAAAACAGTTCTTCAAGAACCATGAAATTTATTAACGGAAACAGTCCCTAAAATACAGAGTAAACAGCAGTAAAACTTGTACGAAAGTTCATACATCATAGATCATGACGTCACGGATCTCCAAAAATTTTGAGAAGCCTCCAGATGCTCGCCAAGTCACCGAAATTGGTTGTCAAGTTACTGAAAATTATGCCAACTTGGCTGTTTACCCAATAGTTTGCCAAAAGTTCCCATTTACACGGCATTATAATTTATGAGACAGCCTTGCTTACGAATCTTAGTTTTTTGTTATAAATAAATGCAACAAAAATTAATATTAATTTATTGAATATGCATATTTAAACTATTTGTACTATTTTAAGATAAAATTAAACACTAACTACACAAAACTCGTAGCAATATAACAAATTCTTAATGAGACAAACATATTATTATAAAAAATCAAGCGAATTTTTCATTATTTTCTGTAATTTTAAATAGTAAGGGGAATATAATTTCATATGTATTTTCTTATTAGATATAAAAATTTCCTTTTAGTTTAAGTTAACAACCTTTTTATATATATATATATATATATATTGAAAACCACACAAACAACATAATAAAAAAATTCAAAAAACACAATAGTTAAAAAGTAATCAAATGTAAACAAAATATAGTATCAATAGCTAAAATTCTGATTCTATTAAGAAATCAAAATCAACTATATATTTTTGGTCTTAAAATTTATATTCGAATCATTAAGATATTATATACCAGTGAATTCATACACATGCAGGCGCAAAGTAGCCCAACATATGAATGAATGAATATATATATATATATATATATATATATATATATATATATATATATATATATATATATATATATATATATATATATATATATATATATATATATATATATATATTGGTCAACCATTCTCCATATAAAAGAATTTTTTGAAAAAAAATTCAACATGGTTTTATTTTTTATTCAGCTTTTCATTTTACATTCTGCAAAGTTTAGATTGATGCCAAATATCTCGTTTGAGGTGCAATAAGAGACACTGTAAAAGTATTTCAAATATCTCACGAATGCGCTTTGACACAATTCCACCTCATTAGCTTTCCAAAAGAATTTTTCAGGGGGAAACTCATTTTGAGGGAATAATTTCATTCGATCCATTCTTCGTTTGTCATTATCCCATTTCCTTTTCAAATCAATCGAATGTAATTAGAAATCATAGTTTTAATGATTAAAGAAAATTTGTATTACGAGGATTTTGTTTCACAAACGAATTGAATAGTTATTAAAATATGTTCAAAGAGTTTTTAGAAATGGTAATCTAGTTTGTGTTCCATCTGATAGGAAATATGTTTTATTTTTATGTCCGGTTTTTTGTACGACTGGAAATTTAATTGAATTTAAATATTCAATTGAATTAATCATCCAAAAATTAGATACTACACTCTATAACAAAAAAAACGACGCACCAAGAACAAGTTGTCCGATAGAGACAAGAATTGGTGGGTGAAAAGATTATGTACAGAATAGAAAAATGATTAAAAATTCAGAGAAACTGAATAATTTAATTCAGAATTACATAGTAACAAAGTAACGAGCTCAATAAGGTGTTGACCCTAGCATGGATGCAAGCTGCCGCACGACGTGCCATAGAGTGATAATACACCCTGATGTTCTCCTGCTGTATTTTTTTGCCCAATTTGCTCCAATTGTCGGGTAAAATCATCAACAGTCTCTGGTATATGCAGTTGTCTTCCCATCCTATCCCAGACATATTCTATTGGAGAGAGATAAGGCGATCTGGCTGGTCAAGAAAGTGCTTGACAAGCTGTAAGATTGTTCATAAAAACACGTGCTGTATGTGGTTCGGCATTATTTTGCTGAAAAAATAAGACTAATTTACTGTAAAAGGAACGATAGCTAAACAGTTCTCAGAATGTCGTTGACATACCACTGTGAAGTAAGTGTGGCTCTTATGAAGACCAAAGGGGTACGGCTGTCAAAATAGATGAACCCCCAGACCATAACTCTTGGTCGAGGACCTCTGTGGGGTGAAATAGGGAAAACAGGATCAGCATGCTACCCTTGGCGTCTAGAGGCACGTCTTCGATGAACGTCAGGAAGCGGGATTCGTCGCTAAACGCAATACATCCTCAGTCAACATGATTCTAACTGATAGAGCCAATCACCACTGTAATCTGACTTGACATTGTGCAGGCATGAGTGGCAGGTGGCGTAGCGTTTGGTACGAGCTTAAATTTTACTCTATCAGCCGTATGTGAATGGTCATAATGGACTCTCGTGTGCGGGTCACAAGTCTGGTGTTTGATAATGTGAATCAGTTGCTGTAAGAGCTGATCTGACAATCAATCTGTCCTCCCAATCTACAGTAGCTCTAAGTCTACCGGTAACATCATGATGTCATTGTCTATCAATTCTTGCCAGCATCTTCTAACGGCCGTCACACGTCTGGTGTATGATAAGGTGAATCTGTTGCTGTAACAGATGATATGACAATCAATCTGTCCTCCTAATCTACAGTGGCTCTAAGTCTACCGATAACATCATGACGTCATTGTCTATCAATTCTTGCCAGCATCTTCTAATGGCCGCATCGCTTCGACCCATATGACGAGCGATTCACAGATTTGCCTTAACTGCCTAATTTAATTAAATGAAACAACCTCTTCCAAACTCTGAGAGTTGCTTGTAATGAGCTCGAATCTTGCGGCGAGGCATTTTTTCAGTCGTTGAAAGGTATCTTAAATCGCAATGCAATAGAAATTTTTACCATTAGATTGAAAATCGCTTCTTATACACACCTGCTGAGTGCTTTGATCCGATGCGCTGTAGCTCCCGCTATTCATTCATTGGACACCAAATTTTAATCATTAGCATGTTCGGTACAAATGTCTTGGCATACGAAATTTTATTACAATCGGGCAACTCCTTGGTGCGTCGTTTTTTTTTTTTCTTTTCTTTTTGTTATAGAGTATAAAAGCATTTTCAGATGTTTTTTCAAAGAGAAATAAAAATAAATTTAAACTATTTTTACTGAAATATATTTTTAGTAAGATGAAAGAAATTAAATAATTTTGAAGTTAGATAATTTATTATAAATCGTTATATACTCAACTTAAAGATTTATGTATTTTTTGTTTAATCGGAAAATACAAAAATTAATATGATGCATAAAAAATCATATCAAATACCATTTAAAATATTTTCTTTTTCCACAATACAATGTATTATAATCGATTTCTGTAATGCAATCAAGTTTATATTATTTTGCAAAATAGAGTAACCAATTTCTTAAACTTTAGTTTTACATCCCAACAATATATATATATATAGCTTTGAAATCATGAAATTATTTCTTTAAGATTAAATCTAACTTTTAAAAAAATTTTATCAAAAATATGTAGTTAAATTTAGAATAATTTTGTACCCAAAACAGAGAAACAGAAATGCATTATGTTACTATTACTCAACTTCTTTTTTATATATATAAATAATGCAAAAATAGAAATGTGAATTTTAACGGAAATAATCTTAAAATGCAATGTGCATATGTAAAAGCTTCTGAGACACATAAAATTTCCTTGCGATATTTATTTTTATTCTTTTTCTTTATATCCTTTACTGAAGACACTGTTTCTTAATGTTATTTGTGAATGCAGAAAACGTGTTGACAACATTTAATCAGACTGAAAACTTAATTAAATTATTTTAATTTTTCCTTCACATGTATCTTTCAGAACAAGATTTTTTGGATAAATATAACGTTTTAGTTCTCAAAGCAACTCTAGTTATTCGAGATAAATATTTAATAATAACATTTCATTTTCAAAAATGTACACAAAACAAAGTTTGCTTCTTTTTTTTATTAAAAATATAACAAATATCACATTAAGAAAATATTTTATTTTCTATACATAACAAAAATGTTCATGTTCATGTAGCTGATCTTTGAAATAAATAGAATAAATTAAACTGTATTCCACTATATAGTTAAATTGAAAAATAAAATATACTATCTATCTTGTTTTCTGTTTAATTATTTATTAGTATGCTCTTTTCTTTTTTTTACAAATTTCTAACAAGAGTATTAAAGCTTACACGTTTACATGTACAACTAGTAATATTTATAAAGTTCCTTTCAAATCATATAAAATTTGAATAACTTCAAAATATTCTACAGTCTGAAGATTTTTTAAATTAAATCTGTCATAATTAATTTGTCAGCATATAATTAGGAAATGAAACTTATGAATGTATTTATTTGATATTTAGCACACTGATAATTTGCAACTCGAGTTTAATTAAATAATGGATAACATCGATTTACGAAAATATATTAAATTATGATACGAAACGGTAACATTTTCACAAAAATATTTCATGTATTCCTTTACAAGTATTCTTAATACATACATTATTTTCAGTCGTGTTATTTCATTAATACCTACTAAAAATAAACAACCAAATACCTTTATTTTCGCTTTTTTGAGTGTCTTGAAATATTTTTATTTGAATATTTAAAACTAAGAACGAATGTTTTATGAATTTAAATTGCTTTTTTTGCTATATATATAAATATATATATATATATATATATATATAATCTACGTTACGAATTACGAAAACCTACTAGTTATTGATCTAACTTTGAAACGTATCTCAATACAAGAAAAATCAACACGAAATTTAATCACATGCACTTGAAAAATGTAACTTATTTTTTGGAGGTCTAGCAAATTTTCATGACCTATAAGAAATTTAACTGATCAATTTTCAGGCTGCATTTTCCATCAGGTGTATGTGATTAAAGTTTATTAATGTTTCTTCCAAAATATTTGGATAGCATAACTTTCTTCAGTGATTTGTTTGCATGTGTGCGAGTATTTTAATCTCACTTCATCTAATTTTCATAATTTTTTTCTTAATACTAATTAGTTATAATAACTTAGAAATAATTCAAAGGCGAATTAATCAGATCTATTTTTTTAAGAGTTTTTACACAACTTACATTTTGAAGTCCTGAAATATTCAGTATTTTAATAAGTTAATAGCTTGTTCTAGAAACGATTCTTTCAACAATATCTTTTTTTGTGAAATCATTTAGAAATTAAATTTTGAAGTGATGGGCATAATTGCAGGTTAATTAATTTTAAGCATGTAGCATGAATGTTTCATGTATTTACTCTAAGAATAGACACAATATTTTATTAAATTAATTTGTTTTTTAATGATGTATTTAGAGAAAATAAATTTATTTATCGCAAATAATCTTTATTATATTATATTGTTACGAATATTATATTATAAGGGCAATTCAATAGAAACTTGGCGAAATCTTGATGATAGAGCCAAGTTGGCATCATTTTTGGCGACTTAGTGACTTTGGTGACCAAATTCGGTGAATTGGCGACCACTTTTGGTGAGTTCATGCACGTATGGATTTTTCTGGAAATTAGTGGAAAAATCTATTAATATCTCGCTCTATGACGCAAACAGATTTTTCGAGAATAATCCGTGAGACCTATAAATAGCAAGAAGCTCACCAAAACTGTTTAGTTTTGTTTTGACTAGCGATTAGTAGTCTTGCCTTCACTGTTGAAGAGTCTACCAGCTATTAGTCATTACTTCGGCTGTTGAGTAGAACGAGCGAGTGCTTTGGAATAATATTTTACTTACTTGTGTTTTAGACACTGATAGTTGTGTCTGAGTGTTGTTGAAGGTGTGAAGACTTTCTGAGATTTTTACTGTAAATCTCTCTGTGTAACCTGCATTTCAAGGCTTGTTTTTCGACAATAAATTTCCATCGATCCGAAATAACTGATTCTCTCCTTATGACTGATTTGCATAAAATCCTCGAGCCCCTATGTATGTAAAACTATTTTTAAAATAAGCCATTGGAGTTGTTATTTTATAAAGTTTCGAGCTAAATCTCCCTCTTTTAATCAAATTTTTAAAATTACCAAAGTTATTCCTGTTTCATCTATTTATTTCTGATTCCTTTTTCGAATATTGTATTTCGTATTTTTAGTTGATTTCTATTCGGATTAAAACCTTGTAATTATTCTTTTAATTAGTTAACATTAAAAAGAAACTATTTAAATCATTATTATATGCTTAAATACAATTAAATGGTAACAAAGAGCTCTAAAACTTTCACTCGCATTCTGTAATATAAAAGGTAACTAATCAGTTATTCGAGTCCACTCACACTCTGTTCGCTCCACCACTTACTATACATATTTTATCTGAAGCGGAATGCATTGATATCTAAAGACGACTCCCCAGAGGGCTACTTTGTTGAAGAGTTCACATATTGTTTGATCATAATGTAGAAACAATAATTACCCATTTCCTGAAAAGCCAATTACAGCGGGAAACCTATTACTGTCAAAAGGAAACTCTCGCTAAATTTTATGTGAATGTAATCTTTAAATCTATTTGTATCCTTTTTATTCAAATAGTTGTAACATAAAACACCCGTACATTCTTTATAAATATATATTTTTACAATTTCTTAGTCATTTGAAGAGTTTTAATTGAAGTACTTATTTGTAATACTCTTAACTGTTCACATATATTATAAGCATAAATTCATTAAATTTACAAAACATTTTTGCTGATTGTTCATATAATTAAACAAGAAATATAATTTTTTTGTTTTAAGTCAATTCCTACTTAGATCAACAAGGAAAATTTTAATTTAGCTACTTTTTATTAAATAGTAACAATTAATATAAATATGTATATACATATGACAGAATCACAACATTAGGTGGCAATTAATTTTTATTAATTATCATTAAAGTATCACATTGCCATCAAAAATAATCGTGTATATAAAATTTCAGTTCAACTGAATACTTTAAAACGTGAAAAAAAATCTTTTCAAGTTTTGACACAAGTCGCCAAAAATGATGCAAACGTGGCTGTATTTGTACTTCCTTAAATAATTAGTTTTAATTAATTAATTTTTATTAATTATAATTAAATTATTGTATTGCCATCCAAAATAATCATGTTAATAAATATTCAGCTCAATGGAGCGCTTTAAAATGTATTTTATTAACGATTGAAAATTCCACCAAGATAAATAAATAAATAAATATAGAGAGAGTGTAACCTAATAGTAGGAATTGAAAAAAGAAAACAATGAACCTTATTTCTGAACACAAAAAGTTTGCATTTGTTTTATTAATTGATCATCCAAAGTAAACAAAAAACATTTTTATTTCATTAAGTTTTGCATAGTCATCTAAGTAAAGGCAAGACAGTGTTGTTTAAAATAACATCACAGTTATATGGACTTCTATATTTAAAATATTGTTTATAATATAAAATTTATATCATAATTAAACTACTTTTAAACAAAATATAGTACAATAATATCAATTTTTAAGACACGAAGAGACAGTTCTTCTTTGTACAGGGTGATTATAATTAAAGTCCCACTTTCAAAATGCTGTAAAGAAGGAACTAATGCTCGAATTTACTTCAAATTTGAGCTGAATATATTTGAAAAAAGAGGAAAATAGTTGACAGAAGAAAAAAAGTTCCAAAACGTTCAGTAGATGCTCTGTAAGTGGTTTAGCGAAAATGGATTGTGCTAAAAGTGACACTTTGAATTGGATCACGGATTCTTCGGCATGAGTTACACACTAAACCATCTGTACTGTCTAATGCGCATGATTATTTAGGTTTTCATGACGGAAAAAATGAATTTCTAGTCATTCAACAGTCGTGACACTGTTAAAGTGAAAATCCCACCAAGCTTAAATGTAATACCCCTTTTAATTTACCTAGTATGCCGCTTATAGTGTCCTATATTGATACATTTTGGAAATGTTTTCCTTGTGCCACGCCGTTTCCCCTTTGTTCAAGTATTTTGATTTTAAATTTGAAGACTTTCTGGCCAGTGGTACTTTTTTGAAAAGCATTTAGAAATCGAGATTTGTTTTAATCCTCTTGTATAATATTTAACACTTTAAAAAATAGTTCCAAATAGAATTTCTTTTTTAAGCCGATTTTATAAAAAAGAACAATATATATACAAAAGAATATAAAGGCAAAAATAAACCAAATTCATATGCGTAGACAGATATAAGTTTTTTTTATCTCAAGTTTTCCTTTATATTTATTTTCTCTGATCGAATTTTTATACAACTATTTTATTTCACAATTGGACTTTTGATCATTTTTTTATTTAATGCTTACTTCACCAACCTCAAGGCAGAATAACCGTTATCACGTAATAGAATATTTTTCTTTCCTGGCTACAACACCAGAAAAAATGGGGCGTAGTATATCATATTTATATATAAAGGACATTGATTTTTCTTTTAGCAGCAAACAGCAACAAAAAGAGAGATAACGGTGGAATGAAATCCTATTAGAATACAGATACGGGTTCCCTCTCAAGTTGTAGCATGTGCTCTATACCTTTCATTATATTCTTTCTTTCATAAATTCTTCAAACTTAATATTTCGAAATGCGATCACAAAAGATTATGTTTCTAGTTATTTCTTTGATTCCAGTACATTGAACATAAATCACCATTCACATAGAAAAATTTACTAGAAAAATTCCGCATTATTTTTCAAAGGATAACATGTCATAGAAAACCTTTTACCAAGTATTTTTATTCTTAAAACCGTAATGGTTGGTAGATTCGTTGATGTACGTCAATAGTACTTAACTCATTTGAACATCGGACTTCAGAAGTACTATTTTTACTTTGCTTTGATTTTGTCCCGTAGAGATTTGTGACAAACAGTTGCCAGTGAATTTTGCCTTTTTTAATTAGAAGACAAACCATAGCTTGTATTATTATTTTTTAAATGCATCTATGATTTGCATATTATTGTGGGCTTATATAGATGCAAGTCCCGGGAAAATGTTTCCACAGTCAAAATTTGTAAAACGCTATAAACACCATTGTTCTATTATTAAAAAAAACTATTGAACTATTGAAGAAAAAAAAATTTTATTCGTATTTTTAACCCGGAAAAGTAGCGCATTCGTTACTAACGTTAGTGGTACCACTGGGTGAGTCACCCCAAACTTTTTATGTAATAGGTTTTATTGTACACGATAAAAATCAAAATTCCAGTGAATATTTTAATTAAAAGAAAATATATTTACCCACTTTTAAGGCCTTTTCAATTTTTCTTTGATAATGTGAGAAAGAAATCAATTAAACTGATCTAAAATGTTTCAAATGTGCAGGACTTTATAAAGGGCACAAATCCCATACACTTTTCTCTAACAGTGCAGGAATGATATTTACAGGCAAAACTAATCATATTCTGTTTAAGTATTTGTAGTTCATAGCCTTTAGAGGATTCACAAATAGCATGTTGAACTTTTTCTTGCTAGTGTCTTTTCGACAGGGTGAAGAGTGATGTGGTATACTTGTGGCTTCATATCTTTTTTTTATGGATTTGCTTAGGTGGTATTTGAAAATGATCTTTCGACTCAAAAGTTTCACTTTCATCATTTTTCTTAAATTTACTTTCGTTATTATGGTTAATACCCATTATTTCGTAAGGTTCTTCATTTTCTTGATGAATTTCTTTTTCTCAAGTTTCGATTTCAGGCAATACAGATCACAGATACTCATTTCTTATTTTATGTTCGATTCATTTGAATTTTTAAGCCATAATGAGTCGTTTAACACAGGAATCAAAACCAAGGGGAAATTGCAGCCTATTCACAGAAAATATTTAGGAACCAAAGTTTTCGCGTGTTGAAACTCAGTCACCCCAAATACCTTAAGATAATAAATATCGTTTGCCACTCCCAAAAAAGGGGGAGACATATGACAAATGTATTTTATTTCCTTTGAAGACTGTCATACAGGAGAATACTGACAAGGTCATTGGTAGTAAACCAACAGTTTTCGCAGAACTAAAGATTTCGTGAGCCTGACGTAACTATGTGCCTTTCACGCCCGGGTTAAGCAAGACAAATCCTGAAAATCCTACAAAAACTATTCAAAGTAAAGACATCATTAAAAAATCGATTCAGAAGTTTCCAAAAACGCTTAGACGTAAAAACAAAATATTTAATGAAACTGGGAATGTCATCTGAAACCATAATAAAACTATTATTGAAAATTTCTATTTGAAAGAAGTGTAAGCCTAAATTTCACAAGATTTGTCAAAGCACATTAAGTTAAAAAATTTAACAACGGGGATATATATATATATATATATATATATATATATATATATATATATTTAAATATATAAAAACAATCACAATTATCAATTGAAAAATTGAAATATATGAATCCTATAAGACTAAAACACTTCAGAATATCAATGGAGAATATAAAAAATAATATTCCATCGTTTTCAAACAAATTTAAAAATTATAAAATAAAATAAAAATTTATAAAATATCCAAGTGCAATCTCGGACTTAGGACCGATAAGTGGGGTTAAACTAGTTTGATGGCGCCAACCTTCCCCTATTGCAACTTGGTAAGTTAATTGAAAATATCCAAATTTAAAAAAAAAAAATTTAAAAAAAATTTTAAAATTAAAATTAAACCATTATACTTAAAATTAAAAAAGTTAAAATTAAATCATTATACTTGAAAAATAAAACTATTCGCCATCGCATTCTGAAAGATATTACAGTATTAAAATATAAAAACAATTTTAAAATTTAAAAACAAAAATATATATATATATATATATATATATATATATATATATATATATATATATATATATACGAAAAATCATATTTCTTGGTAGTAAGAAATTTCTTGTAATAATTTATAAACCATGATGTAAATTATTGCTATCAAAAGTATGCAATTTTCTGAACTTTTAAGATGAAATTAATTGTAAACAATTTCGGCATCTTTATAAACAATATATTTGTAAAGGATTAATTCTTGCACTACAGACTTATACTGTAACGGCAGTTTATAAATCAGGAAAAAAATTCAATAAATACTAACAAAAGGTATGAGTATTTTTAAAAGAAGTTTTACAATCAGTATTTGATCAAGAAATTCCGCTTTTAACCCCGATTTGCCGATCAAAATGTACGCGAGTCACTCCCCATTTCCACTGTTTTTCGCATAGACGTGTATGCGATGCTTTGGTGAGAAAAGAAAAGGAATAAAAGATCAAATTTTTATCTGAAATAAGTCAATCCTTCGCAAGCACATTCAAGGTTATTTTATTACATTCGAAAGCATTCGGAAGTGTTTCCTGATAGCAACTTCCAGAAAAGGATCGCCTTTTGGAAGAACGCATATATACGTTCGGGCCTTTTAATGTAAACGTTGAGTGAGACGTATACGTGCAATGGTTAGAGTTAAGTAATTAATTTTGAAAATACGCTATTAAAAAAGAGTTGCACATAGATAAAGAGTTTCAAGTCATATTTTATCGATAAACTTCCACATAATATAAAAGGGAAATAACAGCACAAAAGAGGAACCGTAAATATGTACGCAACTAATTCGGAAAAAGTTTGTTTTTATGTAAAATTTGAACTATTCACACAATACAAAACCAATATCTTATGAACAAAAAAGCAAATATGTGTAGAAAATATGAAATTTACGAATAAGAAATTGACAGAAAAATAATTTCATTAAAAAAAATCCAAACAAACTTATGCAGTGTTAAAATGTCGGGACATGTCCTTTTCACCTTCAAACACTTATTGTGTTCTGTTATTTCTGGTTCAATTAGCAAAAACATGCACAAAATGAAATAGATTTCCAAAGTTTTAGTGTTATGCAAGTCTTTAAAATGCACCGTTCTAATTTAAATACTTTTCCTAAGATGAATAAGATGTTCTTTTCCTATAAGATGAATTTTAATTTTCCATAATCACTACTTTCACCAGTTAACTAAAATTTTTCAACATAAATTTATTGCAAAAAAGAAAATAAATTTTTTAAATTGATTCCTTTAGAGGAACTGTAATTTTTTAAATTGCAAAATTTTTAAGTAACTGTTTCACAATAGTTTATTTTTAGGGTACTTATCTATCACACCATGTACCAATTTCGCGAAATCAAAAAGCGTTGCTATATCTTAAAAAGGTTGCCAAAGGCTGACATTATCATTACCTATGTTTTCGAACAAGCGCTTAAATGGCTTCCACTATTGGCTGTATATCGCGGCATTTAGCGACGTTTTTTAGATTTGAAAAAACCGGTCAACGCGGTATAATAGGGAAGTGCCCTTTTTTCTTTAAAACCCTTGGGGTTTACAAAACAAAATGTAAGTTATGAAGTTCATCTGAAATAGAGAGAATTCATTTCCGTAAAAAATAATTAAAAGAAAAAAACGAAGAACAATTTAAAAAATATCGATCTTTTAACACACTTGCAAAATCCTTAACATGCTATTTGTTCAGTTCCTAGTGTTTTGATGACTGATTCTAGTTTGTAAAACTTTTCATAAATTTATATTTGTGCCCCACATTCTTGAATGAAGATATAAAACAGGAAATTGCCAAGACAAAATATAATACAAATCGTCTTTAATATCTTTCAACATTTTACCATATTCACTATAAATGACCCAAAATAAATTTTCTTTTTACCTTTTAATTTCTCTATAATTTGTTCTACATTGATCTAAAAATTCCTAAAATTAAGACTATTTCACCTATTTAAAAGAAAAAGACATAGGAATAAAGTGATAAAAATTGTAACTTTCATATAATTTTGCAATTTTAATTTCGAAACAAAGATGCATTGTAATAAGGCTACTAAAGAACTTTTTATTTAAAAAAGGAAACAAGTTTCATAACTGTGACCGAAATCTCTCTCCAATCGAGTTCACTGTCTACACACGCCTTTCTTGTGGAGTGAAAGGAAAAGCAAATCAATTACTTTCCTCCCTGGTGTTTTCTTTGCAAATAGGTCAATCCCCTAATAAGGAACAGCGTGGGATTTTCTCAACACTGTAATTATTGTAGATTAGTAGTTTGCATAACGTAAAAGACAGATGGAGGAAAAAATAATATCACTCTTTAGCCTTATTTTTCAAGTATCTAAATAATAAAACATGTTAATTATCTTTAAACCTGTCTTCCCTTTTTTTTAAAAAAATTAATATATAATTTTTTTATTTGTTTATTATTTCCTGTATCTGTGTTTTTTTACCAGATCCTTGTCTATTAGCCATTACATCTATTAAGCTGTCTATTTGTTGATTTATTGTGCGTTGCAATTTTTAATTTACGACTTAATTCAATACTAAAAGGGAAAAATTCAAATAAATAAGGATACGTTTTAAGGTATCCGACTACGTTCGGAACCGTGATTTTGCAAATCGCATAAATGGATACTTTTCATGATATTTAGTGTCACTTAGATTAGAATATATGCATAAAATGATTTGAAGGACATTTTGACAAAAATCATTTTTTAAATATAATATTTTGGCAAAAAATTAACTTAGAATGATATTTTTTTCAAATGTTCTCCTTTTGTGAAAAATGCTTCTATTAGAATAATATTTTGTCTGTGTATAGCTCAGACCTCTGTTCAGAGGCTCAACTAGAATTTTTGAAATATATAACTTAGAAGTGGGTTTATTCATATTTTGCAACAGAAAGGAGCAATTTTAAGAAAAAAACGCGAATAATTATTTCAATTGTTGGTAACTTTCAAAATAATGTGAATTTTTCAAAAATTCTAGTTGAACCTCTGTAGACAGGTCTGAACTATATATAGGCAAAATATTATTATAATAGAACCATTTTTCACAAAAAGGAGTACATTTGGAAAAAAAGATTATTCTAAGTTAATTTTTTGCCAAAATATTTTATTTAAATAAAAAATTTTGTCAAAATCTCCTTAAAACAATTTTATGCATGTTTTCTAATCTGAGTGAGACTAAGTATCATGAAAAGTATCCATTTATGCGTTCTTTTAAAATCACGGTTCCGAACGTAGTCGGATACCTTAACTTTGACGTTTTTCAAAGAAATATATGGTTAAGCCTAATATCAAAATAACATTTTATGGACATCTATATATTCAATCCCTTATTTCCCTTCAGACTCAATTACTATGGCATATGAGCAATGCAGTTTAAATATAGCCTGGAATTCACAGATTACATTGCATAGTTTATCTATATTGCTTATCTATTTCAATTAGAATTATAATTATCCCACACATCTGTAATACCCGGCATATTATTTAAGCAAATTCGGGATTCCATAGGAACAACCACTGATTAATAATTCTTGCACAGTAATGAATGGATATTTGATTTACCATTAGCTTTTATTGGAATTTAAGGGGAAATTAGATATAAAGGGACACACATTTATTTATATTACAGTTTGGCAAGAATCAACAGATGTGTTCCATTATCCCTCTTTTTTTGGCGTCTTTAAGGATATTTATCCAAAACACACAAACACACACAACTGTGTTATTATACAATACTAGACCTTATCTATCCACATCGTTGGGAATTTCATAATGTTGTATGAATATATAATGTTCTTAAGATCTTGAGAGATATTTTATTTTTACCAATAAGATATGGATTGTATTTAAAAATATACTTATAGCCGTCGACTTTTGATTCAAAATGGAAAATACTTAAATTTACGAAATGTTAGCATATTTATTTTAAAGTCCCCATAAACCCTCTTGAGAGTCGATTTTCATCTATTATCAATGAAAGAAACATGCATGTCAAATTTGAAGTTCACAGGTTTGCTAGTTCAAAAATGGGAATTTATGTCTATAACTCCCCCGCACTCCCATTTGAAAGTCAATTTTTCTGAAATCCGTTCTTAGTGAATCTCTACACTACAAAAGAAATACGCTCGCCTAATTGCAAGTCTGTAAATATATCTAATTTTAATCTGTAACGTCCTTTTTCTTCCCTTCCCCGTTCTTGGGCAATGGTTTCCAAAAATTAAACTCTTAGCAGATTCTACTTAACGAAAGAAACATACTTGCCCTATTTGAAGTCTGCGACAGACAAAAATTCTGGAGATCTCGGTATCAGTGTGTCGGTCGCTTTTCCCCTTTCTCTAAATTTTTGTGCAGAATAACAAAGAGAGAGAAAGAGGAATTATCAGTATACACTGGGCCAACTGTCGAAAAACTAGCTAAATTCGGGGTAAAGGAAAAAAATTACACAATAATAATCAATTCTTTTCTGACAATTATATTTAAAAAAGGAGATTTTTAAAGTTGACGGGAGCCAAATTTTTTTACCAATCCCAATATCTGTAAAAGATAAGACTTGCTCTCCATGTTAATAATTTTCATTTCCTTTAAGGTATCCGACAGCTTGCGACAACTGTTTTTTTAATGGAGGTATAGAGATTTTTTTTGTGGTTTTTAGATTTATTTAGTACAATTTCAGAAAAAAGGGCTAAAATTAAGGAGAGAAAAATAAATTATTACTATCAAAATGGGGAAAAAATGGGGAAAAATTGACAAAAAATTACATAAACTGGACCCGCTCTATACAAATAGTAATGGAACCAATTCTCAATTTTTCAATTTTGATGCATTACTTTGCTATTCCTTTTTGAAAGATCTTCAGGATAAGAGATATTTTAAATTTTAGAAAATCTAGAGCACTCTTTATCTTAGTTATTATATGAAATTGCTTATAAAAATAGTGAATATATTCAAATAAAAAACTATAAATTTTGTAATAAAACAGTGATTGATAAATCTGAAGGTTAAAACACTTCAACTGTTATACAAAATATTCACAAAATTTTTCAGCAAAGTATTTTAAAAATTAAAAAAACACACATTTTGAGTAAAACGCATTTTAAATTTGACATCTTATGCAAAGTTATGACATCTGCTTTTACTAAAACACTTGTAATTTTTGTTCTAGTGAATATAAAATAAAAATACTTAGTATTTTTTAAAGCTAATAAGATGGCATATAATATAAAATCGTAAAAAAATGTCATTTTTTTTAAAAAAAAAATCATGATTTAAGAGTAGTCGGATACTTTAAACTAAACATAAATTAGCTTAAGATACTTTTCTCAGTCATTTATTTCTAAAGAAAAAAATGCAATGCTCAGTTCGTTTGATATTTTTTCATTCAACAAAAAAAAAATAAAAAATTGTAGACTCAGAGTTATTACATAAAGTAGGAAAAGCACTATTCTTCCTTTCGTTCAATTTTACGTTTTAACGCAAAATCTTTACTATTCTTTTCAGTACTTTTAACCGAAATGCATAATTTAGAGAAGCACATAATCCCATATATATATGCATTTCCGAAACGTACTGTTTTCTTACGCGCTATTTAATGTGTTCCTACATTACATGAAAAGAAAAGCATCCTAGTAATCTCTTTATCCTTCCATCCTTCAAAACTTTAAAGTTTTCTTCCAGAAATTTCCTATGTAAATCCAGTTCTTAAAGCGTATCAGGAAGGCAACTGTACTTGTATTTGCTCCTTCCCGCATGATAAGAGGAGACACTAGAATACATTTGCAAAGAAATAAAAATGGAACTTGGAATGTAACCAACATTATTCAATGAATTATCTTGATCGCAGCTACTAGAAAATATCGTTTCACTCAACTCGCTTCAGTTCATACTAGCGATTCTCTATTGTTCAATTTTGCAAAGTGCATTTCTTTTGGAATGCCTACTGCGTAAGAATTCCAGTTCCCATGTATTCAGATTTGGTCAGTTTTCCGCAAAATAGTTCGCAACTGATGTGGGTTTTTTTTCTTGATTCTATGCAACAATAAGATTTTGAGATTACTTATACTCAATCTGTCACATAATCTTATACAAAATGTTTAAAATGCATTCGTTTTTTTAGTAACTTTAAAAAAAGCACCAAGTTTTTTTTTTCTAATTGTAAAGGAATGCAGAGAAATATACACAAAGGCGCTTAAGGTATCCGACTACGTTCGGAAATGGGAGTTTAAAAAAACGCATAAATGGATAATTTTCATGATATTTAGTGTCACTCAGAGTAGAATGCATGCATAAAATTGTTTTAAGGAAATTTTGACAAAAAAAATTTAAAATCTAATATTTTAGCAAAAAATTAACTTAGAATAATCTTTTTTCCAAATGTTCTTCTTTTTGTGAAAAATGGTTCTATTATAATAATATATTGCCTAGAAAAAATTCACAATATTTTCAGAGTTACCACTAATTGAAATAATTATTCCCGTTTTTTTCTTAAAATTGCTCCCCTCTGTTGTCGTAAAATATGAATAAACCCACTTCTAAGTTACATATTTCAAACATTCTAGTTGAACCTCTGAACAGAGGTCTGGGCTATATACAGGCAAAATATTATTCTAATAGAACCATTTTTCACAAAAGGAGAATATTTGGAAAAAAAAAGATTATTCTAAGTTAATTTTTTGCCAAAATATTGTATTTAAATATATTTTTTCTCAAAATGTCCTTAAAACAATTTCATGCATACATCATAATCTAAGTGACAGTAAATATCATGAAAAATATCCATTTAAGCGCTTTTGCAAAATAACGGTTCCGAAAGTAGTCGGATACCTTAACTGCCAATAAAAAGTTACGTGATTCCCTCCCCATTGTCACCATTTTTCACATAGGCACGCGTACGCGTTGACTACGTGAAACACGGTGTGTGCCTATGTGTGAAAACGGTATTTATAATTCCAGCTTTTATAACATTTTTAAAGTTTTCATCAAAATATCATCACTGCACTCATATCAAGTTATTTCATACTTAGATGCCCAATTGAAATTTTTCTTATAGGGCTAACAATCAGCATTATTATTTTTTTCTCTCGAATTCTAGAAGACAAACAAACTAACAACGTGAGTTGGCGAAAAATAGAATTGTTCCTTCATTAGAATGCATCTCAGGCATAAAATTTCACTCGGCATTTCAAACACTTTCTATAACAATACTTTTTGAATCTCTCTGGGCAATTGTTATTTTCTCCTTGGATTCGAGTTCCTATTCTTATCTTTCTTCAAGATTTTTCTTCCCTGAAAAATGCCTGATGGAATTCAAAAATAATTTTTGTTATTTTTTTTCAAGCAGATAAAGTAGTTTTGCAATCTTACATGTTCCTTCTATCTTATGACTAATGAAAAGTTTTCTGTGTGATTGTGCCATTTTACTAATAAGTTATAAATTTTAGAAGCATAAAAATTTCATCCCATATGCTGGTAAATGGCTCCCATATCAGTCAGAAAAAAAAGTAGTTGCTGTATCTCATTATATATCTCATCAAATGACCCACCAAAAATTTTCGAAACTTTTAATTAAAAAATATTATTTACATGCGTGGAAAAAACCCAAAAATTACGTCAAAAAATTATTTTTGGCACGTCTATAGACAGGAGTAGATTTGAAGATAGGATACTAACTCATAAACGAACCGGTATCAACATCGCTCTGTGCAGCGGGTTAGATACATATTAAATCTGTTTAAGTCCTCGCGTGGAAAATGAACATTTGTAGAGAAAATATCAAAAAATACCGAAAAGTTCGTGATATGCTCAACATTTTTAAATTTGTGTAGTAATTTTATCACGTAAAAAATATTGTCTTCTCAGAATTTAAAAAGCATTTTATGATAATAAGTGAAAATTGTTATTCAGTTATCTTGTTTGTGTGATTGAATTGATTATTGCTTAAAGTTGCCCAGAATCCATGGACGTTTATTATTTAAATAATTTACTTAAGTATAAATAAGTTTTCATCGTTCTTTTGTAGTTAAGTTCTAGCAGTTCAAAATATTTTTAAAAATATCCATAACTATTGCAAAATCGTTTTGTAACCTTATATAAACTATTGAATCATTTAAGTATACGGAGATAATTACGATATTAAGAATAACTGTAAATGAAAAATTGATAAAATAATAAGTTATGTGAAATATTTTATTTTTAAATCCAGATAATCAGATCAAAAGATATTTACAATTGGTAAAAAATTACCAAACTCTTCATAAAAGATTTTTAAATAAAAAATAGGGGATGAGAGAGTGTGTTATCTATATAAGTCTCTCATATGATCTCGAGGCATGAAATGACAAGCAATCTAAACGATTAAAAATTGCAAAATTTTACTATTATTCATTTTCCTAAATAAAATTACTTTAACAACGAGACAAAACTATTTAATTAACAGCTGCATTTAAAACTCAATGATTGAGTGTTTGACAAAGTCGCTTTCTGAAGAAAAACAAGGGTAACTGGTGACGGACTTCGTAAATTTGGATATTGGTCAAAGCATGAGGACCACACCTGAGCTGACAGCCCTTCTCCGAGCTTTCACAACATGAGGAGTTAGAGCCTCAACAGATTTAACATGAATCAGCCCCTCTATATGGTGAGTCTTCATTGGCATCAAATCTCAAATTCGACACTCGACAATGTGAAATACGAGTCCATGACCATGACCACTTGGCTTCCATAGCCACCACTTAAAATTCAGAAAGACATAGTTATTGAGACGAGCTCGTCGAGTTGCGTCTGAAAATGTAATTCCATGACTCTGGTATCACAGGGGGCAAACTCGAAAATTCACAAGAATTTTAAAAATTCGATTTTGAATTCTTGAAGAGTGGTAAAGTGTTTTTTCAGAAACTTTTTATATCTATAATATTTCACTAACGTGTTTTCATTGCTATTTTTTATAATTTAATTTTAAATTTAGTATCTAATAACATTTAATATTAACTTATTTTAAAATCAGTGTATGTATAAAAAGAATACACTTTTTTTTCGTAATAAAATTTATATTATACATTTGTTTTCCGTGTAGTAGCTTTAATGTGATATTTCTCTATGTTGTTCACCTTATTAGATTAAATCCAACAAAACATAGCCAGCTTCTAAGTTATACATATTTTCTACCCGTGGATGGAATATACTTGAAATCCAACGTCATGATGAATTATTCTTCAGTTTTGCATAAAATTCGTAACTGTATTCGAAATGAAAGACATCGGCTCCCAAAATTTCATTTTTTATTTCTTTATTTCATAAAATAAACTTTAGTTTGGGAGTTGAAAATAATCGTTTTTTTTAAAGTGAGAAATTGTAGAAATAATCCTATAACAGAGACACATAAGTAAAAGAATTCTTCCATTGTTTCTTATGGCATGTCGCCAAGACTTCCAGAATAAAAACTCACAACTGCGAAAATCATGCAGTGGAAACTTCAATGTTTTTTTTTTATTATTAACACTATTTACTTCATTTGCATCAAAAATATAAAACTCAAGATTCTTCAACATACTTTAAACTTCTTACGGATGAATAATCAAGTATAAAATAAATTAATCAAGAATATATTTGATATTTTCTTGGAGCTATTTTCTGAGATAAGAATATGGTTTTGTCGTAAAGCATGAAATTGGTAATAAATCATTAATTTATTTCAGTTATGGCAATGATGATGTTAACTGACAGCTATTGAAATTTCGTCCTTTGATGATGCCTATTTTTAGTAGCGCGTCAAAACATCTCCGTTTTTTCAATAGTATGTCCTCATTTAATTGTTCTTTTAGTACGAATGCATCACATTGAACAGATAAAGACTTTCAAGAAAGAGGAAAAATAAATTTAAATGATCTTTCAATGATAAAAAGGTCAGATCCTTATCATCAGTATTCATTGATTTTAAAATGGGGAAGAATAAATCTGCATGTAAACAAAACTTCTGAAATTTAGACATTCTGCAGACATTTTGCAATAAAGATTTAATACTGTTCTTTAAATTTATTAATTTTTCTTTAACGTCTTGAATGATAGAAATATTTCAAATTATGAGACTAGTTGTTATATCCTCAAAATTTACAGATAATTCTTCACTGCTTCACTCATTTTAACTTAAACCTTTAAAAATGTAAAATATTATTTTTTTTTTCTCTCTCTCTCGAAAGTGCTAATTTCAAGCTATGTACAAATTTAGTTTTGTTGTTTTGTATGACTTTTATTTCCGTTTAAAGGTGGATAGCTTTACTTCATTCCTTATAATTTAACTCTCCAGATGATTCATTACTTTTATTTTTCTCGATATAAACACTGACATTGAGTTACAAATATGTAAAAAATTAGAAGGTAACAAGCGATTGTTTGTCAGAATGAAACTGAATTTTAAAAAATGCTGGAATTTTTCATTGTCCGTGCTACTGAAATACCCCTCATCAGGGATTTTATTTGTGGTGAAGGCGGGAATTTTTCATTAAAGCCAGAAATTCTGATTCTTAAAAATATTCGATAAAGAACCGGGATTGGTAAGGCAATGAGTAATTCGTTGCCTGAGAAGAAACGAAAATGGAAATATAATTGCAATGAAAGACTTAGTATGATGTCATGCTTCAAATTGTGTGTGAATATATATATATATATATATATATATATATATATATATACGCACACACACATTCCCACCAGTTTGAAAAATAGGTACAAACATGAAGCATTTTGTGAGTATGAGAGAAATTCTTTTAAGATATATGAAACATTCTTCATAGAATGCAGTGTACTTATAAAAAACAAACCTTTAAGGGTTTTTGTGTTCCACAATTATAAAATAAAAAAAGTGGGAACACTTTAAAATAGAAAATTAAAATAAATTCTTCCGTTTTGTAAACGTATTTTGTTAAATATTATATTGTTTAGATATGTACAATAAAAAATGTACCATTTTATGGAACATTTTCTGAAAAAAAAATTACCTCTAAAGGGGTTAATACCTAATTAGGGCTATAACTTAAGTTATCGAACAAATATATCTTCTTTTTCTGAAAACATGTTTTTTATCCAAGTCAATATATATGCCAAAAGAACGTTTTTACTCATCTTAAATTTTACTATAAACTATGCTTCCATTTAGACTAGAGACGGTTTTAAATGAGGTAGCGACTAAATTACCATCGTTTTTTTTATTTTCAAAGTCGTCTTGTTGGTCGTGTGCTCTGCTACGGTTGTTGCGTCTGCGTTTGAGATGGTTTGGGACTTTTGGGTGAGCTGAGTGGAGACCATCTTGTGGAATGCAAAGAGATAAAATGTTTTATTTATGATGCAGTCAACAATTCGTTGGGTCCCAGAATAGTAATGCTGTTCTAAGAATTGTCGGTCATCTGGCACTTTGCCCATTTCGAGATGGACTTGTTTCTTGAAAGGATTTATCTGTATTAAGTTTTTGTGAATAACGGAGGATATAGATCGCTACTAGTAGTATTATGGTAATGAAAGATATAATATATAATATTTCTCTCTTATATTGCACATATATAATGTGAAACTTTTACATTACATTCAAAACTAAAATTTTAACTAAAAAAGTTAGACATTTTTACGGAATTAGTTTTTGATCTTTTGACTGGTTGCTAATATGGCATCAGTCATCATATTATCTAATGTAAAAAAAAATCTTACGCTTAAAAAGCATTATTAAATAATTAGTTACATCAAGTAAAGGAATACGTATCACATGATTTATATGAGTGTGATTGCCAAGATTTAGAACTTCATACACCATTAAATGTATAATTTCATTGGCACATCATCACTAACATGTTCGTCCATCATAGGGTAGATCAGCGTTTTCTCAAACTGTGAGGTGCACCCTCCTAAAAGGTATGATAACTCTGCGAGGGGGGCGCGAGCCTATTGAAAAGTCGAAAAAAAAAGATTATTTAGGAAAACTATTAATTTATGGAAAGTAACCAAACAAAATGAATTTTGACATGATAAAAAAATTTAAATACGCCTTTACATTGGTATAATACACTTATAAATATAACAATAATTAGCAATATATTTTATAATTAATTTAACAATACTAAGCTACGAACAAGTTTAATAGTTACCACTGACACCATGGGCATGTCATATAAAAATTATATCCAAAAATTAATATTTATCTTAGTAATTTGTACGGTTTATAATTAATCCCTTACCTGCCGATTGAAAGTTACGGGATTCACTCCTCATTGCCACCGTTTCCTACGTAGGCGAGCTGGTGTGATGTATTGGGAGGGGAGAAAAAGAAATAAAGAAATCCTCTGAAATAAGTAAATCCTACGTTAACACTGTCAATGTATTTTTTTTTTTTTTTGCAATACAAAGCCTTCGGAATAACTTTATGGAAAGCAGTGCACAGAAAGGATAGTACTTCGGATAGATGTAAAGGGTATTTTTTTGAGAGGAATAGAACTTTAAATTGCAAAAAAACAACGATGTATTATTCGATTGACATGACTTTTTTTTTATTCGAAAGATAATCTTGTGGCATTACATTTTAAATATGATTTCTGGCATAGGACTGCCACAGCTGGCTCGGATGTAGTCCAATCTGGACGTCCAATGTTCGAGGACTTTTTCCAACATTTGTGGCCGTATATCGGCAATAACACGGCGAATGTTGTCTTCCGAATGGTCAAGCGTTTGTGGCTTATCCGCATAGACCAATGACTTTACATAGCCCCACAGAAAATAGTCTAGCGGTGTTAAATCACAAGATCTTGGAGGCCAATTCACAGGTCCAAAACGTGAAATTAGGTGGTCACTCAACGTGTCTTTCAATAAATCGATTGTGGCACGAGCTGTGTGACATGTTGCACCGTCTTGTTTGAACCACAGCTCCTGGACATCGTGATTGTTCGATTCAGGAATGAAAAAGTTAGTAATCATGGCTCTATACCGATCACTATTGACTGTAACGTTGTGGCCTTCATCGTTTTTGAAGAAGGATTCTACCAGCCCATAAAGCGCACCAAACAGTCAGTTTTTCTGGATGTAACGGTATTTCAACATACACTTGTGGATTAGCTTCACTCCAAATGCGGCAGTTTTGTTTGTTGACGTAGCCATTCAACCAGAGGTGCGCTTCATCGCTAAACAAAATTTGCTTATAAAAATCGACCATTATTTTCGAAATAAAATTGCACAATTTGAAAGCGTTGTTCAGGCGTGAGTCTATTCATGATGAATTGCCAAACCAAACTGAGAATAAATCACTTGACAGCTGTTAAATCGGTCGCCATCTTGGAAAGAAATGCCAAATTAAACGTCTGTACCTGGAAAAAAACACTCTGTATATATACGTCCTGAGAAATTATGACTTTGGTTGAGCAAGACGTTTATCTCCGTCGATGGAGCTTAAGAGGTTAATGCCGCGCTGTAACTTTAGTGTCCAAATTTAGTATTATTTAATTCAATACATTGTTCTTGTGTGGAGGGAAGAGTGATAAAAATTATGATTCAATATTGGGTCGCCAATAGTAAAAGTTTGAGAAGCACTGGAGTAGACCACTGTAACTATTTTCCACTTATTTATATGTCTATACTTTTTTCTATAACACTGAAAAAGAATTTCACAAAAAAAAACAAGAACAAACAGGCAATACAAAACAATATAAACAAATTAGTGTTATGTCATCAAACAGCCATTGTTGCCAACTTTCGCTTTCAAATGCTGTTAGATATACACCTTCAAAATTCATTAAAATTTCGCTACACTTGAAAGAAATTTCTCTAAGAGTGGTAATTAAGACTTTAAAAATTCCGTAATACGTATTTATATTTTTCAAAGTGAATCTTCGTAAAAAAATATAAGCAATGTCTTACTTTTTTGTAGACCATCAAAGGTCTATGTATCACCTGTAAGCAACCATTCTTTTACATAGCTAATATATACGCATATGTGTTGACTTGTATATGCATAAGTGATATGCCTTTAAAAAATCAGTAAGCACTATTTTTCAGAAGTTGTAACAGCGTTTTATAAAACTGCATCATTATTTGAAAATAAAGTTCTAAAGATTTTATAAACAGAAAAATAGATTACACTTTCAGACAGTTTTATCGAAAACCAACATGAGCAGTCATTTCCTACCATTATCTGTTAAACTGAAACGAAGTTACGAAACTCTAATAAAGTAACGGGGAAATTGTCTAAATCAGCCTTATAAGGTATTGAAACAAAAACAAAAAAAACTTCAAAAGTTTCATCTAAAGCAAAGGGAAAAAACAAATAAATAAAGTTTGCCCCAAGATTCATTCGAAAAAGTAGAAGAATTTGTCGATATTGCACCAACTTGTTGTTGCTTCTCAGTTCAGACTTAGAAAGAAAACTCTTCATCGTAACATGTCCAATTTATTTTATTTTTAATTTTCTTCTTCCTAAATCTGGATTTACAGGATTAAACCTGACAGGAAGAGAAGTTTTCCAAATTAAAATTTATGAAATGCTTTAATCTATTGTTTTTATTATATAGAGTTTTAATATACTTCTATATATATATATATATATATATATATATATATATATATAATATATATATATATATATATATAATATATATATATATATATATATATATATATATATATATATATATATAATATATGTATGCTTGTACACAATGATTTTTAATGTCAAAATATAACCTCATTGTGACTAATTACATTTGGAACCGTGGTTTTGCAAAGTTTTGATATTTAGTGTCAATGGAACTAGAATAAACATATAACATTGTTTTAGAAATATTGTTACAATAAATAATTGTTAAAAGCAATATTTTCGTAAAAATACGAGAAATAATGACTTATTTTCAAAAGCTCATGTGAAAAAAGCTTCTATGCTAATAATATTTTGCTTATGTATAACTTAGGCTTCTATACAAGAGTTTAACGAAGGTTTTGAATTATGAGTGGATTTATTCATATTTTATTGAATAAATCCACTATCGTAACTTTGAAAAAATAATGAGAAATTTTTCAAAATACTTATTCGTCCTTTGTATAGAAGTCATTTGAAAATATGTACTTTTTTTCCTTTACTTTTTGCCAAAGATATGCATTTCAATAATTTTCTTCTTTTAATAATATTGTTAAAATAATTTTACATACATTTGAAGTGATACTAAATATTAAAAAACTATTCTTCATTTGTATGCTTTCTCAATATTATGGCTCTGAACCTGATGAATCACGTCAATAACTAATATCAAATTTAGAATAATTAAAGACTGAAATTTAGTAACAGAAAATGATTTTATTTCAATTTAAATACTTCCAAATATTTAGAAATAAATCTTTAAAGAAAATACATACATATTTTATACAAAAAATCTTCTATGTTAAGCAAACTTTTTTAAATCGTGAACATTTTTAAAAACGTATTCGAATAGTCATCCCCATGAAAAGGAGCTTAAAACCACATTGAAAGTTTGTTAAAAGAATAGAAATAGATAATTATATCGATGCAAATAACAAACTGCAACTTTGCTTGATTACACTTCAAAGAGAACTTCAAATCAAGTTTCGCAGAATATTCCCAAGGAAGAAGAAAAGCAATTTTTTAATAATAACCACAACAGACAAAAAGAATGCAAAACATAAATATTTTCAATATTCTTAACATAAAAATGACACAAAACTTATGCTTTATGTTTGATTTGACACTGTAACAGAAGTTACCATAATGAAACATAAATGTATTCTAAGACTTTCGAAATTTTTCAGACAAAGTATTCATGTCGCTGTTCAAAGGATTTAAGATTCTGTTTGTTCTTTGTATGAACAATACCCTTCAATACTTTTTATAGTTCAGAATAACTATCGTTTTTAATACTTGCATATTTAAACGCAGACAACCAATTTTTATTACAATAGATAAAAGTAAAAGTTTTCATATATGTCTTAGAAACTGAAAAGGCTCCATTTATATGAAATATTTGTTGAAGGAAATAATATATCTTTTGTTTGAAGAAGAATGCGGCGAGTGCAAAAAATATCTTATTTATGGCTGGTTACATATTTTAGTACTAAAACTGATGTATTAATAGAAATGTTTTTATTTTAATTTTAGAGAAACATATCAGCTTTTTCTCATCCAAAATTTATTTTACAAATTTTCTTCGTTCGATAAACAATAATCGTGAAAATAATTTAAAGTAATTTATTTAATGAAAAAATATATTCTTATAAAATTTGATACATTAAGGTCAATTAACAGATTATCATAAAATCATTGTAGCTACATTTTTTATTACTATAAAACATGTCTAAATGTTTGCTAACACGAGCTCTTCCTTTCTCATTATAAAAGTTGCTTAGATACAATTTAGTTTAAATCAGGCCACCCATCTCTTGGGCCAGGGTTCAAATACCGAAGAAGGCATGGATGCTTGTAACTGCATGGGTCTTCGTGGCATGGGGTACTTTAAATAGCCGTCAAGCCGCATGTCCTCTTGTGAAATTGGTGGAAGGTGAAGAGAAATGGGAGGCCCCTGACCACACTCTCAGGGTAGTTAGTTTCCTTGAAAATTTGGGTGGAATCGGGCCAAATCTCACTCACTTGCACGGTGCTCAAAGTTACGGTTAACGACAGGCGTAAATGTAGCCCTTTGCCTTGATGACTTTTGTGGGCCTTGATCTGTTGTTACTGTATCAATCAGACGGCACAAGTAACAACAACAAGTTTCAATCAAAATCATTCATTTTTTATATAAAGAGTATTAAGCTAATCTGATAAATGTGTTTGATACGATCGATTGATAGTATTACTATTAAATCAAAATATCGATAGTTCATTTTATATATTTAGTTACAAAAATATAATTTATTTAGATGAAGTTTAGATAAAAAAATCAAACTTATTATACGGATAAAGCTTCAATTTCAATCCAATATTTTTTGAAGGAATTCTTACTACTTAGTAAAAATCAGGCATTTAATATTTGTAGAATTATTAGATTTCTAATAATTAAAAGGATATATTTCTATGAAAATAATCCATAAAACTATTTCAATAAAATTTAGTTATATGTTTATGATAAGTAAAGGTAGAATAGCAATTATAAAGACTAAGTTACCATTTGCTATGCATAGGAAACATAATACTATCGATAAGTACAGTAAATCGGTAATTAAACTCCAATTTTTTTGTCATTACCATGTTCCAATCCATATTGTTGATTTTATTTTGTTTGCATAATGTAAACAAAATGAAATGTTACAAAAATCGAATGTTACAGAACAATGATATTTCATGATTACTTTAAAGCTATAGTTAAAAGTTTGTAATATATACTTAGAAAATGCAAATGTTTCATCTTTCATTAGATTAGTTTACTTTGAAGCTTTTATGATACCTAGAATAGAAATAATATTTTTAATAATTTCTGTTTTATATAGATCTTTCAGATTATAAAAATATTAGGAATGGTCTTTCTAAAATATGAATTTCCGTATATCAAAGAAATTCTTACACCCAGAAGAAACCAATCACATAAGCAGAAGAAATAATATGCAACTTTTATTGGTCAATTTAGTAATGCAGACATGTCATTAGGTTATATCGTATGTGATTTTTTTCAATAACAAGTATGAAAATATTTTCAACAAAGATGCATTCCAATTACTATTAAAAATAATACATTGTTCCAAAATGTTATGCAAAAAATAGTATATATATCTATGAGAATTGTCCTAATTAAAATTTAAAGAAGATATACTGAATGATAATTCTAAAGTAATTAATAATTATAAAATTTTTAGGCAAAAAAAATAAAGCCATACTTTTTATAATAAAAAAGTGATTATCCAAAAGACTTGCTTAAAAGAAAAATGTAACACTAAAAAAGAATAAAAATCTACAATTCATTTTTCTAAGAAAAAAAAACTTTGTTCTCATAATAAAATAACAAATTATAGTTTGTTATTCAGTATTATTTGACTCTATCAAAAATGATGTTTTTAAGAGAAACCCAAATATCATATCGTAACTTATCCGTGAAAAAATGATAATATAGTTTTTTTTTAATTACTGCAATTTTTTTTATATTCTATAATATTAGAATGAACTAAAATTCCTACCTGCAGTGTTAGTTGCAAAAAAACTTGCTCGCAGAGTAAATTTCTCTCCTTTGCTTTGAAGCTTCAACTTTTGAGATGTGTGCTCTTCACAGATAAATGTATGCAAAGCAACTATCAGAATCTTGAAAACTACTTATAATCGAGAGACTTGAAAAATTTTCGTGTAAAAAAACCATAAATGCGGGAGGAATTTCAAACATTATGTAATCCAAAGTCTAGTTGTATTTCAGGAAGTTAATTATTCACTAACCTAATTTAAAACGCTTGGAATTTTTGCAAAATCAATGAAACAATTATGATAAAATGTTGCGTCATTTAGAAAAAAAAACTTCAAAAAGCAATTATTCTTCATTCATGATATATTTCATAATATACTGAACATGTGTTTTAGTTTCTTTGAGAGCAGAATTCTTCGATAATATTTTTGTTTCATAAGAACTGAAGTAAATTAGTGCATACCTGTCTTTCAAGAATGAAATATTTAATCTACAAAAAGTTCAACCCAAAAAATCTTCAAAATTAAAATTAAATTCCTGCATTTCCGAATTCTAGCTGTAATAAAACAAGAATCTATAGGTAATTGCAAAACATGACTACTGGTATAACATTTTTAAGGAAAAATATTTCATTTAGAAACAATTTCTTTGTTATTGAAAAAAAATTAAGTCAAAAGCTGAACTTTCTGCAATTTCTATGTTTTGCAATAGTTCAAACTATGTTCTAAAATTTAGATATTTCTTTGAACTAAAATTTGCTTTAGAACATTTGCAAAAAAATGTATTAACTATTAAAATTAAACAATGCGAAATAAAAATGAATAACTTTATTCATATTGACACGTAATTTGAATTATATATACGTTTATCATAATTAATATATTGCTAAATTTTGTGTGTACTACTTCTCCTAAATTAGTTTTTAAAAATTTTTTTAAGAAATTAATTCATTGTGTTTAATTAATTTTCTTAAGAAATCACAAGTAATGCATTTCTTAAAATGAATTATAAGCTACAAACTACTCACAAGAAATAGCAATTATTCACCATATATAAATCATGAATCATGATTAACATACATTTTAACAAATCGGCACTAAATCGCAACTTCAAAATTGTATTATATATATGTTCAACTATTATTTTAAAAAAACTATTTACCTTTGCAATGTACAGTTGCTGACAGCTCGAAAAAATTTATCAAGGAAAAAGTGATAGTGGTGCTTACATTTTAGAAAATTTATATATATTTTTAACAGATTTCGAAGCAAGTTGAAATTTCTTTTTCTAATTATTGTAATTATTTTATATTTTTAAATTTATTTAATAAATAGTTTGCAACTATATTTAATTTTTCAAAAAAAGGGAAACTAGTATAACTTAAAACATATTAATAGTGGAATGAAACTGCATATAATAAAAGAAAATAACTAAACTATCGATCGTTACTCAAATTTATTCCATGTATGTAATTCGACTTTAATACAAGAATTCTATATACATTCTCTATATTTATATTCATTACACGTATAAGCTCTGTTACAATAGCAAGTTATAATAAAAAAAAATGCTTAATAAATTTTCAACCCATAATCACTTTATTGCATTTGAATACTAACACATTAAGGTATTCAAATACATTCGTAAGACATGAGACTTTAATTCTAAGTATTATATCTTTTAGAATGACACTATCTTATACTAGGAATTCTATCAAGTGTATTTTACTATTTAGTGTTTTGAAATTTCATTACCAAGTTTTCAAACACATACTTAAGTATTCTTTACTGGGACAATAATCTATTTCACTAAATTTATTAAAATACCCTACTAAATTTTATTTATAAACATTGCATTTTTATATTTTCTGTCTTTTCATGTTCTATAGTATCTGGTAAAATTCTAGCAAAATATAATCTAACAGATATTTAAATACAACCGTAAATGTTATATTTTTCATTAAATGAACGAAGGATTTTATCTTCAAATATTATTGAGGACATCAAAATATATATGATTCCCCATTCATTAAAAGTATCTTGTGTTCTTGATTAAACACTTAACTCCTTTACTGCTGATAAAAAGTCACGTGATTCACTTCTTAGTGCCACCGTTTTTCACACAGGCGCGCGTATGAGGTGTATTGCGGTGGGGGGAGGGGGAGAAGGGCCTAAATAAGTAAATTTTCTTTGAAATAAATAAATCTTTCACAAGCACTGTCAAGGTCCTTTTATTGCATTTCAAATCCTTAGTAATAGCTTTACTGATAGCAGCAGGGGGGTGGGGATGGGGGTGAGGGGGCAAACCAAAAAGGATTAAATATTTTTCAACAAACATTCGTAATCAATTTTTCAACGTTTAGCATAAGGTTAAACCTCCCTTCAGTATAACAATAAAGGAAATATGAGAAATACTTTTACTGTGAAAAAACAGATCAATTAAGTAAGAAAAAAAGAAGGAAAGAAAGGAAGAAAAAATACAAAGCATATATTCTGCATTCCCCATTATAAAGTAATCAATATCTAATACTAACATCGCAACGCAATTTTCTATACGTAAAAGCATCTCAAGTTTGTGTTTTATTCTTTACATCATCCCAGAACTTCTCAAACTTTCAATATATGAGACTCAATTTTCAATCTTAATTTTCATCAAGCCCCCCTTCCATACAATAACAATGAATTGAATTCAATAATGATACACTTTGACGTTAATTCTATGCTACGACTTTAACCTCTTAAGTGCCACTGGCGTATATAAACGTCTCGGTCCACCAGTGCGTTAATTGTCCCATACGTATATATACGTCTTTCCAAAGTACGATCTTTTCTGTAAATTGCTATCCATAAAATTATTCCGAAGCCTTTGGAATGTAATAAAGTGCACTTGATAGTGTTTTCGAAGGATTTACTTATTTCAGAGGATTTGCTTATTTATTTTTTTTAATTTTCTACCCCCCAATACACCACATAGGCTCGCCTACGTGTTAAACAGTGGCATTGGGGAACAAATCGTGGAATTTTGAATCCGCATTTAAAGGATTAAGATAAGTGTTATTTTCTTCATACAATTTTATATATGACAAGCCCATGGGATCATTGGTAATTATGTGAATATTGCTCTTAAATTAGTATTGTTAAAATGATTATAAAATACATTGTGCAGTACTGATAAATTTGCAAGTGTGTTATATCAGTGTAAATGTGTATTTTACTTTTTTATTACGTCAGAATGTATTTTGTTTGCTTCCTTTCAGTAAATTTATAAATTTTTAGAATAATCTTTTGTTTTCGATTTTTCAAAATGCTCGCACCCTCCCCCCCCCTTGTAGGGTTGTCACACAACCCTAGAGCGACGCGCCCCACTGTTTGAGAAACAGTGCATTTCCTTAAATTGTCTTACAAGTTTATTAAATAACTTCTGCCTTTTTTGAAGTGTTGTATATTTCAAACGTAGAGTAGGGTTCAATGTTCAAATTATGCAAAGCTAATATAAGCCCTTCTCCCTTTAATAACTTTATCCAGAATTTTATTTCGGTTTTCTTTTATTCTGTTTCAAATTCCTCTCTCGGATAATTTCAATATCTTCATCAAAAATACAAAGACTTTTTATTCTTCCATTGTATTCAATTAGCTATGCAAATTGGATTTCATGATGCAATAGATGTTATAACACTAAAGAATTCAATTATACTAACAATATGCTTGTATTCACTCTTCAAAACTTATTTATCTAATACAATTATACTAGCACACATTTTGCACTTCGATGTAAATGAAATGGAGAAGAAATCAAGCCAGGGAATTCAAATCAGAGTATATAATAAGCTAAATAAATTATATATAGATACAATACTAATTTCTCGTAAGCATCAAACGATTGTATTATTTAATTAAATTATACACACACCAATTAAATATTCCGTGGAATCAAATTGCCTTACGGCTGCAACGCATTGAAACAACACAACGAAATAAATAAATATATAAGTTAAAAAAAACCACACACAAGCATTACAACTATCTGGTTTAAATATATTTATTAAAACCTTCTAAAGAGCAATATAATCGATTAAATGAAAAAGAGGAATGTTAAATGAAATTAAAATGTACTTGCTTGTGTAAGGGAACACATTACCTTAAAAATGACCAATTTTTATAACCATATTTTAGGTGTGTTACTTTTTTGAATACGTGTACAAAATTTTGTAGCTTTAGCTACGCTAATTGGCCAGTTATTTAACTATTTTTAAAAAGTATTCTGAAGCTAAAACATAAACTATAAGATGTTGCCTTCGTATTTAGTTTTTTTTTCATTTATTTTGGTGGTCTTTAACAATTTAAATGACCTTTTCTCAGGCATTTGTTTTTTTGTTGCTAATTGTGTATCTGAAGTAACTGAAGCTTTTTTTAATATCCATAGAAAAGTTTTGAAACTTTTTCTGGTTGTTTTGCATAACGTGTTTGAGGTTTCTGTTTCAGGAATACTTATTTATTCGAACATTTTTTTTAATCATCAAAGTTAGATACAGCTAATTTTTTACTACCTTTTATAATTTCCAACACGAAATAAATTGCAAAAACAACAATATCGCTCATAATACTAAATCCATGTGGAGAATTGTGAAGAACACTTCTAAAACTATTAGGAAAAGAATATTAAAACTTGTAGAAGCAGTAGTTATATTTGTATCTTTAAAAAATATTTTTTTTCTAAAATATATATTTATCATTTGTACATATAATGCATGTAAAATGTTTCATATAAATATATTAGTAAAAAGTGTAAAGGATAACGTGTCCCTCTAAAATGTCATAAATTCCAGTTGCTGAAACATCTATCCTTAAGCATTATAAATGCCGTAAAAAATAATGCAATTAATTTCACTGACTCTCCATGATACTTTGGAACCTATAAGTTGCTTAGAATCTCATCTATACCAAGCAAGTGTTTTCGACAATTCCAATCAATCAAGCAGCATGGAACAAGCAATGCCTTTCAAGTGAAAAAGAAATGCTTTAAATTTTTTATCATCCACGAAAACTGTTACATCGGTTGCCTACAAAACGAAAATTGTTTCTTCACGGGAAAGAAACTGTAATTATAGATATGAAGAGGGATTTATCTATTTCTTGTTTTTTTTTTCCAGCTTTGCTAAGTTCAAGAAAATGAAAGTTTTCATGTAAAAAAGCGACAATGATCTTGTATCTTTTATCGATCTATGCAATCAAATAAAAACCAGAGATAGTTCGAATGATAATACAGAAATAAGTAAAAATTTATTTAAATCAACTCAGTTTTCCATTTTATGTTGGAAAGAAAACTTGCTCAATAAATTTCGGATTCAACAAATGATTTTTATAAGCAAATTAGAATCATCTTTTTAAAGGAACAAATTGCGTAAAAAACTTTTGAAATTTAATTAAATTCAATCTTTTTTATCGAATATAGAAATACATTTCCTTTCTTACCGAAACCTTTATCTTTGAGAAATATTAGAGAATTTGTTTTTAAATAAAAGAACGGAAACAAAAGAATTTCATCTATTTTGCTAGTTTTGGAGTTCTCAATTTTTTTTAAAAAAAATATTTCTTTGGTATTTTAACTCATTTCATTAATTTACATAAAATAAAATTCTTTAACATTTACCCTTTTTTAAAAAAAATATTCTTGTTTTTAAGTATGATGAAAATATATGGAAAATAAATGTAGCGCATTTCAGCATAGCTAAAGAAATTTTCTATTTATAAAGAAAATATACATAACCAGATATATATATTCCAATAGCTAAAGAATTGTAGATAGCTAAATACTTAAGATACATTCCTTATTAAAATATTTTCGATGTACTTAAACAATTTTTACTTATTATAGCGAAATGAATTTAATTTGGAAATATTAAAAATCCACAAAATTAATCAAGGAATTACCTTTTGTCCGAATGATTGTTCTTCTTTTACGAACAAAGAAAATTTCGAAATATGTTAATTTTTCTGCGTTTTCCTCTGTATGGAAACCAATCAAGATGGTTTACTTTTTAAAAATTAATTTTATTCATAGAATATATTCGAAGAAGTACATACTCAGATTATCGAAGAACAAACATAGCACCTAATACAGAAAATGGGATTTATAAGTCTTTATATGGTTGTATCAAATAATCATATGATAAAAGATTCGCCTTGCGTTATTGACATGCTGTGGTTTCTAAAGTAGCCAGGCTGCATTTTTTAATAGTATTAATTTAATTGGATATTTATTTTCATTTCTGATATTCAGTTATATTGCCGAAATTCATTTAATATTGAAATCTCAGTATTACTTTAATAAAATTTCATTTATTTATTTTTATATATATAAAAAATTGCGCATTTTTTATGAAAATACATTTTACGTTCATAAATTATAAACTAATTTAGAAAATAAGCATTTCGGTCCTAATTATTTCACATATGTGGTATGTGCGTGTATGGGAGCGATATTTCAACCATAAGTAAGGTCTCTTAAATGATAGGCTTGATTAAAAAAACGACGTATGAGTTAATATCTGTCTTTAATGCTTTGTAAACACCATGTGGTCAGTCAAAACTCATAAACATCCATCATTCAGATGAACTGTTTTGTTTTCAGTCGAGAGGAAGGAACATAAATTTCCTCTTTCTCCGTACTTTCTAAACCGCAAAGATCAACACTACTCAGCAGGAGGACAGCACGCTATCTTGTTGATATTGTACGACAACACATGGTTGTCTTAGGTAGATTTCACACGAGGCAACTTTGTGACAGCCAACTCATTTTCTATCACCACTCCTTTAGTGTGGAGAAGGGAATTATTTTCACACGTAGCAAAACGGCTGACTGAAAAGAAGGTGCCAATTCTGTCGGTACAATGCGATTGAGTATGAATAATCAATATAAAAGGCTTTCTCCATTTTCAATACACAAGTAGCCCTGTGTGAAAAGCCTACCTTCCACAATATAATTTTAGTTGAGTCAACTATTATGAAGGAGAACGTATTTTTCGAGAGCTTGAGAGAAGTAGAACCGCAGTCATTTGCTAGTTGATTATGTGTAAAAGGACCCAGGCGACTTCACTTTAAAACTAACTCCCGACCTTCTGTTACGTGCGGCACAAGTTGACTCGAGTGAAAAGGACTTTTCACGCCAAATAAAAGCAAGGGGATAAATAAGAAATTTAAAGGGCCCCACCTTAACCTCTTAACTTCCGGTTAAATTTCGCGATTCACTCTCCAGTGGCACAGTTTTTCACAAAGGCGCACGTATGTGATGTATTTGGAGGGAAAGAAAAGGCACAACTAAGCAAATTTTTCCCTGAAATAAGTGAATTTTTCGCAAACACTGTCAAGGTCATAATATAGTATTCCAAAGCATTCTCGGAATTGTTTTAATGATAGCAGTGCAATGGAAATAATCGTATTTCGGAAAGACGGATATATACGTTTGGGGTACATAACGCACCGGTTAAACAAAGCGAATATATTCGCTAGGGGCATTTAATATGTTAAAGAGAAGTTTGCATTGAAAAGGATAAACAATTTTGTAACAAAATAAATATCATGAGGCAATATAATCATTGAATTAGTAAAAAGGTGGATTCCAAGAAGTTGCAATTATTTTCTTGGTTGGAATATTAATTATGAAGGTTTTATTACAATCACAATTAGCGTGATTTTTATTCACTTTATTCGTAAACTATTTTTTGTGTGAAAAATAGTATTTTTTTTAGAATTGTTTTCTTTTCTTGTTAAAGTTACCTATAAAAAAAGCCACCTATCTTAAAATATTAGATGATATATCAAATTTATTTGAACACTCATTGTAAAATCATATTTCTTCCAATGAATCATTCAATATCATATAAAAATTTTATGACTTAAGATGTTTTAACACACGGAAGTGATATGAAACGTATCTTCCACCAAGAGGAATTTTTACTGCGGTTCCATTCGATTGATAAATAATCCTAGTAACATGTAGGAAAGATAAATTCTTAACCATTGTCTATAGACTTGCAGAAAGAATAGGTAATAATATCATAAGAATCCCATCAGGATCATATTTGTTGATGCCACAAATGTGTTTTATCGGTCTTACATATATTCTGATCCGGTACTATACAAGACAAATTGTTTCAAAAGCAAAAATGTTTGAAAGAAAATTTCTTAAAAATGTATAAATACAAATAAGGATGTGGTTAATGGTATTTGTTTCTATTTCTTAGGTAAACATTGGTGCAATGTCAATACGACTAAAAAGCACAACCTTAAATTTGGCCTAATATTTTTCGCAGAAAATTACGATCCTTCAAGTTATTTAGAAACATTTCATATTTTTTTAAATTTTTTTTACAAGCAGTATTTTTTTTACATTTTAATTAAGATTTTAAAAAATGCAGATTGCTGCTAAAAATGAAATAATGTATCTCTCTGTGTGTGTGTTGAATAATGAATGACTTTAAATATCAGGTAAAACATGGGAGACCTCTAAAATAAAATGAAAAATGGGACTATCTCAATAACTATAAAAATTAGCTTACCATCAATAATTTAAGAATTTTCTGTAATAGCTGAGCGAAAAGGTAAACTTCGTTTTCCCCTAATATAAAACATAACTGCCATTTTTTGCAATGAATTTAAATGCAAGAATTCAATTTTAAATATACACCCCCTCTCCCCAAAAGCAGCTTGGAATTATTTCGAATTGCATAAAATACTCCATTAAATGTTTGAGATATAATTTTAAAAAAGAGTTGTTAAAATTTCGCTTATAAATTGTACTGTTAAGACGCATGTTTAAAAGCTAATTTTTTAATAAAAAAAACTTTTATACATATCGTGTTAATCACAAACTCTTATTTAACATCTCAGTAGAGGAACTAAAATGAAAGGAAATAGCTATGAAGTATTAACATAAAATAGAATCCATATAAAAAAGAGGCTTAGATACTAACTTTATTTCTTTATTTCTAGTTTGACTCTTGATGTGTGAACCATTATTTATCCTTATATATTATGAAAAAAAGTCTGTTAAAATTTTAAAGAAGCATATTTGACAAAAATTGTTCTAACTTTATGTCTAGTAGCCATATAAATTTCATTTCTACAGGGTGTTGCCGAATTCGTCCAACAATTTTAGGGGAGTGGAATTAAGCAACATGCTGACAATTCAAAGTAGAACATGGTCTCAAACCCCTTTTAGTCAGCAAAAATCGCAATATTGTTAGCCTTCGGAAGGATGGTAACCCAGACAAGTGGAGGGGTCAAACGAATACGCATATTTGGAGCGTGGTAGTGAGGTCGAAGAATCCTGAAAGTATGCAAATTTCTCCCTCGTCTGGGGAGAATAAAAGCGAAAGAACAGGCAAATTTGCGCCGGCTATCTCTTATTTTGTCCTTATTAAACTTAAATTCTTTCATTCCCAACTGGACAAGCTCCTGACACTTTCCTATATCCATCTGCTTGAACCTCCTGGGAAGCCAATTGAAGTCTTTATCCTGACCATTCATTGACCAATCAGAGAGCAGTCTCTGAGCTCTTACCCATGCCAAATTTTCTTAAGGGGACTTGGCACCCTTTGAGCAAACTTCTTTATTTATGTATTTAAAAATTATATTTTAACATTTTATACAATGTTTCTATTCAAGAAAATGTTACCAGATGAAAATTTTTATATATTATTCACACAATTTTAAAAATTAAAATTTTTTGAAGAAAATTGGAAAAATTTTAAAATCCTACTCCTTTTGTAAAAATTAATTTTTTGACCTGAAATTTTTTTATAATATTCTTATGGATGTTCTTAACAACTTTAGGATCGATTTTAGAATAACTTCATTCGTTTTTGAGAAAAAAAATAAAATGTTGATATACAGGCTAAAAATCAACGAAAAAGCCAACATGTCTTACATTTTATTATTTTTTTTAAAAAGTATTCAGTTTATAGCAAAACGGATCCCTAATTTTATTACATGCTTTATTTTTAACACGCAGGAAAAAAATGGAAGTGATTGGTAAATAATTGTCGAAGCAGTAGCATTTTGAATGCACTAAGGTTTCGAAAAACACAAACTGAGAAAAACCACTTTAAAGTTTATAATTCTGAAAAAATAATTATTATAAGCTTAAATAAACTTAAAATACCACTTTAAGATATTACTTATACGTTTTTCTTTAAAATAATTGCATTTTCATATGTTTTCAACCCACACATTTTTATAAATGATCAACTTTTAGAGAGTACTAATTGCACAAGAAAACTCAAGAAAAACTTAAACAAATTTTTTTTTCTGTCACGACAGAAATTTTAGCTGTTTTTCTTCTTATAATATTAAAGTATTGCATTTGTATGAAAAATATATCAGGAATAAGAACTGAAATTATAAAAGTATTAATATAAAATGCCTTAATTTAAAAATTTACATGCACACATTTCACAAGGAAGAAAAATTACATTATTGTATTGCCTCGGAAATGTTCTGCTTTTAATACTACACATTCTTTTTTATAGTTATTATTTCTATTTATAAAATAGATTTTTTATCATAATGCATTTTTTAGCTTTTTTTTCTAAAAAGGGGGTGTGGCTGAATTGCCTAATTTGTTTTCAAATGAAGTTTTATTCAACTTCTAACTTTCCGACATGCACAAGTGATATATCAATCGAAAGATAATAATGCAAAGAATAAGAATAAATGAAAATAAAAAAAACGATAGGTTTGTGAGCAGACCTCAGAATTTAAAAGTCAGTTTTTTGGAATTCGTTTCAATTTCCCCTCACTGGACGGTGGAATTCCTTCGACAAGGGAGTGCCAAAATATTCCCACTCCTGGGGGGATCATTGGACTCATAAATTGAGGGGTGCGTCATCAGATTTCCCGCGCTTCCAAAAGGCAATGAACCTTGTGCGGTAACTCTGCGCTGGTTCTGGACCAATCAGAGGTAATTAAGTGGACATGGCAAATAGTACGCTCTAGAATTTTGATGTAAAGAGTCGTAGAATAAAAACGGGATGCATCCCAATTTAGAGAGAGACACAGACTGAGCAGATCCCAGACCTTGAGTTCCGAATCCTCCGCGGGACTCCAGGCGTCAACCATGTCCATCCTCTTGCCACACTTCATCTCTCTCTCAAGCTAAGGTAAATTTTAATCTTGTTGTGAAGTAAATTTATAGTTATTTAATTTTGTTATTCAATAAAATTAATTGTTACCACTATACGATCGGACTTTTAATTTAGTGTAATGTTAATTTGTCAATAGAACTTAACTAATTTTAACTTAAGTCATGATGCGACGTTAAATTAAGAAACTGGGTATTTTAAGAAATTAGAATTTTTGGTTAAAGTCATAAAATTTAAATAAGCCACCATTAGCCTCGCATCAGTACCAAGTCCCCTTAATTCAAATTAAAGAAATCAAATTTTAATCACGCCTTCCGGACCTCATCGCATCTACCAATCGCCGTGAAGCATCTCGCAGAATGGAAAAACTCAACTTTAGTTGCTCCCCATCAAAGGCATTCTGATAGGGGTTTGAGAGCTATGTTGCAGCCCATATACTCAAAGACAAACCACTATCAACCGCACACCAAAACGTGTACTTCATGCATGATGGTGCACCAGCACATTTTTCGATTGTAACGCGTAACTACCTCCTTGTTACATATTCCGGAAGGTAATTTTGAGCCTGCAGACCTGTTGGTTGTGACCTCCATACTCCCTAGACCATACATCCTTGTATTAAATCGCTTATGCATGAAACGCCTGTCGCTTTAGTGAAGGATCTCATTACACGGATAGTCATCGCTTCAGCTGGTATAACGGGCCCACCAGATTTGTTTGAGAGAAACTGACAATCCCTTAACTGTGTCTGTATTTATTGGCTGTGCAATGATCTATGTGTTAGAAACGTCGAATAATTCCTGCGAGAATCACTTGTTGCATTTCTGACGTCAACCTGTGATGGTATTCTAAACATGCTTTACACAGTGGCGTAACAGGGAACATTTGCCCTCCCCCTGCAAAGTCAGATTTTGTGCCCCTAAGTTTGGATTTTACAAAGAGTAGGTACTTGGCTTTGGCTTCAGGCAGTAAGGCATTGGGGGCCCCCTAGAATACTGGGTCCCCCGCAATACGGGGTTGAGAGGTGTATGTTACGTCACTGGCTATGCGTCTAATAGAAGAATTTCTTACCTCTTATTGCCCCTTTTCATTCCACTTGACATCACAATCTTCATAACTGTTTTTACAAATTACTCCGACTAAACGAGATTTGTGACCCCATGTTCTACATTGATTTGTCGTCCCCTGCTGCCAATCTCCCATCTGAATTTGTTCGTCAAATTCAGCCATAACCTGTATATCTACTTTAAACACAATTCAACTTTAATCTCCCTTTATATCTCAATTTAATTTAAAATTAACCTGAAACAAATAATTTTGAAATGTTACATAATATTTTTAAGTTTATCGTTATTCTTAAAAATAAATATTCCAGCGCAACAAACATTTTTGTTTCTTGGTAGTGAGGATCATTTTAAAACCAATTTTTATATATATAAATCAAATATTTAGATTATATTTTTCTTTAAAACACATCACGAAAGGATATCCATTTCATATTTCCAAGCATCTTCAAATAAGATAAACAATTTATCTCAAGCAAAATAATGTTATTTGTGAAAATTTTGAAATTGAAAATATTTTTATATTTATTCTTTAAATGAAGATGCTAGATCTTTTTTCACAAACCAATGACAATTCGCGATATTCAGATTAACAGCAAATTTCACAAGATAAGAAATATAAATATGTCACATATTTTCCTTTTCCATTGGTTATATAATTCAGTGAAGCAGTTCACCCCCCCAAAAATAAATTAAAGGTTTTAAATTCCATTTTTTCTTTGTATATTTTTAAAAGTTATTCCCGAAATTTGATAGTGAATTGCTTATTTTGCTTATGTTTACTTTTAATTTGAAATGTTTACGCAATTTTTACTGTGATGATAATTTGATGCATATTTGTGTCACCATAAAAACATTATATTTAGAAAATATTACTGGAAATATATAAATTTAATGCATTTCATTTTCTAAACTGAGATACATTCTACGAAACCACGCACAGAAACCGGTCAAAAAGGATACTGTTTTATAATGGAAAGAAAGACGCATTCCTATAACCTGTAAATAAGAAATAAAGATTGTTATCTAATTCGAAAAACGTGTAAAAATATAGGAAGCATCAAGAATATTGTAATGCAGAACAGAGCTCGGGGATATTATGCAATCAGTCGTGAAGAGTAAGGCCTTCAGAAGTGATGGAAATTTATTAACGAAAACCCCTGAATTACAGTATACAAAAACAGTTATTCGCAGAATAATTCCCAGAAGGCCTTCACACCTTCCACAAACACAACTATCAGTGTTTAAAATACAAGTATGCTAGATTATTCGCATCTCGTCTTATGGCAATCTATTTTTGGGCAGCTGGACTGATACACAGTGCTCAGTTCCATATGTTAAAGTCTGTGATGTTGGACTTGTTTTTCGTGGAGTTACTCAGTCTGTGATGTAGCATGCAGACTATTGGCTGTGACGATGGAATCCGGGAGGAGGGGCTTAAGGTAGTCTGCATGATGTGGAAAGTTTTTACATTGCTGAGAGCTGTGTGGGTGGTCTCTCATTGGTTGGAAGTGTAATTTGATATAGCCTCCGGCTGGCTGTCCATGGGGGATAGGTAAAATTTTAAAAAGTAGAACGTGGAATACGCTTGTCCAGTGGGGTAAAAAGTTAAGAAAAAATAATTAAAAAGAAAAATTAAAGAATTAAAAATTTACTATGGTGCAATAATTACATAATTATTGCGAGAAAAAAATAATTAAAAGGTGGGTTGTAAGAATCCAGTAGGATTCTTCTCGGCCTTTTAGAGAGAGTTTTGTCATTACAGTTATATATAAACATCTAAATTGATCATATTTGAATTGTTTGTATGCGGCAAATTATTGGTGCAGTACGTTTTTTATTAAAGATAACAGCACAAGATTTTTCTACATTTATACGTATTTTCCATCTATTGTAGTAATTTTCTAGAAGTTGGAGGTGCTTGTGGATGGCAAAAGTCACAGATTTTAAGTTTTTGTAAGTAGCATTTATGGCCGTATCATCCGCATGAAGACTAATTTTTGTTAGTGAATAGCTGGGAATGTAATTAATAAAGAGTGTTTTATTTCAGGTATAGAAGTTTAAGTTGGCATTACTTTCCAAGATGGCGACCGATTTAACAGCTGTCAAGTGATTTATTCTCAGTTTGGTTTGGTAATTCATCAAAACGATCATCAAGCAAGGCGTAGATTCGTCGAATGGGCCCAAAACGAGATTGCCGTTGTTCCCGATATTCATAAGCAAATTTTGTTTAGCGATGAAGCGCACTTCTGGTTGAATGGCTACGTCAACAAACAAAACTACCGCATTTGGAGTGAAGCTAATTCACAAGTGTATGTCGAAACACCGTTACACCCAGAAAAACTGACTGTTTGGTGCGCTTAATGGGCTGGTGGAATCATCGGTCCGTACTTCTTCAAAAACGATGAAGGCCACAACGTTACAGTCAATGGTGATCGGTAAAGAGCCATGATTAGTAACTTTTTCATTCCTGAATTGAACAATCAGGATATCCAGGAGCTGTGGTTCCAACAAGATGGCGCAACATGTCACACAGCTCGTGCCACAATCGATTTATTGAAAGACACGTTTGGTGACCGCCTAATTTCACGTTTTGTACCTGTGGATTGGCCTCCAAGATCTTGTGATTTAACACCGCTAGACTATTTTCTGTGAGGCTATGTAAAGTCATTGGTCTATGCGGATAAGCCACAAACGCTTGACCATTTGGAAGACAACATTCGCCGTGTTATTGTCGAAATACGGCCACAAATGTTGGAAAAAGTCATCGAAAATTGGACGTCCAGATTGGACTACATCCGAGCCAGCCGTTGCAGTCATATTCCAGAAATCATATTTAAAATGTAATGCCACAAGATTATCTTTCGAATAAAAAAAAATTCATGTCAATCGAATAATACATCGTTGTTTTATTGCAATTTAAAGTTCTATACCTCTAAAAAAACACCCTTTATAAAGATTGAACAATAGGAGTCCGAGCAGGTTACCCTGCGGATACCCAGCAGAGATGGAATGTTAGTTAGATAAGGATTCATTAACTCTGAAACTAAAGGACCCGGTTAGTAAGGTACGAGTGATCGGCGAGCGTCTGCCTATTTATATGCCTCAAGGAACTTTCGAGAAAAATCCGCTTGCGCCATAGATAGTTGTCCTATATTTCAGGAAGAATCTCTAATGTCGACAAAATTGATGCCAACTTGGATCTATCACCAAGATTTCGTATCCAGTAAATCGCCATTACAACGTAAGAAAAGGCGTTGTTTGCAAATATTACAATTTTAATATAAATTAAATACACCGTAGAGTAATATAAACTTATAACACGTCCAGATATAAATTATTTATGCTATTTTAAGTATTCTTAACACAAAAGTTGCAACAATATAAATTTTTATTTACGTACACTTTGCACATTCATTCATTTAACACAGCAATTATACTTAACTCATTTGCGTGACAGCCGATGAGTGCCAAGGCCTACTGTGCCCAACTCAGTATACTCGACCTTGGGCCCTAAGGCGTATGAGCAGATGTTCCGGTCATGTGGTCAATCTGACGCGAAACTTCCAGTGTTAAGTTCTCACGTAAGCTTGGTACTCATTTATCAGCCCAATGAATGAATAAAAGGCATAATCAAACTTGTCCAGCCAAGGGTTTGAACCTTGGACCTATGTTGTGTAAGCGCGATGCACTTACCACTGAGCCACTGGACAACATCAATTATAGACTAAAATAAAATTAGGAAGACATTACATATTGCTTCAAAAGAAAAGATAAGAGCTTTAAAATTTAAAATGCTACGAATAATTATAAATAATTATTCTTTACTACTTTTTAAAAACATATTTATATCGAGTTACTTCGAAATCGCATTTCACACTAGAAAAAAGTACAATAACCCCTGTGCTTGAATCTAATTATGAATTTCGAACGGCAATGGTTTCATAAGATGAATCCCTTTCCGAATTATTTCGCGATATAGACTTCTTTTAAATCAGAAAACTATTATTCATTTTTTTAGTGTTTGGATATTTGTTTTAATTACATATTTTTAATATAATAATAAGTAATTTCAGATCTTGCTGGAATTTTAGCTTGTGTTTTACTATAGAATCAATGCTTAAAAAAATATTTTCCAGACTAAAAAAAAAATGACTAAATTTAAGATTCAAACTATATCCAAATTTCAGCTAAAAATGAAACTAGCTGTTATTCATGTTAATTGACTAATTTTATCATCTTCTTTTTTGCAAAAATCATTGATTTTTGTTCATGTGAAACAAAATCATTGATGTAAAAAAAAGTGATTTTTCAGAGACCGTTATATATTAAAACCTAGTAAAAACTGTATGTAAATGTGTTTTTTAGGATGTATATAAGAAAATCAACTCTCGTGAAATACATCTACCGTATAAAGAGAATTAAAACTTTTGTAGAAAATATTTTTAAGATTACCATGATGTTTCGTTTAAAGTTAAAAAAATATTTCACAAACATATTTGTAGAAAAACCAAAACCTAATCAATCATTTCATTTGGAATGTTATCGCCGAGGTAGACAATTGACCACAGTCACGGACTCGTGGTCGATATTTCATGAGTTCGAGCCTCATGCCACTGAAGACCCACTGCACAGAAGAAATGGTGCACGTTAAATGCATGGATGCAGAATTTCCTATTGTTGGCGCAGTGTAGTAATTCGGTCATGAGGTAACTGCTCGAATGTTGCCTTCTACATTTGACTATGTGGTTCAAAATCACGAAGTTTTTTGTTTCTAGTAGTGCGAAGTTATTCTAAACATCAACTCTAGTGGAATGTTTTAAATGTAGTGCTAGTAATTAAATATATTTTTAACAAACAAATTTTTATGTGAGTGGGTTATATATAAAAGGGGGAAAACATTTACATAAGTACAAATCACATCGTTAGCAAGCCAGAATAAAGTAAATGATTCTTGAAGAAAACAAAAAAATAAATGATGAAATAATAATTTATCGAAGAGATTGACATTTAATTAATGATTGATAAGGCAAATTTTAAGAATAAAATTCATAACTTGTTACTTAGAAGTTATCATATTTAAAATCTTCAGAAAATTTTACTTTAAATTACAAAAATTTATATATATTTTTATAATTTATTTTCTCTTTGCATTCATTTAAATTGGTTTTAAGCATCCTCAATAGAATTCTTTATAAAAGTTGTTGCGTTATTTTTTTTTTCAAAAAGTAAATATTTCTTCCGAAGTATGCATTTTCATATTTTCTTTTGAGCAAAATATTATGTTTCAAAGCATAATCCTGTTTGATATATTTCATATATAAACAGTATTTATTATATTAGATATATCATATTTGATAACCCTATAAAAAACAATTTACATTCGCTTTACGATATGCAAATTTTCTGAGAGGATGAGGAACCTACTTTCACTGTTTCCTTAAGATGCTACAGTTTAAAAACAAGGAATTTATGCAATAAAAGAAGAAATAAAATAATTCCTTGTAGGAAATTTTGAGTATCTATTGATTCGGTAAACGAAAGGAATTATGTATTTCATTCACTGTTTGCCAATGCTTGCCGCAGGTTCCGAAAAAAAGTAAATAGTTCTTAGCACTTCAAGAAGTATTATTCAAACGCAAAAAAAGTTTCAACAGCGATTTATAAAAGCTTTCAAAAAATACTGAAATGGTTTTCTTTCAAGTGTAAAAACTGTTTCATTACGTATTCCGAAAAATTTAAATTGGAAGTTACGCAAACCAAAATTTCTAGAATATGAAAATGAAAAGTATGAACGAAATAAACTTACAAATATTATTTTTAACAAAAATTAATTCGATAGAATATTTTTTTAAATTTCTTTCGACAAACCTCATTTATATTTTTATATGTATTTTTATTTTCAATTTCACGATATTGAAATATGTATATTGTATCGTATTTCTATAAAATGCCGCAATGACTTATAAAAAGTATTCAAAAGTAGTAAATTACATATATTTTTATGAAATATATTAAAAGAAAATTCAACCATAGGAACTAAAATACTTTTTTTAAATAGTGGATAGGATAAGATTGATACAAATTTCCTTCTTTGTACGTTTTATATCGATGAAAACCCAAAATTTGAAACTATCAAAAACTTATCAGTTTTGAAATTCAATCTTTATATGAAACTAAAATCTGAAGGTATGGTCAGTTAAAGCAAGGGTGGGGACAATTTTTTGGCTTGAGAGCCTTAGTGAGTAAATTGTGAGTATATTGGAGGGCATTATCTTTTTGAAATAATTGCGTTCATTAGTTAAATTTGCATCGCAGGGGCGTCTTAAGACTTCTTGAGGCCCGGGACACCTACACAAAAGTAGGTCCCGGGCTTTTAAACAATTGTAAACCCTACCTATGTTCCTTAAAATTAGACAATTCATAAGATACTTTGCCAAATACACGTACAAACAATGAACCGAAACAAACAAATATGCATGGCTCAATGACTCAATCAAAAAAACCGGCTCAACCGACTGTCACCTTTTGAATGTATGAGTAATGATGGTGTATGATGATAAGCCTAGGCCTGTACGTGGACAAGGGTTATCACATGTAGCCAATTGATATATCGTCCGAAATTCTCAGTTTTTAGATAATACAAATAATTTAGAGAATACAATTAATGAAATAAAAGTTCTATATTTCATATATTTCTAACTTTTTTTAAAACTACGAGTGAAATTGCTTGTTGAAATTCTCATCGCAACCTATAAGTTAATATCATCCTATCCGCATGTATATTTACTCTTGTTGATCTTAATGCAAGAAAACTTCGCTCACAAATATATGTCGACCTAAATATAGAGAACATTTTCTATCTACAGTAGAACGTTTACTATTCGGAGCGTCAAATATCCGGACTAGTTTTTTTGTCAACTGCATGTACTGTATATGAATATGTTTTCGAACAGTGAAATGTTCAACAGTTGTTTCTCTTGGTGCAAAAAGTGAAGGTAAAACCCAAGGTCACGGATATTTGAAGAATTTCAGTTGTTTGATTTGATAAGCATCTGCGCGGAATATTAGGCCAGTTTATTTTCAAGTGAGGTGGTGTATACGTGCCCACATAGAACAGAAAAAAACGACCTAGAAATTTTCGCTTTTCCTCCTATCCAGATAGAGCACTTAGAATCATGTGAGAGTGATGGGGATCGGAAATGTAACAAACTTTGTTTACAATATGTGGTACAAGATTCTCGGCTTCGAAAATCTTTCATTACAGCTTTTCTGATTTTTGACATTTGCATATTATAAAGTTTCACAGTAAATAGCTCATCAAATTTGTGAAATAACTAAGCTAAATTCTCAAAAATACTAATTTATTTCTAACTTTTTATACTAAAACTAAATAAAATGTGGATATATATCAACTTCAATGTATATTCTAAGTATTCTATATAAATTCTAAGTAAGTATACATATTCTATGTTGTACAATTATTCTATTATTATTTAATTACACTTATACTCAGTATTTAATTATTATTGAAATAGTTATCAGTATAAATGTTAATTTTTCATAAAAAGTTTATTGTGATATGATTCTTTATTTCTGTCCTGAAAAGTAATTTAAATGTCTTAAGTGCACACAAGTGGTTATAACGTCTAGCCACCACCCAGGAAAAAACCCTCGATCAGATATTTTTAGTTACTAAATAACGTTTATAGATGATGAAAACATTACATTTATCAAGTACTTTATCACAGAAAAGTGTATTTTAGCCGTGTACCCATTAAAGGGTTAAAAGATACCAAAGCTATGTAAGATGTAACTGAACAATTCAGAAAGCTAACAATCATCCTAAGTTTAAAATAGTTGTATTCAAATTTAAATCCACTTCATGTTTATCCAATAGTTAGCATACTTGAGAAGTAATGCATTTGAAAACATCAAGCTTTTCCATTGTTTCTAAGAATGCACTTTGATACTTAGATAAAAATGCAGCTCACTTCAATGCTTTGCATGTTTGCATAACGAATTATGAGTTTTAAAAGTTCTGTAGGAAAGAAAACAGTCCTAGTGTCACGAACCGGGGGTCGCGATTGTGGGAGGTTGCGAGAAAGAAGCATACACCTTAAAAAATCATTTAATAACTCATAATAACTTATTTTATTTAACCTTCCATTTAGGAATGGCGATTCTTTTCGAAAAAGATAATTTTTAAATCGATTCGAATCGTAGCCTGATGAATCGTTTCACAAAAAAGATCGATGTCTAAAAGATCGATTTCTAAAAAATCTATTTTTTTCAAGTCTTCATTTACAATGTAAATATAAATCCATTTTATGAAAAACTATAACGATACCATAATAAACGATCTCTTATCAGTGAAATAAGGGGATATTTTTAGTTTAGGGAATTCGACAATTACAATTATTTTTATTGCCATATCAAAATATCAGGTATAAAAGAAGATATTCATTTTCTAAATGTATTTGTTACATTAAAAAGTATAGAAAATAAATTATATAGCTTATAGTTCCCAATGATTAGCATCCAAACTTTTTTTAAAAACAACAATCTCTCAAATCTACTGGGATCCAAGTGGGTTCCGCTCATCACTTACGATGTTACCGACAATCGAAAAAAGGCGTTCACAAGGAACAGATGATCCCACGATACTCATATAAATCATGGCTATTGAGTAAACGTGATGATAAATAGAGTTTTTGTGCTGGCCATTAACCACTTAACAGTTTCATTTATTTTCCAAAATCGTTAAAAAAAATGTCTATTTTTTTTATTGCAGTTAATAATATTTTTCTTTTTTATAAAACGATAATTACAAGTAAAATCGTTGTAATTACGAAAATGAACTATTTAGAGTGCTTTTAAATGTTCATAGGTTATTCCCAAATTATTGCTTTTTTCGAGCACTAACGATGTACGAGAAAGCGCACTTTACAGGTATATGTAAAAAATGAAAAATAATTAAAAACATTTTCAAACTTACCAGTATATATTTCCTTTATTGTAACTGTTCTTTATGATTACAAATCCAATTTGATATGATACAGTTTAAAACAAGGTGTCAAGCACAGTCCGGGCAAAAGTATCGTGTTTCTTTTCTAATTCTTTTTCCGTTGTCATTTTTCTTCAGCGAACAAACATAGCACTTTCTTGCAGGTCTCAGCTTCTTTTCACTTGGTGCAATTACTTCCAAGAAGTGCCTTTCAGTCAATCTCATTGGATTGGGTTGAAGTGCAGGACGGCCTTTCTTTCCCGACACTTCTCCATATCTTTCTATCAGGCAATCAACAATGTCCATTCTAAACTGCAACTTTTCACCATTTTTTTTGGTACAACACAAAACTATTCCACAAACATATGCCCAATAGATGAAAGAATATTTTTGTAATACTTCTTTCCCCTTTTCTTTATCAAAGGGTAATTTGTAAGATGTTGGTCCCATCGATCTACACCACCCATTGTGTTGTTATATTCCATAACTGCTTTAGGTTTTCTTCTTATCTCATTTTTATGACTCTGTACTTGAACCATTTCAGGATTATGTATTGTTGAAATAAGGCACACTGCCTTCTTGTCCATCCATTTCATAACGTAAACTTTACCTCTTTGATAGGCAATCATTTGACCTTTGTCATTTTTTTAGATACCAGTTCTTTAGGAACATCCTTTGTTCTACGTTTTAGTGTGCCGTATATATCAGTCAAACTTTGAATGAGAATATCTGTCAATTCCGGAGAGGAATAAAAATTATCTGTGGTGAGACAATGTCCCTTATTTAGGAGTGGTTCCATGAGAGTTATTACAACTTGTGAAGACATACACATATGCTTGTATTTTTCATCAAATAGAGTACCTTTTCCTGTGTATATAATCAATGACCACACATACCCTGGTTTCGATTCACACAGCATATAACTTTTTATTCCAAATCGTGACCGTTTCAGAGGTATATATTGTTTCCAACCAAGCCTTCCTTTGAATAACATCAGACTTTCATCAATAGTAACATCTCTATCAGGTGTAACTACTTCCTTGAAACGAATGGTCAAATATTTTAGTACTGACCAAATTTTTGATAATTTAGGGCACACATGTGTTTCAGTAACAAATGTTTCATTATCGGAGAAATGCAAGAAAGGGTAAATTAGATTAAAACGCCGATAGGACATGACTTTGGAGAAAAAGGGAGTCGATATGGAATGTCTTTTGCTCCAATATTGTTCATTTGTTGGTTTTTTGGCGATGCCTTGAAAAATAATTAGAGCAATAAAAACATGCATTTCTTCTTTTGATGTTGGATCCCATTTCTTATCTCTGGAATGCGTGCAAGGAATGCTGCTCCGAATAGTTTGTTCAGCATAACGATTTGTTTCGTGAACAATCAAATTATTATCTATCAATGCTTCATAATATTGCATTTTACCAGAGCTTGCATCAAATTCTAAATGAATTCCAGACGTATTAGTGAATGCAAATCTCGGAGGAGGGGCAGAAGGATTATTACAATCGATTTCATAAAAGTTTCTTGCTTGGCTAAGGTCATCGTTTTCATCGTCACTAATATCAAAGTCAAAATCGTCTGAGAAACTGTCAATACTTTCCGAATCGTTTATAGATATTTCAGAATCTGTTTCAGACTCAAGATCCTAATCATAATCATTAATCGGAATTATTTCCGATTCATCCAGTATTGCAGGATATAAATTCCAATATTAGTCTAATACAGTGCAAAAAGTCTTTCAGAATCACGCTCACAAAAACGCTAGCAAATGATGTGAATAAATTTTCCCGCCTTTCTAATATTCCATCCCAAAACCACTCACAAACCACTTAAAACTGGTTTTTAAACTCAATACATTGGGAAACTATCGCCATCTATTGACAAATTCTTCAATTATACTTTAGAATTACTAGAAAGATAAAAATACGGGCAAAGCAGAAATGAAATAGGAGAATTAAATCTGAACTTACGACGTACGGGCAAATCAAGAATTGGAAAAAACTAGTGAACGTACGGTGTACGGTCAAAACTGGCAAGTGGTTAAAGTATAGGATTATACTTAAGGTGCACAACTGCCTGCGATAAATAGTGTTTAAATTCTTCGTTTTTTATGGTTTTTACCGACTTTATGGTTTTTACCAAAACGGGAAAAAATTGTATGACGATTTTCTAGGATGAAATATTGATTCCCTGAATCGATTTAGTGTTACATATCGATTGAAAAAATCGATTTTTTTGGTCCCAGAAATCGTTTTTTCGATTAATCGATCTCAGATCGCCATCCCTACTTCCATTGTTAACGAAATGCACTTTGCTAACTTAACTTTGGGATCAATAAAAAATCTTAACTCGAATTCAGATGACTAAGTTATCAAAACTGCTTATCTTGATTATAAATCCTTGAATGCTTTTTTTAAGTCTGATAATATGACCAGCTCCAAATTTGGTTACTTCACTATCTGAGAACTTCTCGACAAATCTTAAAATGCGCGATCAGCATTCTCTATCTACTAAGTCTTGGAATTCAGCTTAACGACCAACACTTAACCATTATATTACATACTCAACGACTGACACTTAAATAGTAGTTACATTTGCATAAATCATGTCATCTTTACTGAAAGCGGTTTTTTAAAAAAAATCAGAGATAAAGAATATTTCCCTAAGATGATTAAGGAAGACACGAATAGAACCCATCACACTATTTACAAAGTAAGGTAAGTGGGAATAAAAACAACATACAAAACTTACAAATAAATCCTATGGGACAAAGATGCGAAAATTCTTCCTTACTTTACGATATTTACACTTACAATAATTTTTCCTTCTTAATTAGCATTGAAAGTCTCTAAACATTTTGGGTTTTTTCTTTACATAAAACTAATTAATAACTATAAAAACTAATTTCAGTGTAAAATGTAAAAATTAATTGACATTTTTTTTAAAAAGAAAGATCCATCACGTCTTAGCAGCGGACATATCTCTTAATTACAAAATTTTCCGGTTCACTTTATAGCGAACATCCCACTTTTCCATCCCGACTTAGCAAATTAAATGATAGAATCAAAACCGCTCTCATTTACTCTGCGGGGCAGCGATTAAGCGGAAAGACGTATAAAATTCAACGCAAAACACGAAAAGTTGATTATTACTACTCAGCCTTTTTTTTCAACTGATTCACTTACGGAATTTACTCAACAAGCTGTAATTGCCATAGGTAATTAAGAATAACTTTTCATTTAGAAATCGAGGAAATAAAAATCCTTTCCCTTGCTTAGGAATAATATAAAAAGAGGAACCAGGATTTTTGGCGCTTACATTTTAGCACTGATTTCTCCACAAGTGATTTATCTTTTATTGATAAACCGGTTATTAATCTTTAGCCTTGGGGACTGACAGGTCATTACTTTTCTGGGCTTATAACGTGGCCAGGATTTTAACCGAATCTTCAGTCAAAGGCTAGAAAGAGTTCAGCAGATTCGTTATTAATTTTTTTGCAAATGGGTTACTTGTAATATGCAGCTTGTTTTAAAAAATGGGATAAAATATTTTACGACTTTAATGAATTCTTTATGTATTAGAATTATATTAGTATTTTCATGCATACGAGAAAAACGTATCGTGTTTTTGGTAACACAGGCCAAATTATTTTGTGATTAATCGATATAAACGCTGAAACACTTTTATATTAATGTCTAAGAATATGACAAATTAAGTCCTGTTAAATTCCACTTTTTTGCATCAGTAATAAATTTTCCTGTTTTCTTACCATGTGGTTGTTGTTGCCAAGTGTTTTTTATACTAGGAACATATGAAATACAAGTGAAGGAGAACAGAAAGCATACAATACAACAGAAGAAAATATGCACATTCATTACAGATAATGCTCCGAGCATATATAACAAGAAGAGGTGCGCTGCTTTTCCTTTCGAGACGGGAATCCATTACAGGCGAAAGACCGATTTCTTTCCCGAAGAAGATACAACCATGTCTTACTCGGAATTCGAACCTGGACCCACTAGGTTACAAGACGAGAGTCATAGCCACCATACTGGCAGGGGGATCACCATGTAGTGAAGTAGGTATTGTACAAAATGGGGATGAAGCCTAATTATAATTAAAAGTATATTTTTTTTCTCAAATTTAATGTGCATTGGTAAATATTACAGAAGACCTAGCACATTCTCGGGGGAGCTGGTATCACTCTTAGTGTGGCAAACTATAATATGCCAAATGCCACAATCAAGTTTGACTACCAGTTTCCTTCCTAGAGGGAGATACCTGAGCTCTCACGATATGAAACTGTAATACGAATTTAATTTTGCCGAAAGCACTCAGGCCAAGCAGGCACTCTAGAGAACTTCAATAAGGCGCAAAACCCCGCACAACATGGACGCTGTGGGCGTTTTTTGCATCAACTTGAGTTGCATTCGAACACACAAACTTGTTTGTAGCCAGCGCCTAATCATTCCAGTCGGCTAATAGAACAATACAGATGCATCAGTCAGTCTGATAGAGAAAAAAAGGAGCAACGACGTTTTAAACTCGGAGCTAAAAATATACCATATTGATGACTGATTGTAGTTTTCTATCGGAGATTATTTTATCAACACTAAGAAAAATGAAGAGCAGCTAAATTATCTTAGGGTCACTAATAATATGGTGTTTATACATCGAGTGTTTAAAAACTAGAGAACAGTTTTTCAACTAATTTTAAACAGGGAATAATAAACTATATTCGCAAAGCAGAAATATAAATGACATTGATTTACTAAAATCGTAAAATTTTATTTCAAGGTTTGTCAGTATTTATCAAACACGTAATTTTTAAGAAAAATTTACACGGAAACAACAAAAAAATACAGCAAAAGAATATAACATGACCATAAAAAACCTAAGATAAATTAACAATATCGACGGAATACTTATATCGTCAAATACATGTCCATGTGAACACGTGACTACGTTTATCACTATAATAGAGCTCGACGACCACCAATTTTTTTATATGTAACGTATACTGCAAAAATTAAAATAATTCTAAGCAGTGTATCAACTGAAGCAGGTTACATATGTTGATTTTCCAGTAACGATAATCTCCGTGTGTCAAAATTGAGTTTTACAGGTAAAGTTGGCTTCCCAGAGGGAAGTGGAAAAAAAAGTGTTGTCAACCATATAAGATGTTGCCAGAGTTACACTTGGCTCCAAATTTGGCGAAAATTACGATATTCCCAAAGAATCAGTGAAAAGGCTCAAGGATCGACCCTTACCCCTTATTTCTATGGGGTTATTTAAAAGACTTTTAAAAATAATGATCAGTGCATTTCAGAAAAGAGGATAGATGACATCAGATTCTGCTTTTGCTTTGATTGTGATAAAGGACAAATTTTATCTGTCTAAGAATAGTAGTAAAACTGTTCTGTAAAGCCGTTTCTGGAACTTGTAAAACTTTTTTTATATTGGGTGAGTTTTGCACCATCGTCAATAATTTGTTGCAATATTTCCTCATGTATATAAGCCGAATTTTTTTCGTTTATATATATATATATATATATATATATATATATATATATATATATATATATATATATATATATATATATATATATATATATATATATATATATATATATGACGAAGGAGAACGCATACTCGAAAAGGCTTAGTTGGTGATTCCTCGCCGCGATGTTGTCTTTGGAAAACCCAGTTGGGTTGTACAAAAGCCATGCTGGAGTTTATGTTATTGAAGCGAAATAAAGAAGTTCTTATTGAGATGATGCCCTCCTCATTTTACCAGCAGGCCTGGGGCCTGACATATATATATACAATACATATAATCACGCTCTTTGTCTTTGTGTTCGTCATGTGAAATGTCGCTGCTGCTTGTGTCTTCTGTTATATGTGTTTATTTTCGTGTCCTTACTAAATAGATGTGGAATATAAAGGTGATAGATTATCTACATTATGTGTGTGTAATTAAACAAGACGAAAACTAAGTCTGAAGATGTTTTTTCTTGAGACCTGATATCCAAATACACTAACACCGGTCAACGATGTTTCGTATATATATAAGTTTCTTCGCACATTTTCATTATTATTATTTATGGTCATAATCTTTTTAACCTCTTTTGCAAATATTTTTGTTTATACATATTTATATTTGTCTATTTCGCCCGGATTCATATCGTAATTTAACATTCCAATTCTATTCTATTGATGTTATATTCAACCACGTGGGTTTGAGGGCATTTGCCTTGGTTTATCTACTATGCTATTATGTCGAAATTTTCCACTGTAGGGGAAGGTTGAGATCTCACAAAACACTGCTTTTAACCCTGTTTCACTGTCCTAAGCCAGTGACAGCTCGAGAAACTATAATGGTTTTTCCTACTCTGGTTATATTTATCTTTTTTGGTGTGTAATGGTTCCATGTTCTTGGTTCCTTCGGTTTGTTCTTAAGATGTTTTAGGATTTATTAGTCTTCTTTTTAATTTATTTACAGCTATATATATATATATATATATATACATAAACATGGGTGAGTCTGGGGTTTTTATTCCGTTACACCAATGTCGTGGCAGCTGTAGTGATGAGGAATATCTTATCTTTTAGCACAAGGTAAACATCTTCTTCAGTAACATTCAATATTTATTGACGATCGCCCACAGATATGACTAATGGCTATTAAAACAGTCACATAGCAGTAGCTTTCAGCAGCAGCAAATTTTCGCAGGACAAAAACAAGGAGACAAAGATAGAGAACTATAAGAGTTCTGGCTATTTATATGAAGCGGCAACAGGAAGTCTTGCAAAACCACAAGACTTCTATAGACAGAGACTAATATTTGTGGAAAGCTATCGTTTCTGATGTAATCTTATTTGTAAAAATGCAAGCTGTTATTTTTTAGGAGACACGATTAATATTAAGTACTGTCAGGTGGGTAAAAAATATTTACTTACGCACGAGTCCTGAAGGCCAGGGCCATTAGAAATTAAATGTTATTTAAAGAAATTAAGGGGAATTATTACATATAAATAAATATTCATGATTATCTATGAGAGAGAAAGAAAAGGGGTTAATAAAATTACCAGTTCTGAATAAAAATTTAATGTGAGCTCCATGCAAAACTTGTTCAACGTTCAGTGGAATTCGCTTCCCAAAAGCTTAGCTTCATGAAATCTTAAACATGCACATTAGAGACAGTGTACTTTTGATGTTGCGCTGTCGTGTAGCGAATGAAATCAAACACAGCGACAAATGAGAAAATGTAGTTCTCACGTGACACGTGATTAAACACTCGTAATTGATCTACTTCTTTGGCATGCTACGGGATAACGCTTTGTGTAAACTATGGAGTATGAATATCCAAATCTATTGATTCTACAATGTATTCCTCTAATGCTCTTATTAAATATGTTAATGGGTTGTAAAATCTAGCAGAAACCTACATCTGGTTTTGAATATAGTAATCGATTGCTTCTTTTATTTTATTTATATCAGGAACCGAACATATTTCTATCAAATGTTTTAACACTTGAAATGGATAGCATTCACAAAAAAAAATGTAATTGCTTTTTAGGATTTAAAAATAATATAAACTATATTGCACTAATATTAAAAGACATTTTAATTTTTATTTTCAAAAAGATCTTGTTTATTTATTGTTACTCAGTCTAATCTAATAAATATGCGTAATGATTCACGTAAATTTTCACTTGAGAGATTTTACTCCATAATCGGCTTGAGCTCTCCAGGATTTCACGTGATAACTAATTTCTTGTTTAACTACCTTACGAAATATAACAAGAACCTTATTTCCCCAAAGCTAAAATTAACTTTTTTTTATTTGATGATGCAATCTGGTATCACTCTAGTATCTGACCAATCACACAGAAGAACCTTTACCAGAATTCATATGATTTTAATTGCTTCCGCTTGTCCATCGGTATACATAGACTAGATTTCTAGATAGACTGTTTTTGATGAACTTCATTTAAACCGCGGGTATTAATATCGTACTTTGTGTTTTGCTACTTATTATGTATATGTTAATATATTTTCCTAGATAACCAAATAAATGCGTATTTAAAAGTACCTAGCCTCATCAAACCACCCGACGATTGCACGAAACAACTGCACAAGAAATTTTCATTCAAACCTGGAATCCTATATATATATATATATATATATATATATATATATATATATATATATATATATATATATATACAGGGTGATTAGCTACCAGATCAACAAGCAGGTAGGGTGTGTATGAGATACAGAGATGACTTGAAATCACATAGGAATGCAGGATGGCAAATGCCGTAGTTACGAGCTATGGTGCAAGGAAGCAGAGAAAATTAACAGATACATCAATACATTACTAAGGCAGAAAACATTTTATAAAGAGGTTGCACTACAACTACTGTTCGAAAGTGTATGAACTTCTTCTAGACTCACATAAAGAGTTTGATGTACGTGGCGCAGGTTCTATGAGTTGAAGGAAACGTTCGAATATCTGTAGATACCGACAAGATATGTGACATGCCATTAATATTCCATGCAAGGAACAGAATGAACAGTAAAGAACAAAAACAGCAGCACATTAATGGGGCAGAAAACCTTTTAACGAAAGTTTTTACTGAAACAGATGTTAAAAATTATGACCAGTTCTCTGGTACTCCTGATAGCTAGGTTGCATGAAATTACTTACATTCTTGGCATGTTACATATCCTCCCACCAGTTACAGATATTCCGGTGGTGAGATCTTTAACTGAAGTAACTGAGGTCTAGTACACCAAACCCTTCATGTGACCAGAACCAGAGTTATGTCACCTTCTGTTCATACTTGCAAAGGTCGTGTGATGTGGAACACGCCTGTTTGAGTGACGTCCCTGATACATCAACACAGTGGCGTGTTTATTAGAATACGCAGCTTCATACACGATTAATACGTCGACAAGTTCGTTTGATTTCGAGAACATGTTACCACTTTGGGAAACGCATCGCAGCAGGATTTGTTTTGACAAAACTTTCCGTTCTGCGCCACCTACCACAAGACTGCCCTGAGAAATCTTCCAGAACATAAGGAATTCCATGCAGCACTGCTATCAGGCCTACCAGCTGACCCAGGTGCCAGACGACTTCTGGCCGTAATTTCGAGTACTAGTTGTGGTACAACTTCTCAATAAAATGTTTTCTATCCTATTTATGTGTTGCTATTTCTATTCTTTTTTTCTGCTGCTTTGCACCATAGGCCATAACTGCGGCATTTGTGGCCCTGCATTCCTATGTGTTTCTGAGTCGTCTCTGTACCTTTTATACACTTTACCTGTTTGTCGGTCTTTTATCGAATTACTCTATATATCTAATATGTATGTTTGTCTTTCTATAATCATATTGCCGAAAACAATTGTTTTGTATAATCGACTGAATCATGAATTGTATAAGAATAATTATGGACCTGAGCTATGCATCGATCTCCAAATTGTTGGAAATTCAAACACCAGAACATAATTGTTAAAATTATCGATTTGCATAGGAAAACTGATAACTGAGTATTACATAAGTTTGGATGACATAATAATCAGAAGTACAAATATTTTCAATTCAAAATAGGTTATTTAATGGTTTCATGGTACTTAGAATTGTAAATAGAGTAGATATAGGAATAAAGCATCTCGAAGGACAAATATCCATCCAATTAAGTGGAATATGTTTTCTTTGTCAGATTAAAGGTTGAGTAATAAATAAGGAAAGTGTCCAATTAACATATACTTTTGCCTTATACACTATAAAGTGAATGATATTCATTTAAGTGTCAAAAACGTTATATATATATGTACTTTTTTAAATTGTGGTGCCTCTTAAACTCAGTAAAAAATTATTAAAAATAATTAAATGTTTTCTTTCTCTCATCCTAAATGCTCAAATGAAGATTTTACCTTTATTTTTCTCTTCATATTAATTGTTAATAGAATAAACATATTTCTTAATTTTTTTTAAAAAAATAAAGTTAATATGAAATGGAGGATTTTTTTTATAAAATATAAGCCAACGACATTGATACAGTTCAGGAGAAATAAATATAATATTCTCAAATACAAATATATGTTACCGTTAAAGTGTAAAATCCGTTATTTCATAGAATAACTAAGTATTTCATGAAATAATTAAGTCAGTTAAAGTATATAAAATTATTGAATTCTACGATTTAACTAGTTATTCTATAGAATAACGATTACTGGATTGTTAAAGTATGAAATACAACAGTCGAAAGTTTTTCTAACCGATTCTAGCTGCTTTGGGAAGGATTTTTCCGACTAGGAACTAGAGATAGCAGTAAAAAACAGTTGTACTCGAGATCTCAGTTTGGTATATGTCAGAGAGAATTAATTCCTACTGAAGAAGTTACAAAGATTGCCACAACGCTTCTATCTGTTGCAACAACTCAAATTTATGGTACTGGACAAGGATTCAAAAAGTGCCTGTGTAAAAAAAAATCTGTAATAGTAAAAAGTGTGCTTGTTTAAAAAAAATAAGAATTTTAATCTAAAATGTCATTACAGCAATCCTTGCTCTAATAAATAATGAAAAGTAAAAAATAAAGGTACCTCATAAAACTTAAATTCATATTCTCTGAAATTTTTGTTTTAAAAAGTTTACACAATGTTTTTATGAAGCCACGGTTTTTCTTCCCACCATGTATTTTTGTTGATAATATTTAAATGTAATTTGTTTTTTCAAATATTATTTTTGCTCCTTTCAGTTTAACTAATATTAACAATATGAGCAATAATAAATTATATAATCTCTGATTTCCCTTATTGTCTATCAATTATTCATGCGCAAAAGCGTTAAAATGTTTTTTCGAGAGATTTTACCTAGTTATGATCAAGTAATTTGACATAATAATAATACACCAAAGTTGATTATTTTTAGAGAAATGTGGCCACTCAAATACTGCTTAAAATTAAACACAAATTCATTTAAAAAGTATTAAAGCTTGTGTAACATTGAAATGTTTTAAAAACACTTACATACTTTCAGATGAGAAATGATTTTACAAATTAATGATATGTTTCAAGTTGAAAAGTTTTATAATTTTGGAAAAGTTTATAGACATGAAATATCTCCTGTAAATTATCATAGAAGGAGTATTTTGAATAAACATTTTATGAAATCAGTTTAAAACACAAGGAAAAAGCACATAGAGATAAACGTGTTTGGAGAGAAAATGGTTTATTTATTGATTTAGCAAACCAATAATCTATCGATTCTAAACCTAAACATAGTAAGATTCCGAGCATAACACAGAAAGCAATAAGAACCATTATGCCTACATGTCATTCTTCTGATTCTCTAGTAACTCGAAAAAATGTTTATTACATAAAAGCGTATCTCCTCAGATCTACAAGTGAAAGCTAACGATGACTGACAATCTTGTTGTTATCGGTTACTTCTCCGTACGCTGTATCACTCGGTGCCTTGAGATGAACTCTTGGATCCTTTGCCATTTATCATCATTTGTACTCTTTTCTATGTCGTAAGGGACATATATTGATACGGTAATATATATATCTGTACCTAAATAAATAAAGATAGATTCATAGATAGTCAGAGATCAGAAATAAATATATCACAATAATCAATAATCCAGATAAAACAGTGAGTAGTTATTACAGAACTTGAAAAAGGGATTTACATAAAGTGAAATTTTTTACTTAGATGTGACAATATAATTAGTTCTAGATATTTCAACAATCTATTAATGTTTTTTTTTAATTTTAGTAACAGCCGTGATTGGTAATAATGTGAAAAAAAATTAGACTTCTAGTCAGCTATTAATCTTAACTTTTAAAAAATTGTAAAATAAAAGTAAACACTAAATATGAACTAAATATTATATACAAGCCCAATGGTCGAGTGGTAGTGTATCCTACTTTCATGCCACAGGCTTAAACACTGGGAGTCTCACTTTAGACTGACCACCTGATCGGGACATTTGCTCATGCACCTCAGTGTCCAATGGTCACGCATACTGGAATTGTCAAAGTAGACTCTGGCCTTCATAGGCTGCTGCGCCACTGAGTTAGAACTTTTTAGTAAATACTATATTTTTCTCCTTATTTTTAATACCAATCATAAGATGCTTCTATTTTCTTTTTAAGCCGATACTGCAGTATTGATCTGAATGACAAATAAATCTATATTATCTTGCAGAAAAGGGACTCACACATTCCATCCCTCATCGTGAGATTTTCGGAACTATTAGACGTATGACTGGAAATTTGGCGTGCAAGCTTCTTTTATTGAATAAAGATTCACAAAGAATGGATTTTGCAGAAAATGACTCTCATGGAGAGTTAACAACAAAACACACAAAAAGGTTTAAACAAACAAAAGAACCCGTTTCTTTTAACTATTCGTCCTACACACTTCAAATTTGTTAAGCACCTGCATTTTGTTGAGTAGAGATCCACTAAACATGGCATGTGTGGAAATAGACCCAGAGGACGGTTATAGGAAAATATAAGCAATTTAAATATATTTCCGCCTTAGAATTTTTTAAGTTCTGTCCTTTATAAATCAACAGAAAAGGGATAGAAAAAGTTTCTGAATACAATAAAAAGTTTAATTCTGGGACTTTGGTATCAAAAAGTTATATAAAAGCAATATATAGTTTTATAACATCATGAAATAATCAGTGAAGTGCGCAGGGAATAATTAATAAATCAGCGTTTCTCAAACTTTGGCGCGCCCACCGGGGGGGGGGGGTGATAACTCTACAAGGGCGGCGCAAGCATATTGAAAAGTCGAAACAAGATATTATTTTTTAAAAAAATTTTTAATTTACTGAAAGTTAACAAACGAAGTACATGCTGAAATAATTAAAAATGAAATACACATTTATACTGATATAATACACTTACAAAAAATACATTGTGCAGTACTGATACATTTATAGCTAATTTATAACAATACTAAGTTAAGAATAATTTTAAAAATCACCAGCAACCCCATGGGCTTGTCAAATATAACATATATAAAAATTATCACCTATCTTGACCATTTGTACGGTTTATAATTAATCCTTTAACTGCCGATTTAAAGTTACAAGATTCGTTCCCCAATGTTACCGTTTTCCACGTAGGCGCACAAATGGAATGTATTGGGGGGAGAGAGAAACGTAATAATAAAAATAATCAAATCCTCTGAAATAAGTAAATCCTTCGCAGACACAATCAAGGTCCTCTTATTGCACTCCAAAGCTTTCGGAATAATTTTATGGACAGCAGTACAGAGAAAAGATCGTACTTCGGAAATACGTATGAATACGTCCGGGACAATTAACGCTTTGGCTGAGCGAGACGTTTATATACGTCAGTGGCACTTAAGAGGTTAACGTCGTATTACACCTTTAGCGTCGAAGTATAGTATTTTTGCATTCAATACATTATATTTATGTGGAGGGGGCGTGAGGAAAATTATAATTGAATATTGGGTATAGAGTATTGAAATTTTATGAAGCACTGTAGTAAATAAGTAAAATATGCATCCGAAAGAACGGAATTAATCCGTAGGATTAACATTACTTTCTCTCATTCAAAATGGTAGGCATATATAAGGTAGTCCTATTATTTAAGTGCATTTTTATGTGAAAAAAACCCCAAAGATTTCTGTGTAAAACACGTGTTTACCACTAACTACGCATTATCAAGTCTTAACAACCGCTGTTGCGTAAATAATCTCTTTTGTCTTTCCTTCCTCAAGAAAGGCTTGGAGTGCCAACAAATAAAACAGGCTTCCTTTGAAGTGGATTTAATTAAGCTTTCTTCTATAAGGAAATCCTCAGGATGGGATTTTATCGAAATATTCATTTTTCCTTAACCAGCTTCAACTCATACAAAAAACGCTTCAGTTCTTAATTCGTAAGAGTTCAACTGCAAACCATAATGGCTGTTTGAAATATATGGGCAAGATGATATATCCACGAAGATTCTCTAAGCCATGAATTAAGTTCTACAAGAAGTTTATCTTTCGACGTCAGATCGTCAGGAAAAGCGTTCCGAGTTATGGGGTCTAACACATTCTTTCAGACTTTGTGTAGAAATTTAGCAGGACATAACTTTAAATCCCTAGTTCACTTAGTGTCAAAAGTGTCTTCCAGAATCTGAGTTATAAAATAAGTTGCGTGGATTGAAGGATTTGTAACGATTATAGAAATTCTAAGGGGGAACACTCTAATGCTGATTTTTCTTAAAAAAATCTTCTTAAGCACATTCTCCGATATTTCTAGCAACCATTTTTTCTAAACTTTATCTAAAGGTAGGTGTTCAATCTGTTAAACAGATAGTACATTAATTTTCCATATAACATAGAAGAAAATTGTGTGTAAAAAATATCTTGTTCGTTATTGCTTCTCTAAAACTGCTACACTTTTTGTGTTTTAATAAAATGTTTGCTAATAAAAATCTAATACGTAAATTTGAATGTTTGTGCATCTGTTTGAAACGTATACAAATCCACAAAGTTGAGCGTGTAATTCTAAAATTTTGCGGAAAACTTGGTTCATATTTCAAAAGAGTCGTAAGCATATCCCCGATTATTTTTTTTTCGAATTAATTTTTAAGGGATTTTTTTTCTAAAATGTGTTTCCTAAAAGAAGAGTTTGATGTTGCCAGATTCTATGATATGTAGCCAATAAGGAAAAACTGTTCCCAATCAGATATTTTTTTATTTTTGTTTTTGAACTATTAGACCTACACATTTGAATTTTGGTAAGCATGATTCTCTTACTGAGTAGAGATCTGCTGTGGATGGATTTTGCAGGAATCAATTCTCCAGAGGTCTGAGGAGGTATGAAAGATGAATATATTCCATTTTAAATTCCGTGAATATATCCTGTTTTTTATATCAAGAGGAGAAGGATTTAGATTATTTTTTGACTACATTCTAAAGTACAATATTAAGACTAAGATATCAATAACTATGTATATATACAGGGTGTTTTTTTCAGGTATAGAAGTTTAAGTTAGCATTACTTTCCAAGATGGCGACCGATTTAACAGCTGTCAAGTGAATTATTCTCAGTTTGGTATGGCAATTCATCATGAATAGACTCACGCCTGAACAACGCTTTCAAATTGTGCAATTTTATTTCGAAAACAATTGTCGATTTTCATAAGCGAATTTTGTTTAACGATGAAGCGTACTTCTGGTTGAATGGCTACGTCAACAAACAAAACTGCCGCATTTGGAGTGAAACTAATTCACAAGTGTATGTCGAAACACCGCTACATACAGAAAAACTGACTGTTTGGTGCGCTTTATGGGCTGGTGGAATCCTTCTTCAAACACGATGAAGGCCACAACGTGACAGTCAATGGTGATCGGTATAGATCCATGATTACTAACTTTTCATTCCTGAATTGAACAATCAGGATGTCCAGGAGCTGTGGTTCCAACAAGACGGCGCAACATGTCACACAGCTCGTGCCACAATCGATTTATTGAAAGACACGTTTGGTGACCGCCTAATTTTACGTTTTGGACCTGTGAATTGGCCTCCAAGATCTTGTGATTTAACACCACTAGACTATTTTCTGTGGAGCTATGTAAAGTCATTGGTCTATGTGTATAAGCCACAAACACTTGACCATTTGGAAGACAACATTCGCCGTGTTATTGCCGATATACGGCCACAAATGTTGGAAAAAGTCATCGAAAATTGACGTCCAGATTGGACTACATCCAAGCCAGCCGTGGCAGTCCTATGGCAGAAATCGTATTTAAAATGTAATGCCACAAGATTATTTTTCGAATAAAAAAAATTCATCTCAGTCGAATAATACATCGTTGTTTTATTGCAATTTAAAGTTCTATACCTCTAAAAAAACACCCTTTACATTATCATGGGATACCCTGCAAGTTGGATGGATAAGGGCTTGTAGGCAATAAAAATTTGCTAAATTAATAAGAACTTTATATTACCATACATTGGCATAGAGTTAAATTATACTACATGTGTGAAAAAATAGGCGAATCACTTACTTATATTGAATTATAACGTTTTATTAGATTATAAACGCAGTAAAAATTAATTGCATTATAACGTTTTATTAGATTATAAACGCAGTAAAAATTAAGTATTGTTGAAAAATCCCGATTTAACCAACTTTCTAAAAAACATAAAGATATGATGGAGGAGTAGTGATAGGATTTGGCCCCAAAATTACTACACTAATTACAATAGGGTATTTATACGATTAATATTCAATACCGTAACTTTACAGGAACATATTTTATCAAAATAAGCATATCATTCTTATAAATATGCTCACCACAAAGAATATTTAAAATTAATCACAGGAATTAAAGTCAACTTGCTTCAAAAGAATGGTATTAAAATCTTCCAAGATATATTTTGAAATTTCTAACATTAAACTCTTAAGAGAAAAAGAATAATGTATAGCATAATATTTTTTTAAATTTTTTAAACTTATAACATTTTATTTATGAGAAAAATCACGTTAAATTCATTTAAAGTACATAAAAAGGCAAAAAGATCCATGCTTTCTTTATCATACCCCTTTTTCACAAAATCACTTTTATTTAATACCAGTTAATACTTTTAGTGCTTTTTTTTATCAAAGAACAAAACTCCAGATTACGTTTTAAAAATAAAAGACCACAGAGTAACTAATAGCAAAAAGACTATAATGCATTGAAAAAGTATTGACAGAAAAGCTTAAAAGACTTAACCCCAAAGCCGTTTACTTGCACAAGGATTGCGAACCTCATATTTCCGTCGACAAGTTTCAAGCTTCCTTTCTTCAACGTCATAATAGCGATTAGAAAGCCGACTCCAGCCTAAGGGCTATATATTATTAAGTTCTTTCGTATTTTATGTTGCCTGACGTATTTGCTCGAATTAAATAAGAAAAATTGTGGCCAAAAATAAATGAAGGTATCGATCTGGGATGGTTGTTATCTGGGTGATGCAAGACGGAAAAACGGAGAGCAAAAAAAAAGGGAGGAGGAATGTGTGCTGCCGCAAAAGCGAATGAATGTTGGTAAACAAAGGCAGATTCTTATCAACAGGATTTCTGCTGAATAGCTACAGTTCGGAAAGATAAAACACATCCAGTTATCTTTTGGCATTAGAAATGAAGTGGTTTTCTGTCCATAGAAAACGAATTGGTGGGATTTTGTTAAAAGGCTTTAATAAATAAAGATTAATTTGGTATTACATGTTTAATTGTAGAGGAAATTTTCGTTATATGTCTAATGATAATGAATTTCACTTGTAACTAAATGAAGGGTATAAAAGAATTCTTTTCTTATGTTTGTAAGCAGTTGTATTAATTATTTTCATTCATGTTTCCTTAAAAAGAATTTATATATATATATATATATATATATATATATATATATATATATAATGTAAATGTGCTTGCAAAATGAAAGAAGTTAGCAATTTAGTAATACAATTAAGTATATGACAACGTTTGAAACATTATTTTGAAACAAAAACATGAATGAACAATTTTCTTGTTGTTTAGTGTCACCTGAATAAGAATATATACCGTATTTATTCGAATCTAAGCCCCACTTTTTTTCCCATTCTTAATGCTACTAAAAATCGAGTTCAGCATAGAATCGAATTAGAAAAAATTCATTAGATGGAGAAAATTGAATATGATGCTCTGACAATTGGAACAATTATAGGATCATGTGTATATTAAAAGAATTTAAAAACTGGTAAAATAAATTAATTATTCACTTCTTATTAGTTCCCATTTTAAATTTTGTTTAATTTCGTAATCGGATACCAATAGACCTTTTCAAATTAAATATTTTCCCCCAAACATGTTGAGAATTTAGGGTATGGCTTAGAATCATTGGCGGCGAGGATTTGAATAAATAAGGAATATATAAAAATCCTCTTAAGAGTATATTATTACAATAAAAACTCTTCGATTGAAATTGTTGGCAAAGAATGAAGTAAAAGGACACATATTTTCAAACATTTACATTTTTTTTTATGAAAATGCTTCTATAAAAACCGTAGTTTGCCTATGAATATCTAAAACATTTGTACAGAGCTGAAAGTAGGATTTCTGAAATGTATAATTTAAAAGTAGATTTATTCCAATTTTAATATATTATTTTTTTAAAAAACATTGGCTATATATATATGTGGGAGTCCGAATAAATCTTCGAATAAAAATCAGACTCTTCAGAAGGCGGGATTTTAGATTGGCGAGGTGGTTTGTCTAGGGGTAAGTATTTAAGGGTGAGTGATGAATTATTAATTGAATCTAGGTCATTTAAACACAAATACTTCAAAGTAAAAGAGAATTTATATTTAAAGTTAAAAGGAAATATTTACAAAAGGGGATATTTTACAAAGAGAAAGAAATGCAGGAATTAGGTTAATTAAAAGGTGAGTTATATAGTTTTAGAAGACGGGGAAATAAACCTTTCTCATTCTTGGATGTTAGGACTGGTGGTGCCGCCCTGGGCGCGGAAATATGCGGTAAAGACGCGACGTGTTGAACAAGCAGTGGTTAGTTGGCCTCTGCCGAAAAATTATTCAAGCCGGAGCTACGAAAGCTCATAGAAGGCGCTGCTTCGGAATGCAGTAATAAATAAAATTGAGATTTATGGTCCTCTGAAAAGGATATGACTCAACCTTTTAACAAATGTTTGAAAGGGAAAATCCTACACACATTTATATATATATATATATATATATATATATATATGTATATATATAATTCAATTAATCTTAAATTTTTAAAAAAGTGTTTTCCAAATAATTAGTTCAAGATCTGAAGAGAAGGCTTAGTTTTTTGCAAGGCAAATTATTTTTATTATAGAATTTTCCATAAAAAGTGCATGTTTTTGAAAATAGGTAATTCTTTCTTCTGTTATTAGCCAAAGTTTTGCATTTAAGGTATCCGACTACGTTCGGAACCGAGATTTTGCAAAAGCGTATAAATGGATAATATTTAGGATATTTAGTGTCACTTAGATTAGAAAATGTATATAAAATTGTTTTAAGAATAGTATTACAATAAAAAAATATTTAAGTACAATATTTTAACAAAAAATGAACATAGAATGACCCATTTTAAAAATATTCTTCTTTTGTGAAAAATGCTTCTATTATACTAATATTTTGCCTGTATATAGCTCAGACCTCTGTACAGAGTCTCAACTAAAATTTTTGAAATATATAACTTAGAAGTGGGTTTATCCATGTTTTACAACAACAGAGGGGAAATGTTAAGCAAAAAAACGCCGATAATTATTTCAATGGGTTGTAACTCTAAAAATAATGTGAATTTTTCAAAATTCGTAGTTGAGCATCTGTACAAAGGTCTGAGCTATATGCAGGCAAAATGTTATTATAATAGAAGCAGTTTTCACAAAAGGAGAACATTTTGAAAAAAGGTTATTCTGAGTTAATTTTTGCCGAAATATTATATTTAAATAATTTTTTGTCAAAATGTCCTTAAAACAATTTTATACATGTATTCTAATATAAGTGACACTAAATATCATGACAATTATCCATTTATGCGCTTTTTTAAAATCACGGTTCCGAACATAGTCAGATACCTTAAACTACTTTTACTACAATACTATAGTAACAAAATTTATATTATCGTTATAAATCCGTTTTAGTAGGTTATGTTTATGTTCATATATTCTTGTTTAATGACTTAATATTTAAATTTTACGTATAGAACTCTTTCCTTTCCTCTTGGTACATAGTATGACAAATTAAACCTGCAAACCTGGTTTAAGGCCAGGAATTTGTCTTTATACTATGTGCCTACTTCCTACTTTTAGTTATCTTAGGTTTATAACTATATGATTATTTTTATATTTTTGTCTATATGTATATGTATATGTGTGTATAAATTTATATATATGTGTATGTATATGTATATGATTATATTTTTAAAAAATTCTTATATTGGATTATATATATATATATATATATATATATATATATATATATATATATATATATATATATATATATATATATATATATATATATATATATATATATTTATATATATATATATATAATCTAAATAAAACTATGATTTTTCCAAATATGAAAAAATATTTTTGCAAAATCATGGTTTACAAACGTAGTCAAAACTATGTAAAATCAATAAATAGTGTTTGGCATTTTTCTTTTGCATACGTAGTAGTTACATGTGTCTTTGAAAGTCCTATTAACAGGAAAATATTCAGAACTGAAAAGGTTTTTTTACTTACCTGAATAATTCCACACATTTTTCAACCTCTTAGCTTAAAGCTTATACAAAATTAATGCTCAACTTGCGGCAAACTGAATAATTAGTCGTTTCATACTGAAAATGGAAACAGGATGCAAAGTAGAAGTAAATAATTTTAAGCAGAAAATTATTCTGTTTTAAAATTGCTGTATTTCAAAATTAAATATGTTTGACAACCACAAAGAGGATTGACAATATTTTACTTTAGAAATTAGTGCAATTCATAATATCCTTCTTGACTGTGTACTGAAACGTATTTAGAATTAAAGATAGAAAATGAAGCTCACAATTTAAGCTCTTTACACGCTTGCAAGAAATATACGTAATCTTGCTGCAAACAATTAATTTAAAAAATAATAGAATACAACACAAAATAAAAACAATAATAAAAACTTACAAAACAATGCAAAAAATTAAATAAACGCCATAACTATAATTCTGCTAAGTTCAAAACTGGTAATCTTACGAGTCTCAGCTTTGCTGGTTTTATGAATAGTTTCGAAAGGAAAGAAATCGTCAAAATTATTTAACAAGATTGAAGCCTGTTTACATATAAGATTTGAAACATTTCAATGACTTGCAAATAATAAAGCAATGCAATATGAGAACAATAATGCTAAAAAATTATTTGGAATGTTTTGCAAAATGTTTACCTGCTCTTACAGAAACTGTTTAATATGAAAAAGTGTGGTCGACAAAATTGACGTTAAGTTCGTTATAACACTTAATACTTCATCAAATATTTCGAATATTTCTAACAAATTACTGATCACTTTAAAAACAGTCTTCCAAAATATTTCGTAAGAATTTAATGTAAGAGAACTAGTGTTTTCTAAATTTCTGATATTCTGTGCTATTTTCAGCTTACTAAATTAATTTTAAGGTTTTTGCTGTAGAACATTATATTTTACTTAATTATTTGAATTGTGATTGTGATTTATGTATTAATCATTTACGTTATAAAAAATTCCAACTCTATCTCAGTCATTAGTTTCGTAAGAAAGAATAAGATTTTAAAAAAAATAGTCTGTCATGTTAACACGTTTGTATTCCATAAATACATCTTTACCCTCATCTAGCTACACTGCTGGCCACCGTGAATGAAACACCCTGCAGGAAACATGCAATTAACATGAAATTTACAACATGCATTAGCGGAGGTGAGATATGCAAATGATTAGAATTACAGCGCAGACACAAATCACGCGCTCAAAGCACTATTTAAGGCATGGAGATTTCGACGATTTCATGCTCGGCCATTGTGTTTTTCTTGTGGTTTTTTCAAAAAATGATTAGTTACGTCTAGTAGAAAAAAGCCATCAGCTTTTCATCATGTATCGGAGTTCGACAGAGAAAGGATAGTGGCCTACCGAGATTGTGGATTATCTTCCAGGGAAATCGGTAGTCGTGTTGGACGAAACCAAACAACTGTAATGTGGATATGTGACCGTTGGATGCAGGAGGGTACGACGGACCGACGTGGTCGATCGCATCTCCCTCAGTGCACCACTTCACGTGAGGACATGCAAATTGTGCGCATGACAGTAACGGATCGCTCAGTCACATCACGAACCGTGGCACAGCACATTGAGTTTGTAACGCATCATTCAGTATCTGTGCGTACCATTCGACGCCGTTTACAGCAGAGTGTTCTGTCTGCAAGACATCCATTGCTTGGTCTACCTTTGACGCGGAACCACAGACATCTTCGCCACCAATGGTGCGATGCAAGAAGAATGTGGGCGGCAGAATGGAATTTAGTTGTCTTTACTGACGAGTCACACATCTGTCTGCAACACCACGATGGTCGGATTCGAAGTCTGGAGACACCGTGGTAAGAGAATGCTGAACAGCTGCGTTATGCACCGTCACACTGATCCTGCAGCGGGTATTATGGTATGGGATGGTATTGTATATCACTGTCGCACTCCTCTAGTACGCATTGTCGGTACTTTAAACAGCCAGCGCTATATCTCCGAGGTGTTGGAGCCAGTTGTCCTTCCTTACCATCAGGGCTTGGCCACAGCCATATTTTAACAGGATAATGCGTGATCACACGTGGCACGCATTGTCCAAAGTTTCATCGTCAATCACCAGATTGATTTGCCTTCCTCGCCGGCTCGCTCTCCGGATCTTTCGCCGATAGAAAACATGTGGTCCATGATTGCTCAACGCTTGACCCAGATTACACCCCCAGCTGCTACACCAGATCAACTTTGGCAACGTGTGGATGCTGATTGCTCTGCTGTACCTCAAGAACACATTCAAAGTCTCTGAATAAATGCCGAGGTGTGTGGCAGCGGTGATCACCAATAATGGCGGCTACTTTGGCTATTGATTCTGGCAGGGGAACCCCACTCCCTAGAAGTCTATAAATTTAATTATTTGATACTTGGACAACATGTTATCTACAAAATAAATTTTGTTGTGTTATATCTTGTCTTTCTTGGTGTTGCATTTACGGTGTAGTTACATGCAGCATTAAATGAACGGTGCTATAGCTGTATAAAATAAAGAAAGAAAATACTCTATAGAAATCACTCTGGGGGTTGTATCACAAGTCCCATCGTATTGGCAGTAGGTCTATGCCTTCCCTCTAGAAAAAGCGTGGTTAATTCTTGAAGAAGTCCCGCCCTGAATCCTTCACTTCATCGTCCAAACACAAACGCAATACCATCTTAAATGGCCTAATAGCCTAGAAGTCAAAGAAGGACAAATCGTTACCATACGGTGGGTGTTCTAGCATTGTTACAAAGTTTTCTTGGTTTGACGAGAGACGTAGGGCGGATGCTGTCATGGAGATCCGATAATGTTTGCTGACCTTCTCGAAAATTTTTACACCAACCGTTCTCAAGTCGTTTAACCTAGACCAAAGGTGGAGAACCTCTGTGGATCAACGTGCCATTTTCTTCTAAACAAGTGTTTAATGAAATACATGTGTGCCGTCAAGCAATTTTGACTTGAGATTATTGGGAAAATAATAAAACTAAATACTAACTAATACTAAAAATTCTATATTGACTACGAAAAAAATACCTTTTGCTCTGTACAGGTATAAATATTTTAGATACACACGTGAAATTCACGTGAAGTTTTTTTTTCATAACGTTCTCCTTTTATAAAAATGCTTCTGTAGTCATGTTAAATAACAGTTAAAAATAATGGTAATATTTGGCTCACATAAAGTAAAGACTTTTTCAGAGAGTCTGAAATAGGAGTTTTAAAAAATTCACATTATTTTCAGAGTTACCACCAATTGAAACAATTATCGGCGGATTCTCACGGAATTTTTTTTTTAAAAATTTCTTAATAAATCCACTTCAAAGTTTCAAGGAATTCTAGTTCAGCCTCTGTACAAAGGTCTGAGCTATATGCAGGCCAAATGGTATAGTAGAATCATTTTTCATAAAAGGAGAATGTTTTGAAAATGGGTCATTCTATGTTCATTTTTTGTCAAAGTATTGTACTTAAATATTTTTTATTGTAATAATATTCTTAATTTTAAATACGTTTTTTAATCTAAGTGACACACTAAATATCACAAATATTATCCATTTATACGCTTTTACAAAATCACGGTTCCGAACGTAGTCGAATACCTTAAATGAATGAAACTAAAAAGAATTTTTTGTTTAATAAAAAATGATTATATAGTAGTATCATTGTAGAAGGTATATTAATATGACTCTAATACTAAATGTATGCAATTAAACATCAATATACTCACAATGAATATGATGACACAAGAAACAAAAACATCTATTCAGTTTTATTCCATTTTTAAATTTGTCTAGGCATTTCCCCTTTTCTAAACCATAGTTTTCGCAATATAATTTTACATAAATCTTTCTTGACATCCTCTTCGCACAAAAATACTGTTGAATTACGTACGAAACATCACGTCTGGCGAGAAACAGCACATTTCCAATTTGTATTCTTTTTCCCACATAAAAATGGAAATTACAATTCCATTTTTAAAACCAAAAGAAAAACGGTTGAATGACGCAACGTGAGTTCCCCCGCAGTGTATTCTCTCCTGTTGAAAAAGATTAGATGACACTGATAAACCACGTAGGATTCGAAAGAGATAAGAATGCTGGGCGCACGGTGATTCTAAACTAACATGACTGAGGTGCTGCTTTTGTGGAGGGAAAAAAAGAATAAAAATAGCACAATTGTGAAAAAAGTGCAAAATATCGTAAAGGAAAATGGGAGAAAGGATAAAACGACTGTTTGTTCTTTTTCTACAGCTCTTGGAAATTATTCCTTCTGTAGATATAGATTTGCATTTATTTTAGAAATATTTTTGTATTTGAAAGGGGTACTTTATGGAAAGGCAGAATTTAGATTTGTAATATCCTGTGATCGGTATTGATACTTCTTTTTGAGATTTTAATAATAGCTAGATTCGAATTTATTTTTCTAAAAATCCAAGAATTTTAGGTAAATATTAAGCTATAAATTTCAAAAATTAAGAGGTTGCAATTCATGCTTATTTAAAAAAAATGCCCATTGTTACAAAAATAATTTTTAGTCTTTTTTAGAAGTAATTCCTATAGGTAGTACAAGTGACATAGATGTGAAAAAAATGAAGAAGAATCTAAGAAACTAAGATATTAACCAAATGTGTAGGCAGCATTCATCTTAAGAAGACTGGACACTTTGAATAATTTTCTTTATTTATGTATTTAAAAATTATATTTTAGCATTTCGTATAATGTTTCTATTTAATAAAATGCTATGACATGAAATTTTAACATATTATTTACACAATTTTAAAAATTAAAATTTTTTTGAAGAAAATTTGGAAAATTTTAAAATTCTACTCCTTTTGTAATTATTAATTTTTGATCTGATTTTTTTTGTAATATTCCTAAGAATTTTCCAAACAACTTTAAGGATCGATTTTGCAATAACTTAATTAGTTTTAGTGAAAAAAAATAAAATGTTAATATGCATGTTGAAATTCAACGAAAAAACCAACATTCTACAATTTAATTTTTTTTAAAGTATTCTTTTTACAGCAAAATGGATCCCTAATTTTGTTACTTGAACTATACATAACACACAAGAAAACAATGGAAGAGATTGGTAAGTAATTGTGGAAGGGGTTGCATTTTGAAAGAACTAATGTATATAAAAACACAAAATGAGAAAAATCACTTTGAAGTTTATAACTCTAAAAATAACTATAATAAGCTTAAATAAATTAAAAATACCACTTTAAGATATTATTTATATATTTTTCTTTAAAATGATTGCATTTGTGTATTTTTTAACCCAAACAGATTTATAAATGTTCCATTTTTAGCGAGTATTAATTGCACAAGAAAAATTCTAAACAATTTTTTTTCTGTCATGACAGAAATTTAGTTTTTTTTCTTTCCAGATATGGAAGTGTAATACTTGTATGAAAAACATATGAGGAATAAGAGCTGAGATTATGAAATTATTAATGTAAAATGCATTAATTCGAAAATTTTACAAGCACACATTTTCAAAGGAAAAAAAATTACATTATTTTAATTCATCGGTAATATCCTGCTTTATATATTTCACCGTTTTTATAGTTATTATTTCTCTTTTTAAAATAGTCTTCCTTATCAAAATTCTTGTTTTTTTAAAAAAAGGGGGCATGGTCGAATTGCCTAATTTGTCAATTTACATTTTTCAAAAGAAGTCTTATCCAACTTCTAACTTTCCAACCTTCAAAAGTGATATATCGATCGAAATATAATAATACAAAGAATAAAATTAAACAAACATTTAAAAAAAACGATAGTTCAGTCATTTTAGGGGTATAAAGTCGCCTTAAGATCTATCAAGGGGCAACAATGGATAGGTAGATTAGGCTGATATATGCAGCATAATATACCGAGAAACTATTTAAAGGATATAAATTATGCTGGGAATGTACACTCAGAATTCTTGCGAAAGCCATTGCACAGTGTACATCAGTTTCAAACGATGTCCAGTTACTACCTCAGTCTAACATGTCCAAGAGGCAACTCTGTAGACGAAATCTGATTTACTTTACCCGTGGTCGAATCATTGAAAAGACGATGTAAGATTCAAAGTGTGACTTGTGTGATTGCAGACTTCAGGATCGTTCACATCATTGTTTCTCCAATTTGGAGAGCATTTCAAACTATAGGAACAATTTCCTGAAGGTGCAGTAATAAACGTCATCCATTACTAATCATGGAGTTAAACGATTGGTATATTGTCTTACAGACGAGAAGGGAAAGATGGCAAACGGTTGAAAAAATCACATATTACACAGGCAACAGAATACTGTACAACCAACATCGTGCGTTACTGTGGTCATGAAACTGCAAAATGTGGTATATTTGCATGATTACCAATGCATTTACAATGTGTAACATTAACATCCACTCTTCAAAACACAGAGGTTTCTGTAGTACTGAAATTACAACATCAATAATTCTCTCCCAGTACTCCTTACGTCTGAGAACAGATTTAGTCTGACTAACGACTTTAAAAGCATACAGATCTAAAGAGAGTAGAGAATACAAAATAACCATTTCAATATAATCAAAAGTATTCAGAATGGAAATAGTGCAGTTTTCATTGGTAGAAGTATCTTGCTTAGTACCTGTAATAATTTACACATCTTCCAAAAACCGCTAACGACTGATCTTGTATGACGTGCTGTTTCTTCACATTCGACTGTTCAAATGCATTAAAATTTCTCATTACTTTTTTATAATGAAACTGCTGCATCTGACCGCACAGTGCTTGGCAAGGAGCTGTGGGAGAATGAGGGTATTCAACTTGCAGATTAGATGGCAGAAACCCTGAATTTAAATTCAACTGAATGCATGTGGTATACTTTAGGCAGTATATTATCAGCCACTATTTACGATTCCAGAATTGTGACTTGCGTTAAAAGAAGAATGCACAGCCATCCATCTACAGTATATTTACAAACATGTTCTCAAGCTAAAAAGACGCTATAAATCCTGCACAGCGGCGTCGACTGGTTTTATCCCTTGTTTTAAATTGCATTTTTCTTATCGTTCTTCCATCAGAGGAATATTTCGGTCTTCAGGCCAGTATATTCGATGTCAAATTTCCAATATAATTAATTTTATCCTGTAGATTTCCTTTTTTTACAACTCCTTTTAATTTCCCCAACATTCTTGCATCTCGGCAATCTTATGAAGTTTTTGATTGGAAGCACATTTACACAACATTACAGTTACAGAATCACCTTATTCATAATTTTGCACTTCAATGTACAACTAAATATTAAGCCGTTTCCTTTCAGGATATTCTTCTTTATGTTTGCAGTTTCCCTTTTTATAGTTATATTAGTTCTTGATATTTTTCTATACATATTAAAATATTTCTAAAAGCTCAATCAAAGCGAAGAAATCTAAATATAAATGGCGTAGTATTTAGTAAACATTTCTTACACATAGAATTGATTATAGTACTACAATTTATAAATTACTTTAGTATTCAGGAGCCAATAGTACATTTTTAATTGAATTACACCGTGACAAATTATTTCTGGCAGAAGCATATCCGTATTTACAGTATAGTGTTTAGAATAAACTTCCATAGAATGATGTAAACCTTCAAATTTTTCAAAAAAAGAACTGTTGTTTCGCCGCATTTTAAAACGTTGTTTAAGGTTCTAAAAATAATTGATTAAAAACAGATAAATCATTATGTTTTATTTTTCATAAATGTCATTTTATAAATGTGTTCACTGTTAAGTATTAAAATTTTATTACAAATAATAGAATAAAATAAGTATTTTTCAAATTTAACTAAGTATTTAAACATTTTCTATCGTATAAATTAATAACTTACAACGTTTTAATATGAAACCCAATGTTTTCACCGGTCTACCGTTAATTCTTTCACCATTGTGACATCATTTTCTTATTATTTATCTATAATATTGATAAAGAGCTCACGACGTATAGCACATGAGCAGCATGCAACAGGTATCTGTTAAAAGTACTGCAAAGCTCCTAAGTTGAAATAGATATTTAAACATAGTACTCTAGTAATATGTATGAACGAAAAAAAATTGAAACGAAAATTTAGAGTCCATTTTTATTTGACTTTGACAAAAAAGAACCAAATATTCATAGTATAATGTAATTATTCACATACACAAATAAAAATAATCATATTCCATTACGTTTAATATATCTGTACTTGAATAAAATAAATAACATGAGTGAGGTAAGTTTTATACCACTCGCTCACCAAACTTACAAATACCTTAACAAATCTGAATTATCTATACATTAATAGAACCACTAAAGCATCAATTTCAAATAATTTTGAGAATTCCTCTAATATAAACTTCACGTACTAGTAGTAGAAAGCACCTAATACGTCTTAGTGTTATATTTATCAGTAAACCACTCTTCATCTACTTTATTAAAACATATATCTTTAGTTTCGTGGAATCCAGTATAAATTAACCGTCTGCCAAAGCTTATCATAACATCCGTCAATTCCATCATAAATTTTGAGAGGTTAATCCCTCTTCGCCTAACTGATGATCGTGTCAATCTCATACCAAACAGAGACTCTCAGTTGGCAGAAGGAATTTCTGCATCTACTAATACACATCAATTCTAGAAATGCTTCGAATTGTTGACCGTTGGAAGTGATTTCGCTTTGTCAATTATGTTGCATCGGAAAGTCATGGTATCATAGCTAAGCTGAAATAGTTATTTCTCCTGATCCTGTATCGAGTAAGTTGGAGGGAATATTTGATGAGGATGTCATTAAACTAATGGTAATCAGCATTTGATCATAGATGTTGATGTCTTGGAGTTTTCTGGTGTTGAATATATTTGAGTAAAGGTCTATTGTCGTTAATTATACAAATCTATCGATTTGATCAAGAGAAAGCTTTAATTGTTCATTCTATTCCTTCTCTAAACTAGTTCACGTTATTTGTTCATTATATTTCGTTTTGTAATGAAGCCTTGTTTTCTCTTTATAAATAATAATAACAATATATCATAGATTTTCTTACACGATAATGATGTGCAATTATATTCCAAATTCTTGGTGAACTCTTTGAAAAATGTATAAGTACTCTAACACAACGTACAATTATAAATTCAACCCCAAGAAAGGGGTTGCGAAAATTATGCAAATTTCAGTATAGACACAACTCTCCAAGTAATGTAAATGAAGCGAAATGCGAAGTTCTTAGGTACATGTTGAGTAGGATATAAAGCAAGGGTCGCCAATTTTATGAAGCTTTTGAGCTACTGTACCATTTTTACCATTTTTAAATGTTACTATGAACTATCAAAACAAAGAGAGCTACAAATATTTTTAAAAGAAATCTTATATTCGTTTATTGCCTTTGGATTACCATTTCTAGAAAACACACAATAATTTTTAATTAAACTGTATATAACAAAAAGACACTGAAATTGAGTTGTACAAAATAAAGAAATTAAAGCGCAGTTAGTAATGAATAGCAAACGTAATTTCAGATTTTTTTTTCACTAAGTGTCAGCTAAGTGGAATATTTAAGACTAGCAACTGAAGCGTTAAAGCAATCTATCGAAAACGTTCCAGCAATCTACTAGTAACACGCGATCGATGGTTTGGGGATCACTGATATGAAGGAAGAAACTTGCTGAATGAATTACATCCATGCCATTATTTCTGCCAGGAAAATAATTATGGAAATTTAGTTCTTGCTTCAAAGGACACATGTAACAACAGAGAGTCCATGGCTACCACCAACAGAGGCAGTTTAAACTTTCATTCGATTTTACGAGGGACATGGTGATTAATGAGAGAAGGCCATGTAGATCTTTACGTCAAATCTTCATGATACTCCCTTAGACAATGCACCATCTGTGGCAAAAATGGCTGGAACAAGGAAATGTGGTACGTTTAACGGTTAATGAATCCAGAACGACGTAGGTACGTGAATCAACAAGTGATGCATGCGTTTTATTTCAAAATAAACAGCAGTTGTTGCTTATTGCTGTCTAGAACTATTAGAACAGTTTCTTCACTTCTATCCCTTGTATGTATTATACTTTAAAAGTCACTGATGTATAAAATGGCAATTTTCAAAAAAATATTTTTTAGCAAAATGTGGTTTAAAATCTTTAATATGTTATAGACCATTTAATATGTTATAGACTATTTAATATGTTATAGACTATTTAATATGTTATAGACTATTTAATATAGACTATCATATATGTTATAGACTATTTATAATATGTTATAGACTATTTAATATAGACTATCATATATGTTATAGACTATTTAATATGTTATAGACTATTTAATATGTTATAGGCTATTTAATATGTTATAGGCTATTTAATATGTTATAGACATTTTAGCTAGATAAAAATGTGTTATAATCTGTATCAGTGATCACCAACCATCAGGTATTCATGAAACACTAAATGTATAATTTTATATTTTGCGTACCACTATTACAATTTACCATTATTATGGCAGAGCACTATAACTAATGTAACTTATATTAAGGTATATATTTAAATCTCCATATCAACGGAAAGGAATTTCATGAAAACCAAGAATAAACCGACAACCTCAAAACAATATCAACAAAATGAAGCACCATGTCTCCAATTTATCATCGTTGCCAATTCTAACTTTTAAATGTCTATAGACGCACCTAAAAAAATCACTAAAAATTTTCTAAAATCAGAAGAGATTTCGCTAAACGTAGTAGCTAAAGCTTAAAAAAAAGTCTAATCAAAACTTCATAATACATTTTATTAATCGTCTTTTTGAAACTGAATCTTCATAAAAATATATAATATTCCAACTTTTCTGTGGACCATCAAAACTTTTTTACAAACCACCTAATGGTGCCCTCTGATATATATATTACTAGCCATTACCCACCCGCTTCACTGGGTATTTAACGATGTTGTATAAATGTATAATATTTACATATATATAAATTACTCATATCAATTATTAAGAATTCATGCGATTGTATTGAAAAATAAATTTATAGCTGTAACTCTCCCATCTTGATATAAAAAGGACATACGTTAAAATATCTCATTTCTATTTATATCTCAAATAAAAGAAGAAAAAATTTTGCGCTCACTTAACCTAATAATAAAGTGGATTTCCACCAAAGCAACTTTCTGTGGATCTATACTCCATAAAATAAACATGCGTGCTTAATTTCAAGTTTAAATCTAACAGAGCAAAAATGGAATTTTCATCATCAATACCTCGTTGAAAGCATTCTTAGCGGATTCCAATTCAACAAAAGAAGCATGGAAACCAAATTTTATTATTATAGTCTTAGCAGTTTGAAAACGGGAATTTTGCCTATCAATACGCCCCAATAATTCTCCCCGCTCCTCCTGGAGTTGATTTCCGTAAAATTCATTCTTAGTGGAACTCTATTCAAGTAAAGAAACGTGCTCAGTAAATTTCAAGTAAATGGGTTAAATTCAAAAACAGAAATTTTTCTATAACATGCCTTAATCCCTCGCAACCCAACTCCTTTGGGGGTCCGTTTTCGCAAAAATCTTCGTAAAAAGAACTATATTCCATGAACGGAACATATCTTCTAATTTTCAAGCAGGTGGGTCTATTAATTGAAAAGAGGAAATACTTGTTTGTTACGCCTCTTAATCCCCCTCAGTGACCCTTGGGGATCAATTTTCTCCAAAACTATTTTGTAGCGGATCTCTACACCATGAAATAAATCCGCTTACCAAATTTTAAGACTGTACGTCTAATAGTTTAAACATGGAATTAATTATATATAACGCCCCTTAAGCCCCCGCAACGCCACTTAGGAAACGATTTTCACAAAATCCGTCTTATAGCAGATCTCTACTCAATGAATGATTCTTACTCAATTTCAAGAGTTTACGTCTAATAGTTTAAAAAAAGGAGTTAATTGCCTATAACGCCCCTTAATTCTCCACAACGCCACTTGGGGTCGATTTTCACAAAACCTATTTGTAGCGTATCTCTACTCTATGAAAGGAATCCGCTAATCAAATTTCAAGACTGTTCATCTAAGAGTTTAATAATGAAAATAAAATTATCTATAACGCCCCTTAAAACCCCGTGACGCCCCTTGGGGTTCAATCTTTGCAAAATCCGTTCTTAGCTGATGTCTACTCTCAATAAAGGGAACCTACTTACCAAATTTAAATTTCTGTAGGTTTAATTGTTCCGGAGATATCGTGATTAGTCAGTAAGTGAGTCGCTTTTCTCCTTTATATATATAGATAAGACTGCATTTTAAATTTACGAGACAATTCATGTAGAATTTTGTGAAATACTATTATACCTGATTCTGTGTTTAACATATAGACAATTGGAATTTTAAATGCAATTTAATTTTATAAATGGTCATATTTTGAGTAGGTGTCAGTATTTAAACTTGTATCATCGATTTTATTTAAAATCTATTTCCTTATTGTTTTATTGTATATTTTAATCAAGGCATACAAATTTGCCTCTCCATTCTAAATTTCAAATTTACTGAAGGAAGGCCAAATCGAATAAGTACTGGGGTTCTTTATTGGAAGGCATTCTTCACGCTTCTATAAATAACCCATCGATTGAAACTTCTTAGAAATTTTGAAATATTTTACTTTATTTTTAAATTTGAGCTCTATGTGCCCAGAGAAGGAAAATCCCGCTACGGGTTGTTTCAGTAGAAATATTAATTTTTTTTTCTAAGAACCAGGTTTGATTTTTCTTTAGAACATATATATTTTCACTCTCGATAACATTAGCCTATATAGAATTTCGTCAAAATATATCCTATCTCATTGGTAATATATCTTGTGTGATTCCGAGTCCTATTTCAAAACTGAAAAATTACATATAAAGCAAAACTCTCTACTTTTCAAAGTGCAGTTTGAAATATATGATATTCTCTCTTTTTCTCTATCAAACAAAAAATCAACTGTGTGGTAGGACTTTTTTCCCTAGAAAGATGTAAAGAAATCAAGTGGAAAATGGAATATATATGGATATATTTCAGATATGATGGGGAAAACTTCGAAGTTTTTCAAAATCTTTGCATATTTTGAGAACGGTTTGACAAATTTTTAAATTCCGATCTGCACTTTACTCAGTATCCCGATATATTTGTTACGATATTAATCTTTAGACTACTTTTAATTATGATCTGATATAGATTGAGATAAATATTTTTATTAAAAATCATTTAACTATCGAAAATTTTTACTTCCAGATATTTTATAAAAAAATCCAAACATGCTCCGAACACTTTTTTTTGTAAAATAGTATAATAGAATATTATAAATACTTTTTAGGGGTCAATACCAATAAATGTGTATACTAAATCAGCAATATTTAAAATAAATTGTTTAAATTTTACAAAAATCACATTCATATATGAAATTTTAACATTTTCTTAAAAAAATACTGTGCTTACGTATATTATCGCAACCTATTGGAGACAAAATATGAAACGAAGTACCTGGTTGTAAATTTTGCGCATCCGACATATAGGAAATTGGGAGTGACAACTTGGTGATTAATAAATAGATTTGGCGATTGCTGTGATAGAGCATAAGTACCAAAAATACTTTAAAACAGTTATAGAAAAAAAAATAATATACTTATATCATTAAAAGTATAACTAAAATAAACACACAGCAATTTATCTAGAAAATGCACTAAAATTTTAATGTTTTATTAACCCTCCAAGCGGTCTGCATGTAAAATCCTGCCATTCTAGATATGCCTTTTTTCTCCTTTAAGTAAGATTCTCAAAAGCGGTTGAGCCGTATTTTTAAAAATACGGCCGCTTTGAGAATCTTACTTGAAGGCAAAAAAAATACGTGCGGTGCATTTTCGAAGCATCTGTATAATGGCAGGATTTTACTTGGAGGTTTAAAACATAAAAACTTTAAAGTAGATCAAATAAAGACTATAGAAATGTGACATATTTCGGAAGCTATTATTCAAATTTACAGGCTATAACTCAAAAAAATATCTGTACAGTAAACATTATTTTTGTACTTTCCTTATAAAATAATATAAATATCAGGTTCCAAACGTTTCATACAATGAGTGAATATTAAAGTCGCATTATTCAGGTACATGAGGGCGTTTGGCAACTAGCCTCCTGATTTTGAACCATGGCCACATTAATGGGAGAACGTTTGATCATCTACATATTTAACGTACATCAGCCCCTCTGCACAGTGGGTCTTCAGCGATACTAGACTCGAACTCATGACATGCCAGCCGGAGTCCATTTCTTTGATCACTAGGCTACCGCGGCCACAAAAAGACAGAGTTAACAGACTCGGAATGATAGATTTTGAATAATTTAAATCTTTGTAAATTTGTGTAATTTATTGAAATCTCCATGTAACGTAGAAACAAAATAATATATATGCTTTGTAAAGCCGAGATATAGCTCCATTGAATAAAAATATATAAAATTTGTAAGAAATAACCAAAAATGTGTGTTTTAATCGTATTTTTCGTTTCAACGAATTGAGATACCTTTGAAACTTTATAAATGAACATAAATACCTCGAAAAAAATTAAGAAAGAAATTAAAATCTCGATTTGGATATACAGATGGGTGAGAAAATAATACGAACACCCGTGAAAAAGGCATGACCCATTTCAAAGACGCACAACACGCATGTCAGTTAGCGTTGAGCGCATTCGAAAGGTAAAGTATCAGTCGCTCAACAGCTGCGATAGGTGTTGCACGCGTCAATTGTAATTTCTGAAAAACGCAATAATGACGGACCTGTCAGAGTTCGAAAAAGGTATGATTGTTGGAATGAGGTGCACTGGTTGCTCGGTGACGGAAACAGCCATTTATTTGGGGCGTGCAAGGAGTACTGTATCTGCCGTTATGACAGCATACAATAAATGCGGGAATGTGACGTCTGGCAAGCACAACAGTGGACGGAAAAGAAAGCTTACCGACAGGGATAAAAGAGTCTTAACCCGCATAGTGGCCCGAAAGCGCAAACAATCGCTATCCCAGATAACGTCTGAGGTGAATAGTCATCTTCGTAACCCTATTTCAGCTAGAACCGTCCAAAGGGAACTTCATGCTTCGAACTTGTATGGAAGAGTTGGAATTCGTAAACCGTTGGTAACAGCACGTCATGCTTTACAGCGACGCCAGTGGTGTAGAACACACAGACAGTGGACCCCACAACAGTGGCAACAAGTCATCTGGTCGGATGAATCGACGTTCACCCTATTCCAAACCACCGGACGCGTTTATGTGTGGAGAACACCCAAAGAAGCATTTGCTCCTGAATGCATCGTGCTGACATTTAAGCATGGAGGTGGGTCCCTTATGGTATGGGGGGCGATATCTTGGCGTGGTCTTGGGCCACTTGTTACTCTGCATGGCAAGGTTAAAGCTGCTCACTATGTCAATATCCTGGGGGATCAGGTGCATCCATTTGTCTAGACTTCATTTCCCGGAGAATGCCCACTTTATCAAGACGACAACGCTCCTATCCACACTGCTAAAATCGTGCAAGAATGGTTTGCAGAGGATGAGGGGGAAGTAGGTCATCTTGATTGGCCCCCTCAGTCACCTGATTTAAATATTATTGAACATTTGTGGGGATATTTGGAGTCAAAGCTACGTGCTCGATTCCCTCCACCATCTACGATTTTGGCATTAGAGACCGCTCTCCACGAAGAATGGCTTCATATTCCATTACAAGTTGTTCATGACCTCTATGCGTCCATCCCATGTCGCATACAGTCTGTAATTCAGTCAAAGGGGGGTCCAACTCCCTATTAATAAAGCTTTTCTCTTCTTTCACAGGTGTTCGTATTATTTTGTCATCCACCTGTATATGCCAGTGCTTCTCAAAGTTGCAATACTCGCGACCCAATATTCAATCACTATTTCCTTCGAACTCCCCCCCATACAATAACAATGTACTGAATTCAATAATACTATACTTTGACGGTAAAACTACGATACGACTTAAACTTCTTAAAATAAACTTCCCCGTGTGTATAAACGTCTCGCTAAGCCAAAGCCTTTATTTCTCTAAAAGTATATATACGTCTTTCCGAAGTACGATTTTTTTCTGTGCACTTCTATCCGTAAAATTATTCCAAGACTTTGGAATTCAATAAAAGGAAAATATTTTTTGTGTGATGTAGACATATAGTAAACAGATTATTAATTCTCGATTAATTTCACCTGTATACAGTTTATCAATAATTTCTATAAAGGGACTGAAAGTATTTAGCTATTATTTTAATCTTTATATTTGCATTTTAGATGTAAACGTAAAACGATATCAGGTTCTTGTTTTTATCGTGTATATTTATTAATTTTATATGAGATAAATACAGTAATACCACAAACATCGCGATGTATGTGACTCAATGAAAACCGCGTAAGTCGAGGTATAATTTAGCATATAAATAAAAATTTCTGAATGAATTCTTAGATCATACAAATACAAAATCTCAAACCAAAGTTATTTTGATGTGGAGGGTATCATAAGATATAACAAGTAGTCCGCTTACTCAAATATTTTTTTCTCCGAAAATTTCCTCGAAGCATGCTAATAATTTTTTTAATTCATTCTTCAATAAAAAAATAAGCTCTTCGTTGGACTTGGTATTTTCTAAAATTTGTAACCCTTTTTCAATTAAATGAGGCCTGTCAAATAACCAACCGTCATTCGATCTTCTGATTGAACTCGGTCTACAGACTCAAGTTCTTCAATGTCTTGATCTCTGCGCATGCATCTCAATGACTTCATCAATTGTCTCAGCTCCTGATTATAGAAATCCAGCAGTGCTTGACCGTCATCACAATTCACTTCTGAATTTATATGCCTGAAAAGATCAACTTCTTCAATCAAATTATCAATTTCATCAGGCTCTGGCAATGATTCCCCCGCCTTAGTTTTTAATGATGGAAAAAAGGGGAAAAAAGACGAATCCACGAGATTTGAAAATCACGTAACTCAGAATTTGTGCAAATCGAGGTATTGCTGTAATTATATTATACAGAGTGTTTTTTTTCCAGGTATAGAAGTTTAAGTTGGCATTACTTTCCAAGATGGCGTCCGATTTAACAGCTGTCAAGTGATTTATTCTCAGTTTGGTTTGGCAATTCACCATGAATAGACTCACGCCTAAGCAACGCTTTCAAATTGTGCAAATTTATTTCGAAAATAATGGTCGATTTTCATAAGCGAATTTTGTTTAGCGATGAAGCGCACTTCTGGTTGAATGGCTACGTCAACAAACAAAACTGTCGCATTTGGAGTGAAGCTAATCCACAAGTGTATGTCGAAACACCGTTACATCCAGAAAAACTGACTGTTTAGTGCGCTTTATGGGCTGGTGGAATTCTTCTTCAAAGACGATGAAGGCCACAACGTTACAGTCAATGGTGATCGGTATAGAGCCATGATTACTAACTTTTTCATTCCTGAATTGAACAATCATGATGTCCAGGAGCTGTGGTTCCAACAAGACGGCGCAACATGTCACACAGCTCGTGCCACAATCGATTTATTGAAAGACACGTTTGGTGGCCGCCTAATTTCACGTTTTGGACCTGTGAATTGGCCTCCAAGATCTTGTGATTTAACACCGCTAGACTATTTTTTGTGGGGCTATGTAAAGTCATTGGTCTATGCGGATAAGCCACAAACGCTTGACCATTTGGAAGACAACATTCGCCGTGTTATTGCCGATATACGGCCACAAATGTTGGAAAAAGTCATCGAAAATTGGACGTCCAGATTGGAGTACATCCGAGCCAGCCGTGGCAGTCCTATGCCAAAAATCCTATTTAAAATGTAATGTCACAAGATTATCTTTCGAATAAAAAAAACTCATGTCAATCGAATAATACATCGTTGTTTTATTGCAATTTTAAGTTCTATACCTCTCAAAAAAACATCCTTTATATAAAAATTACTGTTTTTATTTTACTTCATTTTTTATTAATATTTCATTTACTATTTTTATAATTCATGCATACATAAATTTCCTGAGTCATTTTTGCAGCGAATTTTCTACCAATAAATTCATACTGTACGTAAACTTTATAAGAAAAATCATGATAAAAATAGCTATAAATCTTTAATTTACAGTCTAACTTTCAAATACTCAAAAAACTCAAATCATGGCAAAAGAATTAAGAAAATTTATTGAAAACTCTATTAAGGGAGATAGATAGTTTTTTTTTCTAGTTAAGGCCAAAACTGTCTTAACTACATAGAAAGACAAGTCTTCGCATAAATACCTAAAAAAAACAGAGAAAGGTCATTTAATGCAATTCAATGTTTAAAAATATTATCTAAAACTCATTTCATTGTTGCCATGGTTCGTGTAAGGCATGTGTGAGCAATTAGCTGTCCTTCATGACAGAAACCTAATATAAATAAAATGTTTTCCATACTTGGGTCGACATATATTTGTGTGCAAAATTTTCTTTGAGTATAAAGTGTACAAAATTATAGATACTCAGAGATAAGCAATTGACCTTGGCAGGAGTGTTTATTTGATCTACCGACCTACCGGTCTACAGCTACGTCGTGCATGCCTTAGATGACTGAGACGAAAGGAATCCCTATTCGGGCGAGTCGTTAAGGGCTTTTTATTCTTTTCCTTTGTTGTTCGCTACTTACAGAAGAAGGTGCCGCTGCATACCTGCTTCCTAGAGAAGAAGGGTTTTTTTTTCTGTTTGACTTTCTGAACGATACTGAGAGAAGGTTGTTTTTCCAGCTAATTACTCCAATTTTTAAACATCTCCAGTATGTTTGAGTGTTGTTGAAACGTTTTTCCATTGACGTTGTGGGTAATCTCTTGTTGAGATGGTGGATCTAGTTGACACTTGCGCCGCTGGCGTTTTAAATCACTAGTCGTGATTTAGAGAGATTGTCTTAGTTAGACTCCCTATAGAATGAATATGTTATCAAACAGCATCGTTAGGCTGTGCCTCCATCTAGTATTCAATTCATGGGTCTCTACCTCGGCGAAACGCTGTTAACTTGGCAGAGGTGTTTATTTGATCCACCATCCTACACGTCCTCAGCTACGCTGTGTATGCCTTAGATGATTGAGATGAAAGTAATCCCTATTCGGGCCAGTTGTTAAGGGTTTTTATTGCTGGCATTTGCTATTTGCGACTTCCAGAAAAAGGCGTAGCTGCAGATGCAAGTTTTCTGACATTAACTTGAGGGCTGTGAAGTGAATTTTAACAAGCAATATCATTTATTATTTTTTTAAAATTAAAAAGTGTGATAGAGGATACATTTTTGTCTCTTTAAAGTTATTCTAAAATTAAATGTGTTTGTAGAGTTATAAATATGATCTCAGCAAAATAAATAAATTGAAAATAAAACTGCAAATATTTTACTTAGCTTATATTTATTAATTTTTACGGTACAATTTTTTACCTTTTCTGAGATGCAAAGTTAGCTAATGAACGTAATCATTTCATCATCCGCTTCCACAACGAAGCCTTCGAGCTAAACCAAATTTCCTGGTATTGTGTAATTAGTTAAAAAATCTAATGATCTAACCATTTTGAAAAGAAATATTTCATGTATTTGGTTGGATTTTGTTTGATAATGATACCCAAATAAGAAACTAAGACTTTTCTGCCTCTTGTAAAAACATATAAAATCTCATATGAATTGATCTAGTAATGATTTTGCAGATGTAAAAAATCAATTCATCAAAACGTACTTTTATATTACAGTGATTATGATTTTAGAAGATAATGATGCATTTATAAACAGATACAAATATTAACTGGCAAATATTGAGATACAAATATTGATACAAAACTGAGTTCATAGATTTAAATTAATTATTTGCTTGGTTTAATTGAATTTTGTTACCAGGAAAGCTGAATACAAAAGTCGTTAAAATTATTTTTGTCTGATTAATCCAGTCATTTAATTTAAAATTAAATAAGAATTAAATCATATTATTTAACCGTGAACGCCTAAAAAATATTGCTTAATCGAAAAATAAATTTTGATTTGAACTCCATCTCCGACCTTGAGATTTTATGATTAAAAACTCATTAAGCGGTTCGCTCTCCCGCTTCCAGTGAGTCGTGAGGCAGATCTGTTTATTTGGATCGCATTCCAGCAATACAAGAAGAGAAAGAGGTCATAAAAGGAATCAGCTTAAAATCAAATCTGGAATTCTGCCCAAAAATGTCAAAAGCACGCAGTGGGCAACCCCTGCCCTTTTGTGTCGTCACAGAGGGGGGCGTGAGACTGTGTCATCGATGTGCTGTGAAATCCTAAACGCTGTAAATTAGCAGCTAGACGCGCCGACAGACGCGCGCGCATACACTAAAAGCGCTTTTTTATTTTGTTCACTAATGACAGAATGAGAAATAGTCTATTTATGCAAATTATAACTCGTACTCTTGACGCGAGGGAGCGCTACGTGTTTTTAAGGAGGAGGGGATGTTAGCTCTTTTTATATATATATAACAAGAAAAATCCTCGTAACATGACATACATTTTATAAAATAATAACAAAAAAGAAGCAAAATGACAAAACATCTGTTACATTGATTTTATAAGGACCCTCTCATTTCTGCTCTTCAAATTTGTATTAGTACATTGTGCTCATATTTACAACATGCTTGCTCTAAATTTTCATTGGGTCAATGTTTGTAAGTATATTGAAGGAACTCCGATTAACTCTTTCTGAAGAGTTTATGATTATAGAGAGGATAAAATGTATACAATTGTGTGTCAATTTATTTTATTTATTTCGCTTAAATACACAAATATAAAGTGTGTGTTAATGATATATTTTACGAAATAAGGTTATAACAATATAGGACAGATTTTTTTTCTTTAAAGTTCTTTTCTCAATCATTTTTTCCCTTCATCTTTTTAATTTGTTTTTTTTTATTTTGAAAAAAAATCTATCTGAAACGAAAAGAAACAATTGGAAATACAATCAAACAAATTAAAGGAATCCTAAGTAGCTTATGATCCAATAGTTTATTGCCAACTTGGAGAAATATTCCATCATGTTGGTGAGAAATCCAATACTGAGAATGAGAGTTGGCGCAGTTTTAAAAAGTGTTTCCTTTAATCGCTTAAGTGGGACCTGAATTGGGAATAAGGCTTTGAAATGATGCGGTTTTAAAAGTCTGAATATAGAGCCTCTAATTTAAAGCACCACTATATTTCTTTTTAAGGGCTTCTATTATTTACGTCGCGCAATAAACCTGCACGTGGGCTATTGGCGACGGACTACGTAGTTTTGAACCATGGTCAAGTGATGAGGACGACATCTACGATGACACCTCCTTTCTAAATTTCCACACCACGCCTAGGTAGGATGTTTGAGCATCGACGTACTTAACCTCCATCGACCCCCTCTGCATGCAGGGTCTTCAGCGGCACTAGACACGAACTCATGATATGCTTGCCACAAGTCCGTAACTTTGACAACTAGGCTTCCACAGTCACCTAGAGAACTGTGATGAAAACAACAAATTATAGTAAAATTATGATACTACTTTAATGATATTTCCCATTTTCCTTGAGAATTAAAAGTTACAAAGTATTCAAATTAATCCGTTAATTGTTGTTTACAAACACGAATTGAGTTAATAAAAATAAATAAACTGCTTAACTGACATTGGTATACAGACAATGATGGTTAATTCTTTATTTTGAGTTAATTGATCCAGTTCAATAACAGAGAAATCAAAAGCCTGGCCAAATTCAATTTGCGAAAGTTTATTGAATCATTTGCTTTCTTGAGACAAATAATTACTGAAATGAGTTGCGAAAGCTTTTGAATACCATTAATTAGATCGATAGTGAATTCAGCACTGCAAGTAAAGAAAATGAGTTCGAAATACGATATTTCTCACATGAATAGAAGTTCGGTATATTTTGAAGGTGCTAAACAAAGGACAGAACTAAAGACTTTCTGTAACAGAATGCAACGTGAAAAGTCATTTTGAGTAAAGGCTTGTTTTTTTCAAAGATAAATAAATTTGTTTGGTTTATTTTTAAAAGACACATCCATGAGCATAAAAAGCAGAAAATAAGCATAAAAAAGTGACTCATTTTAAAATAAAATAATAATTGCCAAAATTTTTAAATTTCAAATGCACCAAGAAACAGACATTGGGTCTATACAAAATACATAGACATGTCCCCTATGACCATATCCCTTTGGTACCTCAAATGCAAAATTAAAAAAACAATATGTACCTGTGAAATTTATCAAATTTGATTACGGCTCGATGATAACAAGTAGTAATTATTCAAACAATTTTGGATAGTTGTTACTCATGAGATTGAGTATAGAATTCCAGAGGTATAAATACACTTCAGAATTTCATGAAACACACATCTTGTTTTAAACTCGTGAAACAGTTGTGCGTGCTCTGGTTCACTATATTTGCATAAATCATATTTAACCCCTATTATAACCTTCTTAGTTGGTCATAAAGATAACACTAGTCCAGCCAAATTTGCTCAAGTGTGGAGATGCCCAAGTGAACGGTACATACCTTACTCACTCCTTCGAAGTGAGTCTTGTTATATCCCATTATATTTGTTTCAATCAGTAGGAGAAACACAGGACGCAACAGACTGCTAGTGAAGCATGGCATATAACTGCTCATGTGTATGTAGATGTAATTCGGCCTTCCTATGGGCTTCCGATTTTGACGCGGTGTTTTCGCTGTAATTTACTATAAGATAATACACATCTGTGTATGGCTAGGATAGCTTAAACTTCCTACGTTGAATTCAAACTCAATGGTCATCCTGTTCTCTAAATATGTATCTTATTGAACATATCTGGAACCAAAAAAGTTAAGAACCAGATGTTGCAATGCTCCTCTATATTTGATGTAGAAGGGGATGTTCAAGATGGGTAGGTGTTTATCTGCTTCAGCACTATAGAAGACGGCTATTCAAAGGGGTAAATTCATGACGGTCAAGCGATAAAAGCAAACGCGTGTTCTCCATTGAATTCAAAACAGCCATTAAACATGTAATTGACGATCCATTTGTAAAATTTAGTTAAAACTTCAAATTTTGTTATTGGGAAAAAGGCGCTCGATTAATGAAAAAAAAGTATATATCAAAACGTTTATATCAATAAAATATACTTACTTTTTACGTATAGAATCTAATTATTAAATATAATTAAATCTAATTATTTATGTCCGTTATTATTGTTGACAAATGTGTGCTTTATAAAAGAAAGTTCCTGCAAGAAGCAAAAGCTGCTAACAGAATAGCGTGTTAACTGATCTCCTGGAAAAACGCAATTGCAGTTATCATGTAACTATGACGTCACATGAATTTAGCCCATTCAATGCAAAACAGAGTTATGGCGTTTATAGTAGCACGATGCTGTCTGACGCGAGATTGAAAAAGGCTGGATTAGTCATATGATTGTCTAGTTTATATTCTATCAAATATATCTCTCGTCTCTATCATATAATCCTTGTTAAATTTATTTTTAATTCAATGATACCTTCAATCCCACTAATTTCATTACATATGTGTATACATATATTCACAGTATAGTAAAACTCATACATCATCAGTGGCGTTTACAAGGTTGGAGTCCCCACCCCTTAGATCAACAAAGTTTTATTTTTTGCCTTAAAAATTATCCCTCTAGGCCTTCGTCTACGTGTTTATTAGAATATAATCTCCCTCCATAATAGTAGATTGTGTACGCCTCTTTACATAATATAGATATCATATAGTAATAAAACACTTCCCACGCATATTTTTACTGATCAAATTAATTTTAAAATAATTTTATAAGTTAACCGAAATTAATTTAATTAAAACTGATATTATACGACATTCACGGAAATTAAAATAGACACGTGTTATATGTATAGCTTTTTAATTGAGTATTCGATTAAACTATTCAATTGAAATATAATTTGAAACTGTTTTATAAGTGATGAATTCATTTAAATAAATGTAAAAAAATGCCAAACCACTTAATTAAAAGCTCTTAATTAAAGTATTCAAATATAATTACTTTGGTATTTCTCTATTTTCCTGAATTAACTGTTTAACCACTGCAGAAGTATTTGCACGCCTCTCTTAGGTGATGCATAAACTGCCCCTAGCGTATTTAAACGCCTTTCCAAATTTCAAAGTTATATATTTCAAAAATTCTAGTTGAGCCTCTATACAAAGGTCTGCGGTATATACAGGCAAAATTTTATTATAATAGAAGCATTTTTGACATAATGAGAATATTTTGAAAATGGGTCATTCTATGTTCATTTTTTGTCAAAATAATTTGTATTGTAATACTAATCTTAAAACAATTTTATATATATTTTCTAATCTACACTTTTTTCAAAATCACGGTTCCGAACGTAGTCGGATACCTTAAGCTGGTTACAACAACACATTTATTCAACTATTGGTTTTAAAATATACATTTTATTTCCATTGAATTGAGCTCGCTAAATTAAAAAAGTGAAAATACGCTTGTGTTCTATACGTAAATAGAATTATCTTATAAAGCCACTCATTGTAATTAAAATCAATATTTGATACAAAATCTATGACCTTGGAGTACCATGCAGTTGTGGATGTGTTTATTAAATAAAACGATAAGCACTATCTCTCAGGAACAGAATTTCTATTTCAGCAAAGGTTTTGTTGTAATTATTCGAAGCACGAATTTTTCTTAAGAGATGTATTATTATAACCGAACAAATTGTGAAAATGTTCCCAGCGTTGTGATTCCCAATGGAATACCTTATAATGAAACATTTCTGTATCTAATGTGGGAATTTCTTCAGTCACACGGAAAATTGAAATTTCCACGTCTACGCTCTCATGCTTTTCTGTACACAATTTTCGAATTAAGTAACGCATTACAAAAGGGTGAATTTAATGCTACTTTTAAAACTTTCATTTGCAGTAGTATTATTCCTGAATTTGGTATGCGGATTTTCTCATTTTATCTCCATGAAGTTTCTTTTGTGAAAAGAGAATAATGTGCGTCAAAGATTTTAAAAGATTATCTTTCAATGTATATCCAAAAATAACTAGATATTTAAAAATACCACAAAAATGCATAATTCCTTATTTTTCACTGTTATGTGAATCGATTAAGACAGTTATTTATACACAGGCACGCCATCTTTCAATATTGGTAAACTTCACATAGTCCTTTAAAGAAGCAAATTAAATTTCCTAAAATGGATTAAATTTAAAAAGAGAAAATCAGAGAATTTGTATAGGGGACATTTTTTAAAATATGGTATCATCAAATAAAATCGAAATACTTGGGTCAGAGTCAAAACAAGATAGGTTAGACTGATTTTTCCAGACCAAGGGCAACTTCTATTTTTAAGTTGTTAAGGTCCACCCAGTGACATAGAAGTGGCCAAATGAAAAACATATGTTTTCTGTACTTAACACTTGTTTCCGAGATTGTTACCCTCTTTTAAAATAGGATAGATATTTTTGTTACTACAAAAACACTAAATTCTCAAGTTAAATGCTTGAACAACTATAAGGGACTGTTAGACCATGGCGCATGGACATACTCAATCCAGTGAGTAGATAACGTACGTGAACTGATGAAACCAACGTATGTAAATTCCAGTGGCGCAGCTAGACAGACCTGCGTGGGACCAGCATCAAAATTTCTTGCACAACCATTTTGCCCCCCACGCTAATATATTAACAATTGTGGGATGTGATTGTTTGTCATTGAAAGGATCGGTTTGTACCTCTAAACGTTTATCGAATCAGTGATCACTTTTTTTACAGTAAACACATTTGCATCCGAATCATTTTTTAAGTAAAAAAGCCAATTCTCCAGTGTAGTTGTCATTGATGTTCCTTAAATATGTTTCTTTTAGTATGCGCAACTTTCGTCTTAGAACAGGCGATCACTTCAAAACGTCTTGAGTGTCCACCGGTCGATCGCAATCGACAATGCCCTCTCTCATATAAGCTGTTATAAAAAATATAAGTAAAAAAGAATTAAATATTCTTTTAAAATCAAAACAAAATCTTAAACTGTTTTGCGTTAAACTTAATTTAGAAAGATGTTTCAAGTACAAGACTAAGGAGAAACCCATGGTTAACATGACTGCTCAATTCTGATCACCAACAATAATTAAATTCTTTGTTTTTCTTGTGCAGTCCACATATTTGCCAAAATTGAAATTGAAATAAATCCATTTCAAGAAAATTGCATACAATACTGAACAAATATTCTCTGAATACACAGATGCAATTCTAATCAAGAATATCAAAATAATACATTGAACAATTACACATGTTTGAAAAGTGTTACATGGAAAAATTCTGCCTTAAATTTATGGAAAAAAAACAATTGTTTTAAATTCTTTTTGAATGTTTATTGAACAATACGAGGTAAAATTTGCAATACTATTTGCAATGTTTTGTACAAAAACTACTTTTCAAATTTGCAATACATGTTTTGTACTAAAACTACTTTGCAAATTTACAATACTTGTTTTGTATTAAAAGGTAGTTACATCCCAGTTTTCAAGATTTTTAATTAAAAACTGTTAAGACTTCCCTGCATTATGAAACACATAGAATTGATTTCTTTTTTAATTTTAAACAAATATAATATTTGTATATATTTAATTCATTGGAGAAGGCATAATTTATTTGTTTAAAATATCCATAGTTTAGACATATTTTATTCAAATGTATAATTATGTATATATCTTCTAGTAAAAAAATCATCTCTTGAGAAAATTTGCAATAAAAGGTTTTAGATATTTTTCGATTAGGTCAGTAAAGAAAATATATTATATTTTACGTAATTCTCCACATTACATGTAAATACGAATTATAACTTAACAATGGACATATTTAACCTACTTACACTTTTTAATAAAACTGTCTACTAATTTGGTACATTTAAAGCAACCGGTGTTATTAAAATTTCCAAACTGAAAATTTGTGTTAAATTTGTCAGTAATAACAAAGGAAACAAAATTATATCCTTTTGTAGGAAAATCCCGAATTCAATTAGATCATTTTAACAAACGAAGGAAAGGTAAATTTCATTAATTGTAGCTGAATTAATTACAGACATACTACATTACTTTGCAAACTTGTTTCACCACATTACTTAAAACAGACTTAAACTAATGCATCGTACAGAGAAAACTGCTTTTAGAAACTGCAATAGTGTTATTTAAAGTATTAAACAAAGCATTACTATTTTATAATTCCAGGGAAGTATTCATTTCGAATACTATAACAAAACAACCGAAGTGTCTTTTTTTGAGAAAAAATAGCTTTTATTCATTGAACTGTCCGTCGATCGTATTTCAAGTCTTTTATTTAATATTCATTCCGAATAGAAGCAATAAATTCTTCGATGAGATGGAATACATTGGGTATGAAAAGACTTATATCGTATTCCAAATGCTAAATTGAAAAAAAAAAAAATTGTATTAAAAACTAACTGAATATATATATATATATATATATATATATATATATGGCCATATATTTTTTTCAAGCTTTTTTTTTCTTTCCAAAAAAAAATGTCGATTTCGTTTTCGTTGCCCACATCGTCCTCTTCCCTGACGAACCGTTATTTATTTATTCCTGTAGTAGGGGGAAGTTTCAACAACGAAATCCGGAAATGTTTCAGTTGGGCTCGGATTTTCCTTATCTTGGGGTTCACGAAGGGATATATATGGAATCCAGAAAACATTCTAACCCGAAATGTGCCTTCGAGAAAAATAAAACGAAGACACTAATGGAAAGAAACGAATTCTCATTTTAAATCCATTTGATTTCACTTCACTTTTAAACCCGAGAAGAAGTCTTTTGAAAAATTTTATTATACCAAATAATTTCCAAAAAGAAAGGTATGAAATATTTCAGGGACATGCACTTTTTTTTTTTTTTTTTTTTTTTTTTTCATTTTTTAGGTTGTGCATTATATAAAGCCTATGTTAACAATATACACAACCCATACAAAAAATTTAATATCTTCAAAATTTCTACCTCTTTCAAGTATTCAAATTCTAAAGGTAGCTTAAAATTTAAAAAGTATATTGATAAAAATTTACCTGATTTTTTTAAAAAAATTCGACATCTTTAAAAAATGAATAAAATGTTTAAATAGATGTATTACATTATAAGCATTTTTCAAGCATCTAAATGTGCATTGTTGAAATAAGGGTGTAACATATGACATGACGTCAGATTGCTATGAAATATTTTAACCCTTTATCTACCGACGGTTTTTGTAAGTACCACTCACTTTAAAATTACACAGAATAACCATTTCTACGAGTATTCTGACGACACTTAGCAGGGATATTCTTTTAAATCCACTCCTCTAAGATATATGGCATCACGGGTTCTATAATTAATATTTTAGCAGGGAAGGTGAATAGTTTTAAAGCAGTAATTGCGTTTTCAGTTGACGGCGTTTTCAGCGCATTGCGAAGATTGTTATTTTTGTTCCGAAAAAATAGTTAATGTCAAACTGTAAGTGCCTTATTTTTTTGTTTGTAAATGAAGACCTTAGGAAACGATTTGACATCTTATTTTAAGTGAACAGTACATATAATTAATTTTACAGTTGGTTATCTTTAATTAATTAATTAGCTATAACAAGTTAAATTTCCCAAAGTTGAGAATTGTTTTTATGTATATCCCTTAATTTTTAATGCAGTGATTCAAAAAAAATATTGCATGAAAAAAACTGCATTAAATCATTACGTGGTAGATAAAGGGTTAGGCTTCGATCATGCTTTAAAATTCCTTTGACTCTCAACATTCAAAGGGTTTCCAATTCATTTCAATCATAGAACGCCCTAAGAGATACGTTTTTGCATGTACATAGAAAAACCTTTTTGAAATATAATCCTGTATTTTTAAGTGACAATTCAAATTTTAAAGATCTAAACTGAATGTTTCATTTATCAAATTCCTTTCTTTGTATTTTTTAAAATAAGTGTTTATTGTTACTTTAAATATTTATGAATCGTTTAACATTCAGCACAAATATTTTTTGTAACACATTTCTTGAAAAGCATTACGTTTTATAATCAAAAACAATTGTGACTATCTCTTAGAGTTTTTGAAGAACACTTTTGAAGGATTTTATTGTACTTTCGCTAGCTTATATTTGTTGTTGTTTCTTATCCCACTTGATCGACAGAAACATCTAGTTCAAGTCCATGAATCCGCACTTTTTTAAACAATGAAGAACTGTAGCAGGAGAGAAGCTGGTTCTTATGACAAATAACCAAAGTCAAGATAAGTTATATCAATAATGCTTAACAATATCCTCAAAGATAGGGATTAAGACCTCACCAGAGATCAAAGGCCCCGCTGACCATTCTACTTTACAAGTCAAGATGCAATGCGGACAAGGAGGGTAAACTTTATGACTCTCCACATGCCGTTGAAATCAAATATGTCCACTGCGAAGCATGATAAGAAACGTTTTATTTTGCCTACTGCTTATTCCAAGCAAAGCAGCACCAGGACGATTCTCTCCATACCACGATAGCGAACATTATTCCGTAACCAGTCAATGACGTCAGAGACCAAGAGGAGACAGTTTTATTGTCTGAGATGGTAAGGGACAAGGGGGTATCCTGGAATCCATTACCCCTGCGTTCGGAGATAGACTCCGTTGACTGATATCTCGTTTAACACGGATAATAATTTATGAAAATGTAAGGCAACCACTATGTTTAGAATTCTTATAGCTGCCCTCACGAGCCAGACCATGTGCAATCTCATTTCCGCAGACATTCAAGTGCGATGGTATCCACTCAAAAGTCCTAACATTGGCTCTCAAGCAATTTAAACGCTGGTGCCTCGCGATCTTGGAACTCATGAAGCTGCATTTTTCACCCTTCATCATGAATCGTTTGTTTGAGCTTATACTTGAATAAAACTATCATTTAATTTTTAAAAAACGAAGTAATAGCTATACAACGTTACATTTCTCTCTATCGCATTGAAAAAATAACATAAATATATATTCAAATGCCGTGTGTTCGAATGATATAGATTGGTAACTAAACAATTATTAATTGATAATTGAACTTAATCGATAGGTGCTCTTTCATTTTCTTGTCCTACTTTCTTATGATATAATATAACATGTTTTCCCGATAATATGACCCACACTCATATTAGATTTTGCAGCAAAAATTACTTTAGAGCATATTTTCATGGAATGTCTTTTCTTTTCTCATGCATCCAATTCAGCCATGTCATCTTTCTCCAAAGTATCAACAAGCATAAAGCTCTTCGTTTTGCTGATGGTTGTCATGCATCTATTGCTGTTGGGGCATAAATTCTAGTGTTAATTGATTTATCTATGGTGTCATTCCAAGGTCAAATGCTTTGATATATTTGCTCTTTTTGTCAGTAACTATTCACAGCTGATATTTTCCTCTAATTCAAGAAATAATGATTACCGAAGTCGGTTATACACTTATGCTTCTTGGCATTTACCTCATCCACCTAAGTATCGAAACTATCATTCATTAATCACAATTTTCAAAACTTTCGATTATCCAATTTCTTCTTACACATTTCGATAAAGCAGCAAGATTCGTGTTTACTCCATGAATCTTCCCCAGTCCTTTTCCTGTTCTCAATAGAAATCCTGGAATATTTGCTTGTACTCAATTGAATATTTCTTTCTTTTTATATTTGAGGATCAAAATAATATTTCCAACGAATTTATGATTTAATCAAGGGCTATCCGTTGCAATTTTTAATATTGAAGATTCTTATCAGTCACAACTAATTTTGTTTGCTATTAAATTTGCCCATATCTTATGTTTGAACTTTGGTTTGACATTCGGCAATGTTTGACTGAGAATCATAACTAGAGTTTACATAAGTGATTAGACAATCAGCCTGAAAAATCCTGTTAAGGTCGTTTTTTACTGAATTTCTTCTTAATTCTGGGAAAGAAAAGTAGAGTTTTATTATGTCACTGTTTCCCCCAGGAGAAAGAAAAATAATCTTGCGAAACTTATAGTTTTTTTTTCCTTTCATTTCTTCATTTCGATGTGCACTAAGTCAAATTTAGACTACGATTGTGAATTCCATTCCATTAAAGATCATCTAACGGAAAGATAGAATTGATTTTCATCGTATTGCCTAAAAATTTAAGGGGGGATGCCTGTATTTTTTTCAAAACTATGATTGACTTAAAAAAAACTGTCTGATTTAATACAAAATATCTAAAAATTTAATATCTTCAAAAGTTAATTTTTTTTTAATTCCTACTATTAGCTCACTCTCTCCTTATATATATATCATGTTCAGATTTTCAATCGTAAATAAAATACTTTCTGTTCGTCCAATCAAGTTCAAATAATTTTTTTAAACTTTTAGTTAATGACACTTGATGTTAATTCAGTTTTTTTCAAATATTAATTCATTTAATTAATTAAATTAATTACCAGCTTTTGACGCAAAATTAGTTTCATCTCCATTGTTGTAACAATGTAACTGTTAAAACAATGACAAAAGCTGGCGTCGAAAACCGGTTTTTCAGCCAAACCAGGTGTGTATTGTTACAGCAATGTAGACAAATCATGTTTCTATTTTCATTGCTACTATTAGTTCATTCTCTTCCTATTTGTATATATTTAATTATATGTACAGGGTTATCAGAAAAAAGAGATGGACCCTATGTTAAAAACTCATATTATGGGAATTACTGCACATATTACAATGAATAATGCATGAATGTAAAGAGAAATATACCAATTTTCTTTTCACTTACAAATATTAGATGTGTGACCTTTTTGTTACAAGGCATGAGTCCAACCTGTAATCCAGTTCATTCCATACATTTTGTACTCTCACTTAATCAAAATGATATGTAATACTGAACAGATGCTAACTTATTCTCCTTTGTTGTTTGCTGCATCAATTAACAATGATACGGCTTGAAATTTAATTATTTGAGTATAATTTTCCATACCTTTTTCTGGAGCATTCCAAGTTCAAAGGGAGCAACTCCCGTAAGCAAAACTGCTTCTTATTATTAACATGTTTGAATTTAAATCATAGTGATCTTAAATGTTCTGCAACATGTTGATTATTGGTAGGGGTATATTTATATTTACATTCATATATCAATTTCTGTAATAAAAAATCGGGTATATATTTATATTCATATATCAATTTCTGTAATACGGGCGGTAGTTTCAATCATATGATTTTTTAAATCGCGGTAAATCTTTTTGGTAACCTGATGACTTTGATATATTACTTAGGATGCCTCTAAGATATATATATATATAGGCCTATCGAATAGATATCGGCCGCCACCTCGGTCGGAGCGATATAGTTGCTCGGTGTTGGCAACAGTGGATCACAGAAGGTAGATACCGTCGCGGAGGGTCAGGACGTCCCAGGAACACAAATGATCGCGAGGATATCAGAAGAGTGGCCACTTCGGCACCAACAACGTCGCTAGCATCGATTATACCTCCTTCCAGCCATCCAGTATATATATGGTTGAGGAGCCGATACCACTGACCCACATCATATCTGGATTTTGTCGGGCAATAGTGTGAAATACTTTCAGTGATGAATATTCATCCATTTAAAGTAGGAAGTGAGGTGTGACAGTTTTTTTTATATTACTTGTTTTAAATTTTTCATCAACTTAGGATAATGCTCGCCCAGGTGCCATTTCTTCAGACGCACAGTTTTTCATGTGGGTTAAAGAAAAATCAACTCTTCTTCACCATGTGTATGATTTGAAATTACGTAGTTTTTGAGTTGGTGAATATTAACACCGCTCTATTTAACTACTCGAGGTGTTTGAGAACGGGCCTCGTATTTTTGAACCACGGTCAAGTGCCGAGAATGAAACCTGAGAGCTGCACCCTAATCTCCTAACTTGTACACCATACTAACGAGAGGACGTATGAGCTTCAATGTATTTAATGTGTATCGGCCCTCTCCTCATTGCGAGTCTTATGCGGTACTAGGCTCGAACTCATGACATTTTGGCTACGTGACCGTTATCTTGACCGCTACACTAGCCCAGTCATATTACTTTATTCATAACAAATCTCCAGTTGTATGTTATATTAGGCCTTTAACACAATTAACAAAAAAATTCTCTGATAAAATACCTTTTAATTGTCATTCTTTCTATCTGATTAAAATTATAATGGTGCACTTTTATTTTTCTTTAGTAAATCATTGTATTATTTAAACGCTTTAGCTAAGTCTACGTTTGAAATATTTAAGTGAGACTCGAATTTTTCTATCATATGACAGACTTGGATTGTATTAATGGTTTACTATATTAAAACAAAGTTTATCTGGAGTGGAACAAGTAAATCATTCCTGACAACCTTTTACATTCTTCTCCTTTTTTTATACCTTTATATATTGAATCATTTTTTATGAAAAAAAACTGTGAAAGTCTATGAATTCACTGACATAAAGAATTATGAAGTGCATATCAATTTTCCTGCTAGTTTGAAATCCTTCAATATAGTTTGTCTAGACTGTTTTCTTGATAACGTATGAATAATTAATATAAAAGTCAATACAGCATATGCTATATATTAATCGTATTATAATTTTATGTCTACGGATATCAGTTTAAATAACCCAACACTTAAATAAATTTATAAAAAACATTTTTTTTTCCATTTTTTTAAAATCAAAATGTATGTAATTATGAAAATTTATCTTCCATTATCTAATTTTTAACAGTATTTCCATATTCTCTTTAAGCAATTTTACGTAATCAAAAATAATGCAATAAGGACGAAAAATTTTATTTTCAAACGAATAGTATAAAACTTGTGAGAGGTCTTTACCTCTCTCTTAATTACCTAGATATGTAGAGGAGGGAGTGAAAAAGCACTAGCATCATCCAATCAATCTATTTATTGATCACACAATTTAACGACACAGATTCATTTAATAACATTAAGAGAATGTCTCGGTGCTAACCGCGAAAGTGGAACAACGACGAAATACACGAATGATTAGTTGACTATCAAACTCGATCCTTACTTTATATAGGATCTAATCTATTATCCGATTTAATCTAATATAAATTTAATCTCAGTGATCAATCCTCACTTTAAATGTTTCTCCTAATAGGTATTTAATCTCAATAATTCAATAAGGATACCTGTCAGTAACAATCTCACCTCATATTTCTGGTTTGCATCCTCTCCTACTTTCCTCTAGCTAGGACACTTCGACTATATATAGTAAACTTAGTTTGCATATCACGATTTCCTCTTCCGAAGAGTTTGATTATAAATAATGCGAATTGATAGCCCAAAGATTTCCCAAGAAGTTAGAGGAAGGTACGCGAATAGATCCGTCACAAACTATTTAAAATTTATAATTCACTTTAATTTTTTAAATACAGAGTATATGATTATAATAGAATTTAGCAAGAGCTTTTATTTTAATGAAATTTAAATAAAACTATGAATAAATTTAACTTATATCTATACCTGAGTCTATATTTATTTTTGTTTCATTTATAAATGAAAATAATTTTACTTCACTCACATTTACTTATTTTTTTTATTTCTATACTGCTGACTATATATTGAGTTTAATACAAAGAAGAGGAATTTGTAATTAATTAGTAGCGATGATATACATTAATGT
>BMAU01000176.1:910000-1096040 GCA_019973935.1 Trichonephila clavipes
ACATTTACTGGAGATAATTTGAACATTTCCTAACTACAAAATAAAGTGATATATCATTTTGAAACAAATAATGTATAAAACTGACAATTACATTAAATATTTATTTTTGATTCACTATTTCATTGATAATAGGAAATAAATAATTTAGTTAATTAGGCAGACTTTTCCAATTGCAAAACCGTCTTATTAATTATAACTAGTTTTAACACAAAATTTTATATCATTGTATATATTGCATATATTCATTTATAGCAACTACTTTATAAAGACATAATTGTTTTTATGCCAGGATTAGGATAAAACAGGGGTACTCAAACAAACTTTTTATCTGTCGGCCACATACATTTTTAATGGAGGAGGGGGAGGGAGAAATGCTTTAAGACAAAGATAACAAAGGAAATTTAAAATGTGGAAAATTCAGCAAAATATTAATATGCCTAATTTGCTTTTTTTAATAAATTTTTAAATTTTTTTTTTATATTTGTCATTGAAGTTTTTCAAATTGCCAGCATTTAAGGATCACTTCTTCACAACATCTGCATCAGTAAACGGTTTCATATGATTGCCAATAATATAACAAATTTCATACGGTGCCTTTGTTACCACTGACAAAGCACTTTTTGCGGTTGTAAAGAATATTCAAGAAAACCTATTTATCACCTCTTGCAAGAGATCTTCGAAGAAAAGTCCTTGAATGCGAATAATGTTTATTGATATTTTTTTTAAACAACACTTTCGTGACAAATCAAACAATTACTGATCCATGCTTGCTTTTATCTACAGAATAGTCAACTTCTTGAAACAACCTGTTTTCCTTGAAAGGTTTTTGCGTGCAAGATACGAAACATAGTTTAAAACTAGTTCCACTCATAAAATGGTCCTTACTCCACTATTGTCTATTATCACTAATCAGAAAAAAAAATCAATTTGCACCTATACAACATCGACAGCAAAAATCAAAATTAATATATTTGTTTTCTTGACAAAGAATTTCTCACCAAGTTTTTATAAATAAATGAATTTTTCAGAGCAATGGGCCATGACCGGGTCAATTAAGGTATCCGACTACGTTCGGAACCGTGATTTTGCAACGGCGCATAAAGGGATAATTTTCGTGATATTTTATGTCACTTAGATTAGAGAATACATGTATAAAATTTTTTTTAGGACATTTTGATAAAAAAAATTATTTAAATACAACATTTCGGCTAAAAATTAACTTAGAATAAATAACCTTTTTTTCAAAATGTTCTCCTTTTGTGAAAAATGTTTCTATTATAATAATATTTTGCCTGTATATAGCTCAGACCTCTGTACAGAGGTTCAACTACGATTTTTGAAAAATTCACATTATTTTCAGAGTTACAACCATTTGAAATAATTATATATACAGGTAAATATTACTATATACAGGTAAAATATTATTATAATAGAAGCATTTTTCACGAAAGGAGAACATTTTGAAAATGAGACATTCTATGTTCATTTTTTGTCAAAATATTGTACTTAAATAATTATTTATTGTAATATTATTCTTAAAATAATTTTATATACATTTTCTAATCTAAGTGACACTAAATATCATAAATATTATCCATTTATACGCTTTTGCAAAATCACGGTTCCGAACGTAGTCGGATACCTTAAAAATGACCAGTGGGCCGCAGTTTGAGTATCGCTGGGATAAAATTTCTATTTCTTTGTTTTCTATTTTGTTGAAAATACAGTATGCATTACATATAGTTTTAAAATTGTTTAATTTCAATTTCTTGTACAAAAATTAGTGTCATTATTTAAAATGTTGTGTAATTTACTTAATTAAGGAATCAGTCTGAAATAAAGCTCCTTATTAATTATATTTGCTTTGCATAACTTCAGTGTATTTCAATTTACAACTAAAATCAAAAAATTGCTCTTCCATCGTTAACTCTTTCTTTATGTATGATTTTATTCGGATTTATATGATTTTTCCAAATGTTAATTGTTTAGAAATGTAGTTTTTTGAAAAAAAACAAGTTAATTTAAAGTTTTTGCTATAAAAATTATGAATTAATTGGTAATTAATTGACTAATTCAAGTAAATGTGTTTAACGTTTCGGAAAAAAAATATATACTTGAATTTAAACGCAACTTAGATTTTTATGTTTTATGTATTTGTGCCATTATAATAATGTTTATTAAAATTCTTGCTTTCAAGAGAGTTTCATATGCTTGCATTTTTGAGCAACCGAATTATTCAATTATCATCTTATTTTTAAAAAAAAAAATATTCAAAAAATCATGAGTGTTCAAATTTAATATACACTCAGGAACATTGAAAATAGCGACCCAAGAAAGAAGCTAAGTACAATTGCGAAACTTTGCAAATAAGTACAGCGTAATGTGATAAGCAAATGATCCAAGTTTTGTGCCAATACACATGCTCATACACGCCGAGGTGGCGCTACAATCAGGAAGAGGGTGCTATATAAGCCAGCGCAAATTCGAAGATTCATAAACGTGATGATTGCTCGCCGATTGTAGGAAGACTTTGGTAAGCGAAACATGCCAGGTAAACGTGCTAGAAGACATTTCTCACAGTTAAGCGAGTTTGAGAGAGGATTGATCATCGGGATGAAAACTGCAGGCTGGTCGACGCGCCGTGTTGCTGGCCAGGTGGATCGTTCGGAGTGTGCCGTTAGAAATTGTTAGGAGCAATGTACACGATAAGGTACCCACGCGCGAAAAACCGGTTCTGGAGCGACCAGGAAGACCACGAGGAGAGAGGACTTGTAGACCCCACAGTGACTCGTTCAACTATACGAGCAGACGTAGACGTAGCAATTGTTCCACATACAATTTCCAAAGAAATTGTTCCACAAACAATTTCCAAAGCAATTGTTCCACAAACAGTCATCTTGCAGAAGCAAATCTTAAATCCAAGCGTCCTTTCCATGCACTCCCTTTAACACCGGAACATCGGCAAATGCGTCTACAGTGGTGCCAAGCTAGTGGTCTACAGTGGTGCCAATGTGGAATGTCACAGATTGGCAAAAGGTTTTGTTAAGTGATGAATCCCGGTTTGTTTTGGGGACAGATGATAACCATGTACGGGTGTGGAGGCACCCTGGTGAGCGATACAATTCCCCCCACACTGTTCTACGTCACACTGCCCGCACAGCTGGTGTAATGGTCTGGGAGGCCATAGCCTTTGATAGCCGGTCCACTTTAATTGTGATGCGTGGAACCTTAACGGGCCAACGTTACGTTGATGATATTCTTCGACCCCATGTAGGAACTTTCCTAAATGGTCTCTCAGGGGAAATTTTCCAGCAAGATAATGCTCGTCCGCTTACAGCAAGAGTTGCTCAAGACTTCCTACGTCATTTTCAGACTCTTCCATGGCTGGCCCGCTACCCCGATTTGTCCTCTGTAGAGCACGTGTGGGATCAGTTGAAAAGGCAGATGCCATCGTGTCACTGTGTATATGATTTAGAGATGGCTGTTCAAGATTTGTAAGCCCATCTGCCTCAGGACAGCATAAGGTGTCTAATCAACTCAATGCCGGACCGTGTGGCTGCATGTATTGCAGCTGGAGGTGGTCCAACGCGCTATTGAAGTTGCCCAGTATTTGTGTCGTTTGCACACCCTGTATTCGTTTAACTGTCTTGTTGTCTTGTTTTTGAGATCAAGTGAATCTCTCATCTGTGTCATGTGTATTAAATTTCATTTCAATCCGATGCTTTCTTCTTGGGTCGCTATTTTCAATGTTCCTGAGTGTATCTTCTTAATCGAGAGTAATCAAACTTTCAGTATATAATATTTATATTAGAATTATAAGCAAGGAGCTTAGAAATAAAAAAAAATATTTATAATTATGCTGATCGGTCATAAAAATAATTATTCATAAAATGTTTTTTAATTATGCGAGAAAATTAGCCTAAATTATTTAAAATGCACCTATCCGAACACACACACACATAGCAAGGTTTAATATTTCTAAATTTTCTTTTAATACTAATTATCATTAGAAGAATAAAAGTTGATAGTTCCTTTTGTTTATGGCATAAGATAACATTTTTTAATATTTGTAGTGTTCTTATTGGTAATTTGTTTTATTTTGTGAGGAAATATAATAGCAAATAAAGCACTTAATGCTTTTCAAGTCACGATCTTTACCAATGCTATATTCAAAGAATGTTGGAATAGTAGAAATTAGAATGCAAATAAGACTGGGAGACTAGAAAATGTGTGCTTAACCTCTGAAACATTGAGATTTCCATTCTTAAGCTTTTGAACTGCTAAGCCTAATTTCAAAATATGAATTTCGCAGTATATTCTTCATCAAAAAGGAACAATGATGAGAAACTACTATCATTAAATCTCTTATTTAAATACTGTGATAGCTCATTATTAATCTTTTCTGAAACTTCCTTTACATATTCATAGAAATGCCCTCTCATCTCTTATACGGAATCTCTGCCTGAAATTATTTGAAATCAATTATGATAATTTTTAAAATATTACAGTTACGAAACTGTGAGTTTAATAGTTCTAAAGCATTCAAAGAGCATCCTGAAAATTCAATTATATTCTCCATATCAGTCGGAATATAGCGGCACATATTTGAATAATATTTCAAAAAGGCATCTACTTACATTTTAACGAGATCATTTGTAATTTTTCTCAAAGAATGATTATCAAATGCAAGCTTTATGTAACTTTACTCCTTTAGAACGACTAATATCTTCATTTAAATTGCAGTTTTGCTCTCTTATGTTTTGTCATCAAATAAAACTACAACTCTAAGCAGAAGTTGTAAATAATGTATGATTAAAATGATACTAATCATTATCAGTCCAAAATTTTTTAAGTTGTCCAATTTATTTACACTACAACAAAACGATGAAAAAATATGTCGAAGGAGAAGTATTTCTTCGCAGATATTAGGTTGTTTCATATCTTATTGGTCATGGTAACGATCACGTGACCGGCGTGTTATGAGTTTGAGCCTAGTATCACTGAAGAGCAGCTATGTAGAACGGCTGATGCACATTAAATCTTTTGAGGCAAAAAGTCTGAGAATAGAACTCACGATCTTTGGATCCTTAAGCATGTAACACACCGCAGGATCAAAATGATTACTGCAGTCCGGAGGTTATTACTGGATTATATAGAACCTCAGCCATGTGTCGGTGGATAGGCGAACGGACGATATCCAGTAGTGGCCAAAATTGTGAACACTTTTTAAAATTGTTACGTTTTTTAAGTTTGTATGCTTATAGAAAATTTTACGTTGCACAAAATGATAAATATTTCATATCATTTTAAAGACAATTTAATACTAAATTTAATACAAAAATGAAAATTCAAATGTTTACAACACAAAAAAGTTATGCTACAATAACTGTCGATATACATTAAATAATGATGATAGTAGTGAGTTATCAGAGCTTAGTGAGATTGCCTTTAATCTTTATTACAGCTTCACATCGATATTCCATTGAGCTGAAAATAGTTTTAAGCCCTTCCTTCGTTATTACATGATACCAGGAAACAATTATATCCTCAATTAAATCCATTTTTTTCGTGGGTGCCTCATTCGGACAAGAGTTTTCAAACGGTACCACAAGTTTTCGATGTGATCGAGGTTATGTCTGTTTCCTGGCCAGGACAACACCGCAATGATCTTAGAACGGTACCAGTCTTTCAATTACTTTACTGTGTGGCAAGTAGCAGAATCTTGCTGTAAAATAAATGAAGCATTGTTGTTAAATAGATCCCTGATGGAAGGCAGAGAAGTTTGGGTTCTAGATTAGTGTCAATGTATTTTATAACATTCAGTTTCCCATCGATGATATGAAGGTGACCGATACCATTTGCTGATATGCATGACTTAATGATAAACCCATGTGGGTACTTTACAGCTGCCTGGATGCAGTCAGTTATAACGAAGGAAGAACTTAAAACTATTTTCAGCTCAATGAAATATGGATGTGAGGCTGTAATAAGGAATAAAGGCAACTTCACTAACATCTAATAATTCACTGCTATCATCAGTATTTAAAGTGGATCGACAGTTATTGCAACATAGCGTGTTTCACGCTGCAAATATTTGAATGTTCTTTTTTGTATTGGATTAAGTATTAAATTCTCTTTAATATGATATAAAACACTTTGCAGTTTGTGCAACGTAATGTTTTCTATAAGCTTACAAACTTAAAAACATAACAATTTAAAAAAAGTGTCCACAATTTAGGCCACCACTGTACTTGTTGTGGCGAGCGTGTTGAGTTGTTGCTTTTGCGACAAGTGTGTCTGTCAACTTGATTGTTGCGGCATGTGGATCTGACGGTTTTGTTTGCTGCGTCAAAGGGATATGACGACTTTTGATTGTTTTTGCGGTGGGTTGAAGACGCCATGACAGATGCGCGAAAGTTGTGTTTTTTTTCGAACTTCAACCAGGGTCACCATGAGGATAGAACTAGCGATCTTTGGTCCCATAAGCATGTAACATACCACTGGACTAAAATGATCACTTTAGTCTGGAGGTTGTTACTGGCTTATATAAATACCATCGACACGAGTCATCCCGTTTGCGAGGTGAGGAAGAAATTCGGAGAGCTGGAACTCATGTCTCGTCACTTGACCATGGTTCAATATTACGAGGACCGTCACCAATAGCTGTCGTGCTGATTTATAGGGCAACTTTATTAAATACTCACTCACTCTTTGCAGATACTTCTATTCCCAACTTAATTATCTAAATTTAATTAAACTTAAATGTAACTTTTTAAGAATAAAATATATATTGAATATTTTAATACTAAAATATTCAATACAATAAAAAAAATCTCACTGTAATTTAACATTCAATTTTGATTCGAATGTCAATATTCCTAACAGATATTACTAAACATTCGACACGATATTATAAAGCTATCAACTATTGACAAAACTTATTGACAAAGAAACGTGATTAAAATAAAATCAAAATTATTAAATCATATAAAGATTTAACATAAATACGTAACAGCAATGTTTATTCTAAATCTCTAAACCTCTCATTCAGACTTACGTCAATTTAGTCCAAAACTGGTCATATTTACTCTCTCTTCTGCGTTCCTAGTTGAAGTCATTCTAGGGAAAATGTGAAGTCAGTTTCCCTCTTATCTTCCCCATGCAAGAAACGAGGCGTGGATTCGTAGAAAAAGGGGAAGGGGTATGCCGCTAAACGATGGCAAATGTGACAGTTGGAACGACACTGATAACATTAAACGGTGCAACGATTCTAAGCCGCAGTTGCAAAAACTCACCGGCCAGAAAAAGGAGGAAAAAATCACAGAAAGATATTCGAAAAAAAAAAGGCAGCGAAGTACATCACAATTCCTAAAGAAACTGATTTTACTCTGCGTTTTTGGGTTTATGTACGCTAAAATAATTTCTAAATGTGCCAGTTATTTTTTATCTTGTGAATAACTTGAATCGATGTTTATGTCCACTTTTTCGAAGTCATTAGAAAAAACTACTTTCTTAGGCATTGTAATAATAATATTGTTGGAAAACATTGATGTAGAAGCTAATAGTAAGTTTGATGAAGCATTTCAACTAAACCTAGCATGAGAAATATTTATTTTGGCCCAATAATACCAGTAAACAGTATAAAAATTTTGGAAATAAATCTTACATAATCCATACATACATCCCCACCATCAATTTGTAACTCTTTATATTTATTTCTATATTGATATTCTTGATTCTAATCTTTATAAATTAGTTTATTTTTATTTTTTGTAGTTACATATCTACATCTGATATATGAATGGAATATTCCTTCCTTAAATTTTCATACAGCAATAATTTTACACACACACATAAAATACAGGTATCTTAAAAATTAAATTTTTAAAACATTTTATTCATAAAGATTAGTATAAGATAAAAAAAACATATTTTAAATTCAAAATTGAGTAACATTTCTGTAAAAGCCATTTAGTTTCTAAGATAATTTTTTTACACTTTTTTTACCGCAATGGTATTCTTATTTTCTATTTTCCTTGTGTGGGCTAACGATGTTAAAAATTGAAACTTTTGGAAATAATTAAATTATACGAATTCAAATTCAAAATCTATTTTCTCTTGAATTTATTCTACGGTGTTTATTATATTGTTTATCAACGTAAAATAAGAAAAAAAATTATATTTAAAGATAAAAAAAATACGTTGCATATTATGAGTTAAAAAACTTATAGCACGTACGTAATATTATTTTTAATATTAGTTTTAATTAATTTATATTAAGAGAGTGAAATATTTTTAATCAGTTGCTTTTATTTTTAGTTTTCCATGTATCCAAATGCTTTTTTATGTTGTATCGTTTTTATTTTATGCAACAATTTTTATCATTGAATTAAAAATATCTGTATAGAAAAATTCAGTAACATTATGTTGTTTATCATAGCTAAAACATCTATATGAAACGCAAAAGTATATTTTCTTACTTTAGTGATTTAACATGAGCTTTACTTAGAAGAATACCTTCGTTTTACTTAATTTACAGTTATTTTTTTTTCAAGAACGATATTTCATTTTAAAATAATTTTCCTTATGTGGCATTATCATGAAAAATTCCTCGTTAGTCATGAAATAATTGCATTAAAGCTTATTCCAAATTATCCGAAGTATTTTTAATGTATATTGAACTTTTACTGAGAATAATAGGTACTTACGTATTATTGCAACCGCATTGAAGACATTATATGAAAAGCAGTATGTGGTTGTCAACTTAGCGTGAACGATGCATGCAAAATCAGCATTGCCAACTTGACGAGTTATCTAGAACGTTAGCACTGTTGCGATACTACTAAGTAAGTACCCCAAAACATTATGCTTAGTTAATCAATGAATTATGCTCCACTAAGTGAACACTAAAACGTTTATTTTATTATTTTTAATACTTGTTTCTAATGTTATTTATTTTAAAATTACTCAATTCTCTTCTTTTTAGTTAAATGATCGATCAAAATATAGGTCAAGAATTTTTCTTTCACCCGATATGCTTGACTATAAAATACACAAAATAAATGTAAAAATATCTATAACGTTGTATAGTCAAGTCAACAACTTCGATAAGCATTATTATTTTGATTATTAATGCATAAAAAACTTTATTGATGTCATGTATATTCTAAAAAAGAAGTCAAACCACATGTGCATTGCCAAACAATGCAAATAAAAAAATCAGTGAGAGTGATTTTAATAGTTCAATAAAATAAATTCCGATAACATTCTTCTTTCCCTTGAATTCCAAATAAAAAAGAGCACTTTGGTTTAACGAGTGAAGAAGCATGAAACTATTTCAAAGTAAAGTTTAAGTGCTGTATAAAGAAGCTTAAATAACAAGATCGGCCATAAATTCTTTGAGATAGAAAACATTTCACGACGTTACGGGTTTGCTGCATGGTCCATAAACATAGCATCCTCAGTTTTTAAGAAGTGTCCCGGAAAGTCATCAATTTTATTTGCCTTTTGTGATTATACTAAAATTAGGATTTGTAACAAATAATCGAATTTAAAAATTTAGTATAAATAATAGTTTAAAGGTGTCCACATACTCACACTTAAAAATATGAGTAGAAAAATATTAAGAAATATAATTTGAATAGAATCCTGAGATAAGTCATTAAAAATATTTCTAGATATCACTCCAATAAAAGCAACAACTTGTTTTAACTGCTACGTATATAATATGAAAAATATTTGAAAAAACAAAAGAACATAAGTGCATCATTAAAAATAGATTAAAATGTGGTTGGATATTATTGAAAATGTTCCAGAGAGGCTCTAAAGTACAAGATTTATGAATGTTAAATAAACGCTCTCAAAACTTTTTCAGTTAATTCAAAGAATATATTTAAGCGTATAATATTAAAGTTGAAGTTTTCCTACAACTATATTTCAAGAGAATAAATCCTGGATTTAAAAAAAAACCGAATACTTCTCTCACTTTTTTATTAATAATAACAAATTTTATTTCTTTTCATATTGTTAATACATTAAAAAATAAATATGTAGTTCAGTGTTTATCAAACTGTGGGGAGCGCCCCCTAGAGGGGGATAACTCTTCGAGGGGGCGCGAGCATATTGAAAAGTTGAAAAAAAGTTTATTTAGAAAAATTATTAATTTATGAAAAGTAAACAGACAAAATACATTCTGACATAATAAAAAATAAAATACACATTTATACTGATATAATATACTTATAAATGTATCAGTACTGCGCAATGAATTTGATACTTAATTTAACAATAGTAAGTTGAGAACAAGTTTAAAAATTAACCCCATGGCCTTTTCATATAAAAAAATGGTTTTTAAAAATTAATATTTATCTTGATAACTTGTGCAGTTCACAATTAATCTCTTAACTGCTGGTTAAAAGTTACGCAAATCGCACATCGATGCCACCATTTTCTACGTAGCTGCACGTATGTGATGTAAGTAGCAGGAGAAAGGAAATAGATAAGCAAAACCTATGGAATCAGTTAATCTATCACAAACGCTGTCAAGGCCCATTTATGGTATTCCAAAGCCTTCGGAATAATATTTTGGCTAGCAGTGCACAAAAAAAGTCGTACTTCTGGAAGACGAATATATACGTTGGGGCAATTATCGTTTTGGCTAGCGAGACGTTTATATACCTCGGTGGAACGTAAGAGGTTGAAGTCATGTTATATCTTTAGCATCAAAGTATAATATTATTGAATTCAATACATTGCTGAAGAGAAACTTCTTTGAGCTCGAGAGTGTATGAGAAATTTGCCCAGTTTTGCGTTAGGGTGAAAAAGCGAACGGAAGTAGTCTCCCCTCCATCCCTCCCCCCGAATCGTTACTATGGTGAGGAGATAGCTAGCGGGAGGAAAAGGAGGAGAGCGGGGACATCACGTGACTTGCGTCATATTCGTGAAAAAGTTGGATGATTTCGCACCTCTCTGGTTGCTCAACTTACCCACCTTCTGATTATGGGTTCTTTTCCCCCAGACCCAGAAACATCTATTAATGTTTGTATGAGTTGTATTGTGTGCATTACAATGTGGACAAAATAGCTCTCGCAGCAAAAATGAGCCCTTTTGAAATATTTCCTTAGATTGTTGGCTACAAAGCGATGTGTTCGGCGACTAATTTGTTTTTCTTTTTAATTTTCATTTACGTTGAATTATTATTAACTCTAGTCAGAATGCCTAAATCAAATGCACAAAGAGGAAAAGAGTTTCGTAAAGAAGAAAAAAAAACTAGCAGCAAGTCTAGTCGAAAATGTGACAAAAAACCCAGAAAAATAGTGCAAATCCATCAATTGCTATTACCAAATCTCCATCTGAGTACATAAGAGAATATTGAGAACGGAAAAAAACATTTCAAAATACTATCTTAATGCTGAGTTTAAGGAATGGGAGTGCTATTGAGACCCTTCTAATGACAGCACAAATTAATACGGGCTTTGTGATCCACCTCGTACCATGAACTACAGAGCCTTCAACGAGTCTGGTGCGTATTGGAACGGATGCATGTGAATAGATGGTAAATTCTATCTTAAGTTACAAAGACTGTGATTTCCATAAAAATGCTCACAACGATTTTCAAAAGCGATTCGTTGATAATCCTTTTGGTCACGGGTGTTTGATTTGTGATAGATTATGGTTTAGAGATGATTTGAGAACGCCTGTTGCTGAATACAAAAATATTTTACAAAATATTTTACTGGGAATTAATTTAGAAGACATTAAAGCATGCTACAATTGCAAATAAAGTTTAAGTAAGAAAAGTATAATAAAATTAATCAAAATATAATGGTTTTGTATTTCCAGAAATTCCAGCACATCTTCCTACTTTAGATCTGGTACCAGAAAGACTCATTTCGTCACGAATATCTTGCATGCAAATTAGGCGATTGAGACATGTACTCGGTCAGTTTGGAATATTAGGGCAAATAATCAATGTTCCAACGTCACCAAAGAAGTTTCACTCCAAGCACCATTTTTTATTGCATGGAGAAGGAGGGGACGATGAAAATTATGTCTAGATATTGGGTTGTTAATATTCAGAGTTTGAAAATTATTGGTGTAGTTTAAAATAGAATTGTACATAGATGTTCTTCCATAGCGTTAAACAAATACGTAAGTATCTTACTTTTACTTTAACTAACATAAAATATTATCTTTAACACATATTCCCTTCGAAAGCGTTTTCAAAAACGTAATAACTTTTTTTCGCCCAAAATATGTATGTGCATAGTTCGGAATATTATTAACATTAAAATTAGATAAAAACTCAAAAAAGAACAAAAAAATATATCTATAAATAAGTCAATAGATATATCGAAAAATTTTGAAACAATAATCCGCCTGAAATTAACTTTAAGGTAGAAATTCGTACTTAAACACCACAACTGCTTCACAATAATTTTTTACTCATTTTATACAAGGAAATATATACGAGAGTATGGTTTAAAATATTGCACACAGATTTAGCTACACATTTAAAAACATCAAGTCATTATTTATACCATTTATAGGAAGGAATGTGGGTCGATAAATGAGTACCAAGCTTGCTTGGGAACTTAACACTGGGGGTTTCACGTCAGACTGGCCACCTGACAGGAACATCTGCCCATGCGCCTCAGGGCCCAAGGTCACGTATACTGAGTTGGGCACAGTAGACTTTGTCCCCTCATGGGCTGTTGAGCCGCTAAGTTAAGATATAGAAATGATATTGGGACTACGGATTGCAATAACAGACTAAAAGCTCAACACCACATTCGGTATTTTTTAGATCTTAATATACCGGGATAAGGGTTTTAATAGCGGTAGTAGAAATTTTAGAAAAAGAAAAAAAAACATAGATGTCCTTTGTTTTATATTTTCCAGTTTTATTAGAGGGTGTAAATATCACAAAAAATAATTTTTAACTGATAAATTATAACAGTATATAAAGAATCACGAAAAAAGTAATTGAATATATTATTAATTTAAATCACAACAAAATGTAAGTATTACTATTCAGTCTGTGGTACTATAACAATTTTTTGAAATGGGATCTTAAAAAACATAATGCATCTCTATTGTACTTACTGTCTTTAAGCCTAGAACATAAGATTAGTGCAATAATTTCATCCAAATTATCATTATTTTTTCAAAATAATCTAAAATCCCTGATGTCTTGGACTTAGAAACTGTGCTTAGATTTGTATCTTCATCGCAATTAGATTATTTCATCTAACAAATTTGTATCATGTTTCATTCTGAAATGTGTATGGAGTCCGCTTGTACTTCCTCCATTCACTTTAATAACTCTTGAGCATTTTTTTACATTCTGCTATCGTATCTTTTCACCATATAAAAAATTAAACCAAACCGAAATATTATCAACCGATTTTTTAAGTTCTTTAAAGTTATTCTTATTCATTATTATGGGTTATTATATATGAGTATATATATATATATATATATATATATATATATATATATATATATATATATATATATATATATATATATATATATATATATATATATATATATATATATGTATGTATAATAAATCTGAAAAATATTTTGAACCAAAAAGTATGATATAGAAATATAGTGTGAATAACAAACTCACCAATACGAAAAATATCGAAGCATTACGCACTTTCTTCACAACTGCAACTTTCTTTTCACAGATACAAATATCAGACTACGAATCTTGCGAGTGTGCAGTATCGCTCTGAGCTGTAATAGGATATTTTTGGCCCACCACCTTGGATAATTCACATATTTTATCATTGATTGTACGATACAACTTTATATTCACAGACTAATTAATTTCGCCTGTTAGGGAGACATAAAAACAAAAAAAAAGTATACTATTTTGCTACGTTGGTGGCCCCTGAACATATAGTGAATACAATTTTAAAATGTTCTAGTAAATACCGAAAAAACGGTATTTAAACTTGGGAACACCGATTATTACAAAATTGCACAAAAGACTCAAAATACCCGTATTCGGTATCCCGGTATTGCAATTCCCAACTGGGACTATTCAAATAAACGATACGTTCCATATCGTCCTTCTTATGAAGAAACATGTTCCACGAATATGTTAAAAACATGAATGTTATCAACAAATAATAAATCACCTATTAAATTGCAAACACAGTAATTCAGCTTTTAATTAAAAAAAACCCCATAAACTATACTTTTACAAAAAATTGTTCCTTCTTGGTCATTTAAAAAGTAATATAAGTTAGTAGGTACTAATGAGAGATAAATCTAAAGCCAAAATTAATTCTGGATTAAATAACAGATATAGGGGCATGCATAGTTTAGTACTGTATTGTTTGAAATTATGTCAACATTGGAAGAACGCAAATATTGACCCTCACCTTGTACATATGCAGTTATACAGATATTATGCGAGTACATTATTCAATTATCTACCCAATGCGATAGTGATTTGATTACAAAAGCAAATAAATAATATTAAGGTGTGGTGCTTATGTATTATCTTATTACAAAAATATTTAAAATATTGCCAAAATTTTTGAAATTTAAAAAAAAAACTTTAAGAAAACTAGCAGAAAATTAAGCCAATTCTCAGAAATATTCATTCAAAATTATATTTTGTAACGAATAATAATATATTTTTAATTTAAGTTAAACAGTATGGTTCAGTATCAAATTAAAAGACAGTAAAATCATTACTGAGGCACTGTTACTATACCGTTTGAATTAATCGAGACAAGCATGTTTTTTTGTCTGAGCTGGTATGCGATTATCAGTGATGTCCCGAACGCACTTCAAATCGGTTATATTTGCCTAGAAGTAGTGTGATTGGTCGTCCTTGACTATATACTTATTTGATTGGTTTCGGTGTATCAATTGTCCAGCTGTGAGCTTTTCAGTGGGGGTCAGCTGTAGGCTATAATTTGGCGTTTCTTGTAACACGTATTACTTTTACTTGTTCTGAGATGGATATTACTCTAAGGAAGCGTTCTAAAATAATAACTCTTAAAGAACACACTTCTATGACTGTGCGAGATATAACTTACGGTAGTTGGTGTGACCAAATTAAGTGTTTTAAGAATTTTAAGAACATTTTAAGATTCTGGAAAACCGTCCCCAAAAAGTAATGGAAAATGTGGGAAATGGAAAACTACTCTAAGAACTGATAAAAATTCTAATAAGAAATAACAAAATTAGTCCAAGAAAGATAAGCAAAGACCTTCGAATGATTTATTGGATTTTGGTGTTGAAGTGAGCCTTTCAACTATAAGGAAAAGGCTTCTGAAAGTTAACCGTAAGGCAAAATGACGGATAAAAAGCAATTTACAGTTCAGAGAATAGTGAATTTCATTGAAACACATTTATATGTGCAGGGATACAAATCAGGTGTAGTTAGACGAAGTGAAGATGAAACTCAGCTACCACCCTTCTAAACAAATGTTTTGGGCTTTTTTTATAGCAGTAGAAGTATTGCATTCCTGGAAACATTTAAGGGAACCTTTCACCATGACTTGGCTTCTTGTCACAATTCAAAATTGGTCGAGACTTTTTTGTGGGAAATAAAATAAAAGTGAATTGACCTGATATTTCGCCAGACCTAAATAACATTGAGAATTTATGGTATATTCTCAAGAATCATTTAGCTAAGATGAGTTACACGACAACGAAACAAAGAATAAATAGTGTTATACAAGTGTGGTTCCACAATGATGAAGTTAAGAGCATTTGCACTCTCTCTCTCTCTCTCTGCACTAGTAAAGTCAATACCAAGACTAGTTGAAGAGGTTATTTCTGCTACATGAGGAAATATTTCGTACTAATATAGAGATTCTCCTGTCTACTCAAAGTATGTAATAATTAAAAGGTAAGATTTTAGAAAAAATCGCTTCCATACTGTTTATCCTAATTTATTCAAACAGTATTGTACTTGCTCCATTGTAAACCGTAATAAGTTATTCATGTCAAGAAAATACTATTTTCAATGACGACTAGTGACGACTTCAATGACGACTGAACGCAGATCACTCAAAAATACGTTCTCAATGTGGTAAATACTCTTTTGGCAATATTTTACTTAAAAATATCGACTAAATTCCATTTTCTGTGTAAAAGAATAATTATAATTGTATCTATATATTGCTTGATACTAATTTAGAATATTCTTTTTGTAAATAATGTTCTATATTCTATCAAAAAAAGAATTTCATTTCCAGATGAAAAATAATAACTCTTAATTTTAAGAATTATATTTTCTTTAAAAATGAAGATAATGTGTGTGTGTGTGAAATAAGATTTCTTAAGAATCCTTTTTTCAATTAATAAACAAATGTAAAATGAATAACTAAATATAATTAAGATATGAAAATGGAAGTAATTTTGTAAAATCATCAAATCATATTTTTATTTATTATCATACATTAAGCGTAGCTCTAAGCATGAGCTAATAATATTTAACAACTGATTAACGTTGGTGTATTTTTGATCATAACGTATTTAGCCGAGAATACATAACAATTACATATCAATTGTAACTTACCAAATTGAGAAAAAAATTTAAAAAATAAGATCTTCACATTTTTTTCATTCTTATTATTACAAAATGTATTACATTAGCTTACTAAGTATAGTGTATGAAGTAATCGATAGACGCATATGTATGTGTAATGTGTGTAATGCATATATATAAGTGTGTTCATATATGTATATATTAATCATACACTAAATTGTGCTATAACTTTTTAACCCTAACTTAGTGCAAAACAATTTGTAGGGATAATACAATAAAATGCAAGTAAATTGATAGTAATAGTAAAGGGAATGACAATGAACACAGTTATATTATAGTAAATTCATAGACTTAGATCTAAAATTATAATGTTAAACAATGTTTCAAAGTACAATTCTTCATCTTAATTTGATTATGAAACTGTGCTGAAATAAGAAAAGAGGGAAATACAGTTAATTTTTTTATATATTTAATTATATTGTAAAAAAAAGAATTTCTAAAAATATAAACTCACATAATATAATAGTATACAACAGTAAACTATCATTTTTATGTACGAGTTACACTTATACAATTTTAATTTTTTCAAAGAAGTGCTTCATACAAGTTACGTATAAATTAAAAATAAATTTGGACACACTTTACTGAATATTCTTAAAAAACGTACAAATTCTGTTTTAAGAAATGTTTGCCACTTATTTTGAAGTAGAAACTGCAGGATAATTTAATAACTTTTAAGCAGCCTTTTTTTCATTTTCTGGAGCATTTGAAACAAATCTAATGTTTCAATTACTCTTTCTGTTTCAATAAAATTGCCTATTTTTAATTTTTTTATCATACTTAGACCCTGAAATATCCATGTACGTAAAACCCCTACACACTGTTTTCTTTCAAATAAAAGAACTTATAATTTCTTTCAACACTTTTTAAAAAAATACCTTTCGGAATTAAATAAAAATAGAACTTTGAAATCTTGAAAGAAAGTTTTATCAAAGCTAACAATAGTCAAGGGAAAACTAACACTAACCCTTGCAACTATATTCTCAAAAATAACAGGATTTATTTAAAACCAACATAACAACGACAACATAGAAATTTTTATTCTCCAAAGTAATAAAAGCTGTGTCTGGCAAAAATTCAATTCTAAAGGCGCAAAGAGTCTTACATCTCGGCATAAACTACTACAATCAGATTTGCGTCTATCTTGTATACTTTATTTTGAACTCTTTGGAATTTTAGGTATTTTTTCCTAGGTACCATCGTAGAATTTACCACTTAACTCAAGTAGTAGCCCGGTCTTTGACTATTACTGAACGGGATTTGAAATTCTAGTATTTTTAACTAAAACTTGAGAATCTAGACTTATGAATTAAATTTTCTTCCTCCTTTAATGAAATTATATCATGATCATTGAAAATAAGCAGCCAGAATTTTTAGTACAGCAAAAGATAGCAAAAATGTTCTAGATTTTGAGTTCAAATATTACAATATTAGGAATCCTTTATGAGAAATAGTGTTCAATTACTTTAAAAGAGTGATGCTTATTTATACATTTCTTAGAGGTGGAAATTTATTTGCTCACAGTAAGTATTTTTTTTGAGACTCTAGGTAGATTCCTTGTGTACCAACGAGTATTACACAAGACTTACAAACGTTAAGTCAATACTCAAACAATAGTGATAGGAAGTTACATGCCGAAGGATATAGGCACAAATGGGAACCAAAAGGGGGGGGGATGAGAAAAATAAAGTGGATGCAAATACAATAAATACAGAATAAATTACAAGATTGCTCACATGCAAACGGAGATAATCAATAATTAAAATTATACAATGAGGAAGATAAGAAAACATGTTCATAATAAAATTTTCAAAATGCAAATACTTAAAGCATATATACATACATAGACACGCATGTACAAGCATATATATATATATACAAATACATATACACATATATATACAAATATACACATGTATATCATATACAGTAAATATTAGCAAACACACAAAATTTACAATCTAAATAATACAGGAAAAAATACTATTAATGTATGCACAAAACGTTGTAAAAGGTGATTTGCCTTGAATAAAGGCAGATAAAGGAGGATGCCACGCTATATTGTTCTTTTGTAGGTAATTCATGAGTTTTCGTCTTTCGGACGGAATTTAGTTCAAGCAAAAGTATCAGATGCTTGGCATTCTGGACTGTGTCACTGGAGCAAGAACACTGGTCAGTAGGCGACAAATTGAAGTGTTTCAAATGGGCTTTACAGTTTTCATGCCCAGTTAGAAACTGAGTAAGTTTAAAGTTAGGTTGAAAGTACTTATAGCCTTTAAACGACTCTGAATAGAAGGAATGAATTCTTGGGTCAGATCCGCATTATTTGAAATTTGATACAAGTTATTCTACTCAGAGAGAAAGAAATAGTCTATTTTTAATAATCTCTTGTAATCTTTTTTCCCCTCAGAACATTCTTATGATATGATTTCGGAATGTTCATAGGAATCAGAACGCTTAATTTTGTCGCTTATTTTGCAAGCCAGTCAGCACGTTCATTGCCATAGGTTCCCGTATGTCCTCGAACAAAAGAAATGACAACTTGAACACCTCTGCTTGGATCAAATTTGAGATTAATATGTGTTTTAAAAATTATTTGATTTTGGGAATTAATGTTATTTAAGGCATGCAAAGATGGTAGAGAATCGCTGCAAATTAAGAAATTCGATGAAAGGATTTTGTTATTGCAGATCCAAGCGACAGCTTGAGTTATGCAAAGTAATTCAGCCTGAAACAGTCAACACTCATATCTTATTCTAAATTGGGGAGTTTCAGTCTCAGTAAAATCTTGGAATATGACAAATGCAAGACCAACCTTATTGTGCCACGTTTATACCAGTTGCCCAAGCTATTTCAATTGAAAAACGTTTGTAATATGTTTAAGGGGACTTGGTACCCTAAAAATCACAAACCTATCGTTTTTTTATTTTCATTTAATCTTATTATTTGCATTATTATTTGCATATTTATCTTTCGATTGATATATCACTTGTGCATGTCGGAAAGTTAGAAGTTGAATAAAACTTCATTTGAAAACAAATTAGGCAACTCAGCCATACACCCTTTTTAGAAAAAATAGCTAAAAAATGCGTTATGATAAAAAAAATCTATTTTATAAATAAAAATAATAACTATAAAAAAGAATGTGTAGTACTAAAAGCAGAATATTCCCGAGGCAATACAATAATGTAATTTTTCTTCCTTGTGAAATGTGTGCATGTAAACATTTTAAATTAAGGCATTTTATATTAATAATTTTATAATTTCAGCTCTTATTCTTGATATATTGTTCATACAAATGTAATACTTTAATATTATTTGAAGAAAAACAGCTAAAATTTCTGTCGTGACAGAAAATTTTTTTTAACGTTTTTCTTGAATTTTCTTGTGCAATTAGTACTTTCTAAAAGTTGATCATTTATAAAAATGAGTGGGTTGAAAAAACATGAAAATGCAATTATTTTAAAAAAAAACGTATAACTAATATCTTAAAGTGGTATTTTAAGTTTAATTAAGCTTATAATAATTATTTTTCAGAATTATAAACTTTAAACTGGTTTTTCTCAGTTTGTGTTTTTCGAAACCTTAGTACATTCAAAATGCTACTCCTTCGACAATTATTTACCAATCACTTCCATTTTTTTCTACGTGTTAAAAATAAAGCATGTAATAAAATTAGGGATCCGTTTTGCTATAAACTGAATACTTTTTTTTAAAAAAAAAAATGTAAGACATGTTGGCTTTTTCGTTGATTTTTAGCCTATATATCAACATTTTTTTTTTCTCGAAAACGAATGTAGTTATGCTAAAATCGATCCCTAAAGTTGTTTAGAACATTCATAAGAATACTATAGAAAAATTTCATGTCAAAAAATTAATTTTTAAAAAAGGAGTAGAATTTTAAAATTTTCCGAATTTTCTTCGAAAAATTTAAATTTTTAAAATTGTGTGAATAATATATGAAAATTTTCATCTGGTAACATTTTCTTGAATAGAAACATTGTATAAAATGCTAAAATATAGTTTTCAAATACGTAAATAAAGAAGTTGCCTCAAAGGGTACCAAGTCGCCTTAAGATTAAGGTATCCGACTACTTGCGAAAACTTTTTATTGATAAAATGAAGTTATGGGAATTTTTGTGATTTTTGGATTTATTTAGTATGTTTAAAGGAAAAATTATAAAATTGAAAAAAGAAAAAATATATTATTATTAAAATGGGAAAACATGGTCAAAATATATAAAAAATTACATAGACGGGACAAGCTCTGTACAAAAATTTTATGAACAAATTCTCAATGTTTCAATTTTGATGTGTTACTTTGTTACTCATGCTTGAAATGACCATCAGGATAAGAGATATTTTAATTTTTACAGAAACTAGAAGACTTTATCTTAGTTATTACAGGAAATTGCTTAAAAAACAGTGATTATATTCTCATTCAGAACTGTAAATTTTTTAATAAAGCAGTGATTGATAAATCTGAAAGCCCAAACACTTGGACTGTTATGCAGAACAAACACAGGAAATTTCATTAAATTATTTTTAAAACTTTTTGAGCAATCGTCGTCCTCGTTTAATCTTTTTGAAAAAAACACATTTCGAGTAAAACGCATTTTAATGTTTGACATCTTGTGCAAATTTATGGCATCTGCTTTTACTAAAACACCTGTAGTTTTTGTTCTAGTGAATGGAAAATAAAAAATTTGGTACTTTATTATATATAAGATAACAAGATGACCTATACAATAAAATCAAAAGAAAAATTTGTCAATTTTTCAAAAAAATCATGATTTTAGGGTAGTCGGATACCTTAAGCTAAAATATTTGTTTTTTTTATCGCAGAAATATTTTTTAAAGGGCTTTTTAACTGTAAAAAAGTAAAAGATAGTTATTACACTTGATATATATATATATATATATATATATATATATATATATATATATATATATATATATATATATATATATATATATATATATATATATATATATATATATATATATTATATATATATATTTCATTGATTTTCTCTATATATTTTAAGTCAAAATACTTATAAATTCCCCAAAAATTGTAGTTTTGAACGAGTATGCGTTTTTTTTTTTTAAATTTACTGCAATAAGAGCATAAAATGAGTTCTCATACACATCTTCCTCAACATCAACTTAGTATCTACGATGGGGGTTATGGTCCGGAACTCGTGGCCGGCGTACCATGTGTTTGAGCCTTAATGCCACCGAAGACCCACCGTGTAGAGCATAGGTTCTCACCGTTGGCGAAAACGCCCCCATGTGGGCATTTGAAGCTTTCAGAACGGCAGTTAAAGACCCGGAGAAAATTAGGGGTGTTGAGATCGTTCGAAGAGGTTTTGGCAGATTAACCAAATATAGTCTAAAAGAGATTAAGTAAAACAAAACATTTATATAATAAAAAAAAACTTTAACACTGGTTACCTTATGTTGGTTGTATGTATATAAATCATTTATATCACGTGTACAAAAATTCATTTATTTCGGTAGTTCGGGAAGTGGATGAAAAACTTCAAGATTACATTACATTTAGACTTAGATTAAATTGAATGATGCAGTAAATTGTAAATTTTAATTTCTGAAGTGTACGTGCTGTCTTTGTCTGTGAGTAGTCGGATAAATGTTTCGTTCACAGCATTTCATTACGTATATTATCCAAGAAATATAATTAAATATGTTAACCAGGAATTAACGTGTGGTTCTTTAAGGTATCCGACTACGTTCGGAACCGCGATTTTAAAAAAAACCGTATAAATGGATAATTTTCATGATATTTAGTGTCACTTAGATTAGAATACATGTATAAAATTGTTTTAAGAACCGTCTGACAAAAAATAAATTAAATACAATATTTCGGCAAAAATTTAACTTAGAATAACCTATATTATATACAGCAAAATATTATTATAATAGAAGCATTTTTCACAAAAGGAGAATATTTTCAAAATGGGTCATTCTATGTTCATTTTTTGTCAAAATATTGTACTATAACTTTTTTATTGTAATACTATTCTTAAAACAATTTTATATACATTTTCTAATCTAAGTGACACTAAATCTCATAAATATTATCCATTTACACGCTTTTACAAAATCACTGTTCCGAATGTAGTCGGATAACGTCGGAACGTACCTTAAATGCTGAAACTTTCATTTTTTTTTATTTTGAAAACACTATTATTTATTGTGAATTATTTCATATCATCAAAACGTTCTTTCAAATGTTTTTCTATAACAGGTATATATATAAGCTAAAATTTTTATTCCAGCATTTTAAATAAAGAAGAAATTCTCAATAGCATTTCAATTCCACCAATATCCAATCTAAAAAATTAAAATATATAATATTGCACATATTTAAATATATTTGTGGCAATAGCAATTTCAGCTTCGCAAGTAAACAAAACTGAGAGCATTAGAAAAAAAATTAAATTTAAAAAATATGTTATATTAGCAATAGAACACACAATTTTAAAAGTAATTCTTGTTTTCATCATGAAATCAGCACTTTTATTATATCGAAATATTCATGGAGAAAGGGCGCCAGTTCAAAAAAGGTTTTATGTTGTAGAGGATCTAAAACATGTTAAAACTGTCGAGGCTTCAAGTTCACCCCATTTGGCGAGGTCAAGATGTTCGGAAAAAAGTTGCCAGCTCAGGTGTAATCCACGTCACTTGACCAGGATTCAAAATTATGAAGTTCGTTCCCAAAATTACCCGTGTTGATTATAGTGCGACGCTAATAAACTATGACCCAATTACCCAGCATTTACTTCATGTTTCAAATTAGTCAATTTCGTTTATAATATTCCAAAGATATTGAATTTTATGAATAAAAGAGGGATATACTAGAAATTTGCTCTCTAATATAACAAGATTGAGCAAAAGGAACTTTCTCTTTGGCTTGTTTTTCTTCTGTTTCAATTAGTATCACGCTATATATTATTGGACATTGATTAACTCGAACTACCACCAAATTACTTTTACCGATTGCTCCAAACTTCTAAGCAAATGTGTGTTATCTGATTCAACTTGCAGTAGTCCTGCATTCCTTGATAGCCAGCAGCCAATCAGAGAGCTCCTTTGATCGGCCTTCACTCTGCCGACCCAGCTAAGGTACTCTTTTCAGGACCAAATCATTTCATTTAACCTAACTATCAATGAGAGATGTGTCTCTCACATGAAATTCAAGTCAAGCAGTGAGAAGCTGCCTACCATTGGTCAGGCAGTCAACTTTTCTCTGGCTCTCATTGGTCTCGAAAAAGTAAAGCAACTGACACCTCTCCGAGAAAAGTCGAAAGTTTTATGGCTTTATATAAGCTGTTTTATTAACTTTTTATTAATGAAATAAAACTAAATTTATTTTAATGTATAATATTCCATTTTTAATGATGTTTCATAATTTTATTGCGGTTATTCTAACTTTTTAAGCAGATTTATTTATGAACTTTTCATTTTATAAATTAATTTTTTAAATTTATTAACATTAAAATTTCACTTAAGGGCAACATAATCAATATTATGCTATCAAATAACCCTTTAGATTAAAGCTCGAGAGGACCGAGGGTTCCAAGTATACCTTCAGCGACAGCTTTCTGTAGTCCCCTTTATTCTCAATTGACTGTTTTTGACAAGATCATCACTTGTTTTTGAAGCTCATTGTACAAAAGTGAAAGAGTGAGGGAGTGAATATTAACGTCTCACTGTTCAGCTACACGAGGGCTTTTGGCGACGGACCATGTAATTTTGAAACCTGAGCAGGCCCCCACTCTCCTAACTACCACACCACACCAATGGGAGGACGTTTCAGCCCTCGACAGATTTAACGTGCATCGCTGCCCTACACGGCGGGTCTTTAGTGGTACTGGGCTCGATCTAATGACATGCCTGTCATGGTCCGATACCTTTCCCCGGGGTATCGCAGTCCACCTCTTAGTACGAAAAACAAAACCACTAGAATATTTATCTTTTATTCAGAGTAATTTAATAAAATCATCCAAATAGGCCAATGGAATGAAGAAGGCATCATTATATTCTTTTTTTTATCATTTCTGAAGTACCCAATTCCATAGATACTGCAACAGAATATTCCACAGATCATTTCAAATATACCCATCCCAATCCATTCACGTACGAGCGTTCTAATCTCTATCATTTATCCAAGATTCTGCTTCCTTAATCTTATCTAACTGCCTCCAACACTTCCCAAGGTGTTCAAGTGGATAGAGCCACATAAGAGTAATGTGTATAGACAAAGGCCACGCTACCAACCAGATCCAATTAGTTCACTGTGTTAAGCGTTTCTCCTCCAAGCGTTAACATGAAGAACTTTCTCGGATTTATTTGATGAACTGAGTGCAAATGAGCAAAAGTATTATATCACGCATTATATCTTATGGAAAAAGCTTTCAAGAAACTATGATCAGCGAAATGTATCCGATAACTTTAAGCTGTCTTAAAAATATTTATTATTTGATTCTTCTTATTGTTAGTTTGAATGGAGTTAAAAAATACTGAAATAATTCTGCGAAAAAAAAATAATTTATCTTCTCAGAAATATCTAGTTTTCGCTTTTTTTAATTAGTTTACTTATTTTTAAGAATTGTTTTTCTCACTGTAAACTTATAAGAAGATCGGTGTTGGGGGAAAAATATGAAAGCCTGCAATGAACTGAAAACGTTAGAAAAATTCTACACTATTTTATTTCAATAATTTTAATGATGATCTCAACTTAATGATGCCTAGAGAAATCTCAATATTCCATCGTTTTTAAAATGGGTGAATTTTGAATAGAGTTACGTTTCGTAATACAATTATATTAAAAATTTTGCAGAAAATTACTTGACTCATAAATAAGTTTCTCTCATTTTCATATCCAGTACGTTCATCAAATATTCGAAAAAAAATTCTTCAGCATATTTTCCTTTTAAGAGTAATCGTTCATTAAAAGAATTTCATATGTATATGTTTTTAATTTATAATATCTTTTATAAATTAGAATAACATAGAACAACTTATTTATAGTAAATATTAAGTAAGTTTTAAAAATTTAAGTTCATTGAAAAATATATAACGGATACAAATTAAAAATATCGTAAATTTCTTATAGTTGTAAAAACCTTTTAAACTCGCATTAATTCAGCAGTTATCAAACTGTGAAGCGCAACCCTCTAGGGGGCGGGATAACTCTACGAGGGGGACACAAGCATATTGAAAAGTCGAAAACAGAAGATTAATTTCAAAACTATATTGATTTCCTGAAAGTAAACAAAAAGCATTCTGACATAATAAAACATAAAATTAAAATTTGCACATATAAATGTAACAGTACTGCACAATGTATTTTATAATTATTTTAATAATACTAAGTTACAAAAAAATTTAAAAATTTTCAGTGACCCATTGGGTTTGTCACATATGAAATTATATATAAAATCTACTATTTTTTGATAATTTGTACGGTTTGTAAATAATTCATTCACAGTGGTTGAAAAGTTACGTAAAGTTCCCAATGGATCCGTTTTACTAGTAGGCGCGCGTATGTGATGTATTGGAGAGGGGAGGGGGAAGAAAAGGAATAAAAATAAGAAAATCATCTGATAAAGGTGTAACGTCGTGTGTAGCTATCCGTCAATAAATAAAGTTTCCAGCCTCATATAGAAATAAAAAATATTGTTTATTTGATAAACAATTCTTAATGAAGTAATATTGCCAAGCCGGTGAAGTCAGTCCATATTCCATTCTCAACGCCACCGGCGTTCATCGTCTTTTTCACTCCAATCCCGGACTCCTTCCCTTTTCTTTCTCCCTCTCTCCTGTCTTCTCCTCTCGTCTCTTCGCCGTTCTCCTCCCGTCCGTTCTCTCCCGACTTTTCCATCTACCCTCCTTCTCCTTCCGTCCGTTCTCTCTCGACTTTTCTCGTCATCTGAAAAAGAACCCTTTTAAACACCAGGGGTGTGTTCACAGCACGCCCCTCGTTCCTTCTCATTTGCAGGTCACAAAAGTCTCTCTTGACCTCCCTCGTCCTATTTGCGCATAACACGCCAAAACACACCCGAGCCGTCTGGCCCAAGGCGCCATAGTTCCTTGTCGAACATCTGGACACACTTGTCCATCACGCCACCTGTTCCTAGTATCCCCTTCACACAACACTAGAAAAGACGACATGATTATTTTAAGATAGGCTTCACCTATTGTCAATGGGGCGCCGGCTCTACTTTACTATTATGGCGACCCGTCTGTCTGACTTCACTCCCTGAGTTCAGACAATAAACAATGGCCCCATGGCCACGTGCACTGGTCATTCCTCAGCTGGTTGATCGTAAAAATTCAGGGACAATCGATGGGTGTCGTACTTGTCCTTGAACAGCTGGTGAAACCATAAAACCTACTGTGAATCGAAAGATGGGAATTCACAACCATCGACGATGTCACAAAGGTAAATTCTTCGAAAACACCATTTTGGTCCTTTTATTCCAATCCAAAGCATTCGGAATAATTTTATGGATATCAATGCACAGAAAAGATCATATTTCGGAAAGACGTATATATACGTCCAGGGCATTCAACACACCGGTTGAGCGAGACTTATATATACGCCGGTGGCACTTAAGTGGTTAAAGTCGTATTGTAGCTTTAGCGTCAAAGTATAGTATTTTTGAATTAAATGCATTGTTACCTGTATGGAGGAAAGCAATGAAAATTATGATTGAATATTGGGTCGCAAATATTGAATGTTTGAGAAGCACTACATTGATTGAATTAAAAACAAATTTAAATCTCATTTCTATTGTTTTAAATCTTAAACCTCTTATGGGAAATGATATCATGGTGAAAACACCTATTTAAACACTTATTTCATGCATAAAAATTAGTTTGGAGATGAATTTTTTTCTTTTAAATATTTATTTATTTTACTTTTAAGTGTGATTAAGAATATTTAGAAGTAAAATTTCACTTCAAGACCATTTTTTATGAAATAACTCTCTTTTTTAAAGAAATTTATAAATAGGTGGTTTCACTATGCAACCGCCACCTCTGAAAATGTTTCAAAATATGCTGAAATACATGCAATAAAAAACAAATTTTCAATTTACCGACTTTCAGGGATTCTTTTTCAAAATTCTGTTATTTTTGGGGTTTTTTTTCATTCAATTTTCTCAAAATCATGTCTAAAACGAATACAATACATTGAGTTACTTTCATAATAATATTAGACTATGTATTTAAGTATGAAATACACTTTACTTAAAAATAATACATAATTTTAAAGCACTTTATTTCATGCAAAATGCTTCTTTTGTGCTCTGATTTGTTCGTTCCTATCTTTACAAATATATTAGGGATATACAACTTCACTAGTGTGTAACAGTAGAATTCACAGTTCCGAATACAGAAATAGCTGCTTAGCAAACATAAAACAAATCGTATACACAGAAACATAATCAACTCACATTTACTGTTCCCAATAAAAGCTTTTAGATTATGCATACATGAATCTGTAATTTCAAGACAATTTGTCAGCAGATCTGTCATAATGAATAAAGAACCATACACCAAGCAACGTTCCATTATTTGACATCCAATGTAGTCTAATTCTCAATCACTACAACCGTAATTGTAGTGTGTATTCACTGTAGCTCTGTAATTTCAAATTACAAACATAATGCAATGAAAGGGGTTTCTGCAATGGCTCTTGTTGCACAGTGAATAAACCATTTGAATGCCCAAGAGATTATTTGTTCACAACTATTGTGCTAGATGGTGGTCCTCTGTTACTCTTCCAACTTGTAGGTCAAGTATTATATGTTCTTTGAATCTGTAGTAAGCTATTGTTTTTAAATAACTTGATGAGAAATTAAAATATTAAAACAATGCTTTCGCTACTCTTTGACAATCAAGATAAAACAATGAATTTATGTATTTTAAGCATTATACCATTTCTAATCTTCCTACTGTATGTGTCCCCTTATAAAAAGAAAGAAAAATAACCATTATACATCAGCTTTCCTCAGTATTTTATGAAATTGAATGACTATGTCCTGTTCTTCAGTTAAGGTAATCTTGGAAAAAAATGGGCACCAAACACTTAATTGAAAATACACTTTCTAAAACATTTTTTTTTTATTTTTTCTGAATTTAAGATATTTTAAACTTTAGAGCATGGTCTTTCTAACGGTGTATGAACATACCTCTAACTCTTGTTGCAATGTGTATAAAGAAGCTGGAAAACAAATTGCCCATTATTGAACAAAACTTTTGGTAATTTAGGCGCAAATGCTGGAAATATAGGCAGTTTGCATTATAAAACAAGATAAGAGAAAGTGTCATATCTACATTTATCTTTTTAAAACGGAAATACATTTTTACACAAATTAATGTTTGTCAAATGATAAGAAGGAAATTTAAGTATTAGCTATTGAATAAATTGTATCCCCAAAGAAAATTTCCTTTCATCTATAAATTAAAAATAATTGAATGCTGAAAATCACAAACTATTAAATTAGTATAATTCAATGTGATATTATTTAATACTTCGCATTACTGCTGTCGAAGGAAGTAAGAACGGAACCGCTCTCTGCGACTAACAGATACTACATTTACATAATATTATAATCATTTATACGTTTCATGCAAAATTAATTAATTTCGCGTGTGAAGCAAGGTAACTAAAATATAACAGCAACCCCAATTTGACGTATCAGGTAGTTGTATTGTCATTTGAAACGGTCTGTTTGCACTTCCGTTTGAACCGCGCAGCAAAACAAACAAATAACACATTCACCATTACACTTAAGCATTGCCGACGTAGCATTATAAGTATACCAACTCAAAACCATTGTAACTATAATGGGTATTTGCTTAAATATGCTGGTATTACCTTAGTGCCCCTATTTACTTTTACTTATAGATTTCTAAATCTTAGTATTAAGCATTCGATTGCATACGAAAACATTCATCTTTATTTAAAAAGGAAATGATTTAAACGTCTAAAGGGAAAGTGTAAATATATTTAACGCTCTTCCTCGTTGAAAGTCAATTTCAGTAAAATCCATTCTATGAGGTTATCTAATCGCCCCAATGTACGTGCCTCGCATGCTTAAAATACTTAGGTTTAAAAGTTCAAAACCGGAATTATTTTAGACAACACGCCTCGCAAACCCTATCCCTTCTCTAATGAGTCGATTGGCAAAAATGCCTTTCATAAACTTTCTCTACCTTTGAAAAGAAACATGCCTGCTAATTATCAAGTTATGTACCTAATAGTTCAAAAATGGAATTTTTTTATCGATCAAGCATCCGCAACCCTTTCCTTGTAAATAAATATAAAAAATACGTTCTTAGCTAACCTCCACTCAACAAAAGAAACATATATGCCAGATTTAAAATCTGTAGATCCAATAGTTCAAAAACTATTTTTTTACCTATAACTTCATCTTACTCTTTCGAAACTCCCCTTCTGACTCAAGTTCCACTAAACTCATTCTTATAAGATAGTTTCTCAACAAAAGAAACATACGTATCAAACTTTAAATCTGTATGTCTGGTGATTTTTTTTATCTATTAAGCTTCCGCTTCTTCCTTCTACCGTCCTTGGGAGTTGATATCTACAAAACCTTTTCTTAAACTTTCTCTCCTCTTTAAAAGCAACATGCATCCCAAATTTCAAGTCTGTAGATATAATGGTATAAAAACAGGATTTCTTGTCTATAATGCTTCCTTTTGGAGTCAAAGATGCAAAACCCCGCGATCTCAGTAAACCTCTACTCCTCGTAATATATATAAATAAAATTAAGACAATTCCTACTTCGAATGGATGAATAGAATTATTTTATTAACTATTGAAAATTTGTACAATATATACATATAGAGAGAGGGAGAGAGTGAACTAATAGAAGGAATTGAAAAATGGGCATGTGATTCGACTGCATTGTTGTAACAAATTGGGTGTGCATTGTTACAACAGTGCACACCCGGTTTGACTGAAAAACCGGTTTTCGACGCCAACTTTTGGCATCGTTTTAACAGTTACATTGTTACGACAATGGAGACAAATCTAAGGTAGCGCCGAAAACCGGTAACTAACTTAATTAATTACCAGTAATTAAAGAATTAATATTTGAAAAAACTGCATTAACATCAAGTGTCATCCACTACAATTTTTAAAAAATTTATTTGAACTTGATTGTATGAATAAAAAGTATTTTATTAACGATTGAAAATTTGAATAATATATATATATATATATATATATATATATATATATATATATATATATATATATATATATATATGTATAGGGAGAGAGAGTGAGCAAATAGGAGGAATTAAAAAGAAGAAATATACATGGAAAATTCAAGTATGTAGTTCTGTCATGATGAGTAAGTGAGTAAGTCGCTTTTTTCCCATATACGTAGATAGATAAATAGATAACAAAAATACAATAAATAAGTCTTTTAGTCAATAATTTTAATTCAAAATAACTAAAATCATCTAAAAAATATATGATTACAGAAAACGTAAGATTGTTTATTTTATTACTGGTATCTAGCTCTGCTTTGGTGCTCCAAAAAGTTAGTTGCGCAAATCTTAGACAGGTGAATTGCAAAGTTCGGTGCGATAGGTTAACAAAATGGTTAAAATTTCTTAATAATATATTTGGTGAATTGACTTTCCAATTAAGTTACACGAATATATTCGAGTTCAGTGTAAATAATCTGGGACTTATGGAATAAAACCATGCCTGTAATGATGAAGTACTTAAGGCAGGAAGGAAGCCTCTCTAGACATATCATTCTTTCAATAAGTGGTAATGCTCGCTGAAAGTATGCTATTAGAACGACAAAAGCTTTCATTTAACCAAGATTTAGTTCCTTTACAACATCCAATGTTCAGCCAAAAGCTTCTTTAAGCTTCTTCAGTTTCTCAAAGCCCTAATATTAAATAAATACTTCAAACATTTATTTTGATGCGTACAGTTTATCAGAAATTGATGTTGAAATTCGAAATGTCTGAAATGGGAAAAATAGAATGAAGACTTAAATTCAGCTTAGTAATTGTATTTAGAGATTTAGGGAAGACATTTTTAGACAAATATTCCTAAGTAATGGATTTGAAAAGTTGTGATAGCCCACGGGCTGTGGGTATCATCTCTTCATCATTCACGTGACCTAAGTTTTAGGGATAAAAGATTGACCACTGAGAGATTCCATACATACTAAAATTAGTTTATTGTTATCAAATTATATTCCGCAAAGCAACACAAGTCTAGGAGGCTTATGATCAGGAGTGATGAGATATAAACAACAATTCTAACAAATAGCGTAATAAACCCACGAATCTATATATATAGATGATTCCCTTACTTTACTACAATCCACTGTAGTATTAAAGTTTAATATAATATATATTACCACTAATCCACGGCGAACAGCTACCAATCCTTATATCTTCAATATAATACTTGATCCAACTTGATCCGGCAAATGGATTATCTATGAGCTTCGAATCCACTTAGTACTCTTCTTCTTAGAACTTCACTTAACATTCATAGAACACTCCTAGCACCTCCTAGAATTTTCTCCTCATAGAACCTCGATGGCACTGTTAGATCTCCTCTGAGAACTTCACTCGCGAATAGTAAAGGTCCAATATATACGCATTCTTAATCTGCATAATCGCGTTCTCTTCTTGGGTTGGTTGAAAAAAATTGCCATTCTGGCCCCAAAGATTTCCCAAGAGGGCTTTTAGTTAGAAGGTGCAATAAAGCCCCGCCACAAAGCTTGATTTTAAATTTAAAATCAAAAACAAGATTGGTTTCAATCATATTTCTTTTTAAGTCGTCGAGTTTATGTACTTTCTAGTTATTATTTTTGTATGAAGTATTCCCATATGCACACTATTTAAATTATAACCACTTTCTCTTGGTTTCATTTTTATCAGAGTCACTCTACAGTAGGCTTTTTAGATCTAAAAATAGAATGGCTATTGTCGTAGCCTAACAAACGATCATAAAAAAAACTAAAAATAATACTTCAAATTACAGCGATAATACTTCAAATTATAATTTTAGTACGTTTATGTATAAAACAAGAATTTCTCTGCTAAAGTGTCCTTTAACATTGAGAGGTTAATAAAATTATTCTTAAATCACTGTATATTATTCTATGTATCCCTTCACAGGTTAATGAAAATTTAAATTAAATATTTTATAATAAATAAAAACATTTTTTTTCTTAAGAGAGGTTGTTATGAATACCAAAAATAGTTGAATCAGCCAAAAATAGTTGAATCAGCCAAAAATAGTTGATAATCTTCTTATGAAGCGAAAAAGGCTTAATTTAAAATGTTGAACGATATTTCTCTACAGCTATATAAAATTATTGACAAACAAACTCAAAACTTAGTTAAAGGAATATGAAGATACTTGAATTAAATTACCTCACGTAATATCTTAGCTACGGTATAACTTCATAAGATAATTAAATTAATGTATTTCAATCTACGTTATTACACATCATAAGCTTTAATGAAATTCGACTTTGAATCCTTCATTCGACTCGAGCTTTACTTTCTGTGAAGTGAGTTCATGACTAAATATCAAAGCAACTTTAATCATCTAATTAGGAATTTTAAGTAATATATAGAATTGCATGAAAAAATGTATGTTTCTATTAAAGTATCAAATACTTAAGTAGCTTCATTTTTAATTTGAAGGGAGAATATAATACAATAATTATTTAGAACTAAATTAAGATTTCGTTGAACTTATTCATATAATATATTTTTGCTTATACTTCCATTATAAAAATAATAAAAATTTTAATGAGAACTATTAAGTAAATATGAAGAAAAATAAAGTAAAATTTCAATATTTCTCGTGTTACATAAGTATATATATATATATATATATATATATATATATATATATATATATATATATATATATATATATATATGTATGTATATATATATATATATACAGACGAACATCTGTATAACGAACCTGTATATTGTGTATTTTTCTATATAGCGAACTTTTTACTGGAACCTTGAACCATTTTTCACGATTTTCTTCGCAAAATGACCTCTCTATAGTGAAGTGTATTTTCTATATAACGAACTTTTTCTTTTGTGATTCAATTTTTGTTCCCCCTTTCTCTGAAGAAAATTCAAGTTATTTTCTCTTTAACGCATTTTATGGTGGTCATAAATCTTGAACTGGTTTTATTAGAACCTAACTCTCCGAAAGCAATAGAGTTCTGGACATTCCCTCCAAGAAGTGCAATCTTTAACCCCCTTTGCCCAGTTCACTAGAAACATCTTCGAACTCCTCTTTCACCGTCAGGGGAGTCATCTCGTATCCCCGAGTTCTAATTATAAAATAATATATGTTTAATACTACTTGTATGCTTTTAATTATAAAATATCCTTAAAATTCATTAATCTATACATATGAATAAAAATGAAGTGTCTGTTTGTAATTTGAAATTAAAAGCTTTTTACTATATGCATTTAAAAGTATATACGGTACTTACATGAAAAAAATAATTTTTAAAATTTTTGTCTGCTTGTCAGTCTATCTGTCTGTTTGCTCCGACTAATCTCTGAAACGGCTGGACCAATTTTGATGAAACTTTCACTGGCAGATAGCTAATATTATAAGAAATAACTTAGGCTACTTTTATTTTAGAAAAAAAATTAGGATTCCGAGAAAATAAAATGAAAACCAATGAAATAGTGAGCAAAATCCGATTCAAATAGGAATTATTTATTTCAATAAGGACTATTTTTATTCAATAGGGATTATTTTTATTTAATAGGAATTATTTTATTTCGCGAGCATTCTGTCTCAACGATTGCTAGCAGTTATATCAAATTTTTTTCTTTGATTAGGTTGCTGCAATTCACGGCATTTCCCGTTCATGTCTTGATACTAATGTTTTTCAGTCCTCAACTGCATTGTCAAAGGTCATGCGTCCCTTTCACCCCTTCCTTGCGGCTTCGTTTGTGTTCGCGTTTCACCCTACTTGCTACTTAGACCTATTTTGATCCTAAAGATTTTAGTCCTCACCCCATCGACAGTGTCAAAGGTCATGCGTCCCTTTCACCCCTTGCTCAACAAAAAGCAAAGAAGAAAAAAAAAGTAAAAAAAAAAAAGAAACATAGATTCACAAAGTAGAAAGAAAGTTTTCGTAAACTCTGCGAAGTGAATAAACACTTTTTGTGTTAAATTCCATGTGGACGAAGTCGCGGGTAACAGCTATTTAACATAAAATAAATGCATCAGAAAGTAATATTAACATATTACACATCCCGATAAAAATTATTTACACTATTTTTAGCGTTTATTACACAAAATTTGTAACAATGTGTTACTTTTACTGAGCAGGTAGTTGTTTCCAAAAATCGACCCACAAGAAAGTTACGGGGCGTCATACATAATAATAACAATAATAAAAAAAAAATCAGCAATTATATCTAAAGACTTAAAATTTACCAAACATGGTTTTTCGTTCAGCTGAGTTATGTAAAAGTTTTTTTTTGTTTAATTTATACAATTCATGTAAAATTAACTCATTAAAGGCTTCTTTATCCTGCAGTGTGTATTTTTTATTTTTAAATTCACCCGTGCGAAGAACGGGTATACCAGCTAGTTTTAGTATAAAATTAATTTCTTAATATATTGAAAATACAGTGAATTATTCGATATTCTTTTTTCTTGTTTTCCTTGCAGCTTTTTTATTCTTTCTTTCTTTTTTGATGGGTAAGATATTTAAAATAAACATATATTAATTTTAAAAAAGATGTGAATAATTACTTTTTTAATATATAGTTCTTATGAATTTAAAATTTGTTTTAAGTGGTTTATAAAGTATATTAAAAGATAAACCTCTATATAACGAATTTTCCATTTTCCATCTAACGTACTTTTTTCCGAGATTTAACGACTTCTTTATATATAGGTGAGACTGTACATATATATATATATATATATATATATATATATATATATATATATATATATATATATATATAGCCATTACATACCCACTTCGAAAATTATTTCATTGCATTGTAAGACATTAAGTTCTTTTTGTTATTTAAGTCCTATTATTCAGCCTTCGAATAAACTGAAGAATATTCTTAAGACATTCTAAAACTTAAAACAAGACAGAACTTGAATTTCTAGGCTGAAAGTGCATTTATCAAAATTATTTACCCTCCCTTCCCCACCCGCATTGTCGATTTCCTCAAACGGCATTTTTGGCGGATCTCTACCCATCGCAAGAATCATGTTTGAAGAATTCCATTTCTCTTAGTTTATTAGTACTAAAAAACAGATTTTTTTTTTCAAATCTAAAACACCCTCACAACCCCCTTTTTTATGAAAAAGGGAAATTTGAATGTTTTGATGTCATCCAAAATGCCCTAAATGGAGATGAAGTTTCAGAAGAATTAAGTGTGTATGCTCCCACCCCACTTAAACTACAAATACAACTACAACTATCCCCTGCAGAATTCGATTTTTTAAAATACACGTTTTCAGTGGATATCTACTGAACAAATAATGCCGGCCTTTCAAGTTTCAAATCTTTAACAGTTCAAAAACTGTATTTTTTGTTTGTTTATAATGTCCTTGCACCCCTCTTGGAATTCGATTAATGACTTATTTTAAGACTGTAGATCTAATAGTTTCAGAGATCAGTTGGTAAGAGTGTCTCTCTTTTCTCGTATATATACGAGCTTTAAGGCAAAAGTCAAGGCAACTGTTTTTTTTTCTTGAAGATACCAGTCCGGTTGAAAAATGTGACATATACAAACGAAAGGACAAGGTGTTAACTACATGTGTGGAGAATGAATAGCATTGAAATATCGCAACACACTAATTTATTACGGCTGTATACAGGGTAATATGGTCTTCACGGTGCAAAAGAAGGACAACACAGTACACCCATCGTGCTACTGTACGGTATGGTAACGCATTAGTTCCAAGGGCTTCCACTAATTCACTGTGATATTCCATCGCATTTTTCCCTCGGAGAACGGCTATTTTGATGTAAGAACGCTGCTCAACACGGATTACTTCCATCACACAACACTCTCCAACTTACTGATTTCACAGTCCTCGATGTGCTACTACAAGCTATCATCTGTTCTTTTGTATACTACACATTATGCCTGCAGAACTTCCACACGACGCATATACGTTTGTGATTCATGCACATATATACAAGAAAAGAAAATAGTTGCCATGACGTATGCCCCAACTATCGTATATATATATATGCAATCTATACTATAATATTGTATATGTGGTGGAGATTTAGGGTAAGTATTTAATATAGAGTTTTTTGTGTGTGATAATTGTTTTTAAATAAAAAAAAAATCTTTGATAAAACACATACACAATTTTTTAAACATGTCTTTGTAATAAAACTGTGCTTCTAACTTTGTTAGAAATTCATGAACAGCAGATAATTATCTTATTCACTTTGTATCATATGTTTGTGAAAAAAAACTACTTTAGATCCAATTTTATATTCTACATACATGGTAAATGAAAACATCTTATGTAGATATATACTACAGCATGTTTCCATATTTTATTAATTTCCAAATACAATTCTCTTGATCACTTATCTTATATTGTTATCCCTGAACCAGACCTGTTTCTAAAATTTAATTAAATTTTTCAAAGAAGAAAAAACTCTCAGACAAGTTTTATGTTATTTATTACGCCCAACCTATAACCTATGGTTTTGAAACAACGAAACTGCAACCTAAAACTAATTGAAACTGTATATAATGCTCTTGCTATTATGTGTACATTTTCATACAGCTAAAAAAGTAAAACATTGCATAGTAACAAGTCGTTGCAGAATTTCTTTACAGAATTCAATTTCATTTCGTATTAATATTTAACACTTACATCCATGGCACATGACTTTAAAAAGAATTAATGGTACAATTGTTTATTTAGTGTATTAGTTTAGAAACAACTTTTTTAAATAAACTTTTCATTCAAAAAAATAATATAACCAAAAATGAGAAGCTGAAATTGAAATTATATATATATATATATATATATATATATATATATATATATATATATATATATATATATATATATATATATATATATAGGTTTTCCAAATCAAATTTTTATCTAACATATTTAAGCAGTCAATTTGCTTCCAAAATGTATAACATTCTATTATATATAGGTGACGGATTCATGAAATTTTAATCCAAAATAAATCGACTGATTTTGATTATTTTTGTAACTAACGTATTAAGAACGAAAATGTATCTTTATAAACAAGTTTTAAGTCTCAGTAGTTTGAAGCTCCTTATATATTTCAAATACTCTATGAGAAATAACAATTTCTCATAGAAATTCTCATCTGTTAGAAATTCTAATATGGGGTCTTAGAAATTTAAAAGTCAAATGTGAAAGCTAAATATTAATGAAAATCTTAAGTAAGTAAGGAATTTGTCCGAGAAATTATCAAAACGATTTAGGTGAACTAAAATTTGAGCTAACTCACGATTCTAAGAAATAGTATCTACCAATATCTTACAGCAAAACGAAAACTATAGTCGGTTTAATAATAAGGATAGTGTACATTACGTTTTTTCACGTATTTAGATAATTCAATAACAATATGAACTATGTTAAGTGTTTATAAATTAGATTTGTGCTCATTCTGTAAACTGATGGACAAAGAACTAAATTCTTCCAGACACAAATAAGATATGCATAAAAAATTTGATGAAAAAATGAAAGAAAGAGAGGAGAGAAATTACATATGTTTATACAAATTGCTCTTTGTATGTAAATACAAATTCAACAGCTCATAATTTTAAATTAAAATGTGCATTGATAAATATATATCATTTGAATATATGTATGTTTCAATTTTATCCTAAAATTATGCATCAATAAAATATTGATTTATTTTATAATCAATGTTTTTGAGAGTTTTTTTTTTTTTACATACAATATAAATTCCCCCTAGATTTTAAGCAAAAACTTCCCAATTTATCGTATAATTTTTTTGCCATATTTGATAAGTTAATCTATTTTACATTTTGAAACGCATGTATGTAAAATAATAATACGCGATAAAAACACATTAAAATACAGAAATGCACACTTTACCCTCTTTATCTGCTTAAATTTTAGAAAAAAAAATTGACTAAAAGATTCATACTTTAAAATACTTTGCAACGAAAAAATAATAAATATTAATTGAATCAAATGCAAAATATTTTACAGGAATTGTAAAAGTATTCCAGTAATATTTCTAAAATACTTTGAACATTGAAAGTAACAACAGTATCTAAAAAAAGTGAAATGTTTGAATTTCAAAGAAAAATATTTGCGAAAAAAGACAAAAATAGAATTAAAATATTTAAAGGGTTAAAACATGTTAAAAGGAGATAATAGCAGCATAATTTTTTCACAGTAATATGAAGTGAGAGTTTTAATCCCTAAAATATTTGATAAATACTGTCTAGGTTTTTACTATTTTAAAAACAAAAATTATGCATAAAAACATCAGATATTTTAAACAAAATAACTCAAACTGAATTATAGGAACATATATGTTTTCTGCAGGATATCTGCATCGATGTTTAACTTAGAGTGCTTCTTGCTTTAAGAAATTAATCTTTTTCATTTATATCAGTGAAAAGCCTTTTTTACGTCTATGAAAGAAGTTCTTAAATAAATAAAAAATTATTCAATTTTTACTGAATACACTTAGAATAGTACGCCAATATAAGCGTAAAATAATACAGAAATAAGTTTCTTTGTATAAATGCAATCATTGTATATCGGATTAATATTCTAAATTTTAAGAAAATGTTGTGTAATTAAAATACTTGTTATATTTTCAGCAGAAAAAAAGAGCTACCGTTTTTACTTCATCACTTACTGATATTTATAAAACTTAATGTTATTATTCTAACTGCAATATAGAAAAAACGAATTCTATAGCTAGGATGACTTATTTCATTTTAAACAAATTTCACAAAAGCGCGATCTTGGGTTAGGTATATTCTGATTAGGAATTTGGATCATAACCGAATAAAAGAAAATAATATTTCCTTTAAGGAGCTGCTTGAAAAAACAAATTCATAAAAATTTTCTGCCCTTGAGTCAGAAATATAGTTCTAGTCTATCTAAATTGTATAGTTGTAAATGAATGCATTACTCGTCTTTGAAGCAGCAGCATTAATATCGACATATGTACTCCAAAAAAGATAGTAAAATTCCTTACATGTATATATATATAATTTCAACTACATTGTCATAACTTCAAAACTACATTTTATACTAATGTTCTGTATTCTAAACTAACCCTGATTTAATTCACAAGGCCGTGTCAAGGTAATGGGCTTGTGTCTGGCGTGTATTGGGTTCGAGCCTAGTACCACTAAAGACCCACCGTCGTCCAGAGGTGCCGATGAACGTCAAATGTGTCGAGGCTCAAACGCACTTTGTAACTTTTATTTCTTAAGGAAAATGAGAAATATCTCAAGGGAGATTCCATATTTGGAATAAATTAAGTATACTTATTTGAAGTGAGTGAAAATTTCTCTATGGTGGAATAATGTTACTGTAATTTACTGTTTAAATTACAGTTCTCTAGGTTGTTACGGGGCCTTATCGGTACTTCTATTAATAATCCTCTTGGTATATTTTTGGGGCCAGAATGACAATTCTTTTCAACTAACACAAGAAGAGAACGTGGTTATGCAGATTAGGAATTGTATATATTGGTGCGTTAGTATTCGCGTGTAGCTCCAGGTAAATTTCTAAGAGTTCTATGAGTCAGTCTAATATTGCCAGTGAAGTTGATTTCTAAGTTGCTGCGAGACCAAAAGATTATCACTTAGCCGGATCAAGTTGGATCAAAGAATATATTGACGATATAAGGACTGTAGCTGTTCGCCTGGGATAGTGGTAAGATAATTTAGATTAAGATTTAAGACTAGAGGGGATTCTAGTAAGTTAGGAAATCATCTATAGATATAGATTCGGTGGTTTATTGCGCTATTTGTTATCATTACAGTTTGTGTCTCATTACTCCTGATCATAAGCCTCCTAGACTAGTGTTGTTTTCATAAATATGAATTGAGATCATGATAAACTAATTTTAATTATGGGAGGTGTTAGTGATCAATCTTTCATTCCCTCAAACATAGGTCGCGGGGATGATAAAGAGAAGATACCCCCAGCCCATGGGGTAACACAAGGTGACTGCGGTAGCCTAGCTGTCAAGGATACAGACGTGTGGCAAACATATCATGAGTTCGAACTTAATGCCGCTGAAGACCCTCCATGCAAAGGGGGTCGAGGATCAAACACCCTTCCTAGGTGTGGTGTGTAAAAAGAGAGGGGTTCCAGCTTAGTTGTCATTTTCATCACTTGACCAAGGTTCAAATTTACAAGGTCCGTCGCCAAAAGCCCTTGAATACCTGAATACTACGACGCTAGAAAAACTCACAATGCTTCTTGAAATACTTCTATGCAATTTCATAGCTTCATATCTTTAGTTAAAATAATTTAATATTAATTGATAATGCTGCTAACTGGTCTAAGCTTTAAATTTTTGTTTGAATCATTGTATCTAGCAATTAGTGTTTTATTGCTCTTTGATTAAGTATTAACATTTTTTTACATTATGGATTTAGATAGCTACCATCTTTTATATTTAATAAGATTTTGCTCACCAATGTTAACAAAAGAGAAAAGGTTTGCAATCTTTATTAAAACTTATTTTGTTATAAAGTTGTCCTAAGTCAATAATGCTAATAATACTAAAACATCGATCTCTTTATAGCTACTTAAATGTCAGTGATTCATTTTTAATTTTTTTGTATTCAAATCATTTATGTCGTTCAAGAAGATGAGTACATTAATATATATATATTAATATACTCCTCTACTTGAACGACATAAATCTCTACTAAAGAGAGGTGAATAATCAATAATCAAAACTGAAAAAAACTGCAGCTGCAAGATAACCAGACATAATATTTTAGGAAAGATATATGTCAAATTAAAAATGTAATAGAGTTTAAAATATAAAAATATGGATGCTACAGTATTATAAACATTGCTGACTTAGGACAGCTCTTATATATAAAATAATCTACATAAAAGTGGAGTTGAACATGTTTTGTGGCCAGCCAACCTTCCCACTTTATGTTAATAATACTGAGCAAAAACCTATTCAAAATAATGGTTAGAAAATCCATTACAAGAAAAAGGTAACTTACCTAAAAACTGCATTCAAAAATGCAGAGCCCCAGCTAAATTTGAGTACAATAAACAGGTTATTGCCAGATTCTGGACCCAAATGCAAATTCAAAGCATGGGTATGGCTCAATAGTAGCACTTAGCAAAAGTATGGAAATAATTGAAATAAAAAATAAAAAAGAGTGTTTACATACTACCATTACTTTAGGTAAACTAGGATTTTATATGAATTAAAATAATAATTAATTTTATCAAATATTAGAATATAGAGATAAAAATATCTAGGGAAAATGATACATTTATAATAATAAACTATTAATATTCTAAGGAATTGTAATCCTTACTATAAAGAATTTCTTTATTCAAATAACTATTAATAAAATTGAGTATTTTTGAATTAAGCAATATTTAGTGAAATTTTAGTTTTTTTTCTCTGATTTTTTAAACTAAAACTTTATTGCGTTGTATATAATTCATAACGATATTTCTGAATATATAGAAACATGTACATTACTCTACAAATGAGGTACTTTTATAATAATGAATTTGAATTCTACTCTATTTTATCATAAATATTAGGGGAACTAAAACATTATCTTTTAATTTAATTTCTGTATCGAAAAAATTTGCTTCATATTTGTTACTATTTGTCTGTATTAAATTAAGATATTGTGAATAAAAATTAGTGTTTGTTTTAAAATTGTCTTGCGGTCCAAAAATGATAATATCATCTGTATAAGGAAAAATGTAATATTCAGAATTATCAATGAATTTTTTAAAAAATAATGTTAATACAAATTGGCAAGACAGTTGCTAGCTGAGCCACCTTGTGGTAAGCCTTTAATCTGTTGATAGCAGTTCCCATTAAAACACATAAATATATATATATAGTTATCTTTCGGTACAAACCTAAAAAGAGAACCAAATCTATCATAATTAACATTTTTAAATAAATTATATTTTTGTAATTTTGCAACTATATTAATCACATAATACATTTTTATGGAGTTTACTATTTTTAAGTATGGCTGTGGATTTAAGGTTATGTATTGTAACATTAATGTTCCATGAAGAATTTTGCCTCATTTTTTGATATATGCATTACAAACATAACTGCTTTAAACTTGTGTATATACATATATATATATATATATATATATACACACACATATATATATATATATATATATATATATATATATATATATATATATATATATGCAGTTACTATAGGAATAATTCATTACAACTGGAAGCAAATACTGCCAGTCAAAGTAAGAAAAAGCCCACATTTCTGTAACTCCAAAGGAAAAATGAAACCCAGCAAACCAAAATATGCATCCTAAAAGAATGAAAACAGTTTTCACTTTTTTTTAAGATGCATACTTTTGTATATTGTTTATGGAGATTTCCCTTGGTAAATCTAACCAGTAAATGGCACTGAAGAAAGAATAGTGTGACGTAAACATAGCATAACTCAGATGTTCTGTCATAAAGCCTGATACTACAAATAGATGAGATGATAATTCATATTAATTTTGATTTTCATAAATTGGTTTTTTTCTTAGTATGGTTAATAACTATATGTATCTTACTTTCCTTCTTACTATGATTCTCTCTCGTTGTGTGTATATGTAAAAATAATGTAGTTTATTATATGTTATGTGTTTTTTATAACTTTAGTTACATCACACTCAACATATAGCAGCTTTGACTATACATTTTCTATAAGTGAAGAAGAAAGGGGATTTTTAGAAATACACAAAACGAAAATTTCTCTCGACAAGTGTAAACAAAAAGTTAGCGCTAAGATGTTTATTATATCTACATTCAATGATTTTTCTTTTAATTTTAATGGTACATATTTATGTAATACTAGATATAGCTTTTAGTTTTCGTAGAAGAAAAGACATTTTCCTCTGCTGTCAAAGAGATACCTTTATTACGTATGAGGAAAGTATTTCTATTGTTAGTAGTTTACCAAAATGGAAAGTTGTTGTGACTTATTTTGTTTAAGAAATAGATGTCGCTGTTTCAACAGCGGTATTGTACAATTGTATCCCCGAGAGTATAGAAGAGGAAGAGTGGGGTTTATGAGAGGATAGAGAGGGGAGCACATGAGGTAGAGTCTGAAAGGAATATTTGTGAGGTCGAATGGGACATGAGACAATTTAGTTTTAGTTAGTAGTTGTAAAATAGCATTGTTATTTGTTACTGAAAAGTGGTAGTTTATTGTAAATAGTAATACTAACTGTAACATATTTCGTTCATGGATCAGTGGAACTTATATTCAAACACTTCGAGAGAAACACTTCATAAAACAAGGTAACCCAGATTTCTGTTCCGTTTTTCGAAGCGAATTAATTGCATTTGACATTGTAGTAGAGAAAATCATGAGCGAAATTAAATACGAAGACCTCTGGATTCTATCTGGTAGTCATAGTTCAAATCAACACCTTAAAAACTGGGACCACATAGGAGATAAAATTAGTTTATCTATTCTACTAAAAGTTAAGCTCATCTCCCACTATCACAAAGTGCATTTTCAATGGACCCCGAGCCATGTCAATATCAACGGAAATAAATTGGCTGGCCCTCTTGCAAATGGAAACTAAACCATCCTTTCCCTTACCACCTCAGATCTCTCATATTTAGAATTATTCTCAAGGCAAAAGATCCAAAAATAAAGAAAAAAACTGTCAAAACCTCCGTTTCATACATGGTATAAAGGCAAAAGACTAGGGCTTTAATTATCTCTTCCTTGTGTCAGACAGTCCAGTACTTGCATGTCCCTACTTCCCATTGGGCATTTAAAAAGTCTTATTTTTTGGTGGGGAGGCAATAAGAGGTTTCCTATTTGCCGTAAATGCAAGATAGTACAGACTTCACCTCAGCACATATTTAACTAGACTGGAAATATATCCATATTAGTCCACTTCTAGTATCGGACTTCATTAAAGTCAACGGTTTCGCTGATCTGGTCTGACTTTGTATAGCCAAATGGTAGATTAGTAACAAAAGCAACAACAACATATTTAGTTCAAATTAGAAACAGATTGTCATTTACCATGCTGTAAGGGTTATATTCGGTACGACTAAATCCTTGTAATTATTTATCAATTGTGTTTCAAGTATTAACTGCCTACTTATTCCAATTAAACTTATTATCGAGGAAATGTTTCCTATATTTAAGTGGACATGTTACAATTTTGATATATGTAAGATGACATGATACAGTTTTGAAATATTTAAGTGGACATGGTACAATTTTTATATATTTAAGGGAACATGGTATAATGAAATCAATCTTTGATTTAATGATTTCTTAAAAAAATCGGTTTCCCCTATGCATATACGTTATGCTTTTGAATTCAAAATACCTCCAAAAAGTTGACCAGGTTTTTTTTTAGGGAAAAATTCAAACAATTATCAAGTGATATTAAAATACGACTCATCTTACAATAATTGAGGTACATACATGTATCCTCATTTACGAGTACGTCAAACAGTGTTCGACAGAAAGTGATATGTGTTATGAGATAACATGAATGGTATTCGTAAAATACTTTTTTTTGTGAATGCTTATTGAAAATTCCTTAAAAAAATGTAAAAATTCTAAACTCACGGTTTTCTTTTTATAAAAAATAAGTATTTCTTTTGTTTAAAAATATATATCAACTTTTGTTACATGCACTAAAAGCAATAATGAGAAAAATATCAAAGCATTTAGCACAATAAAAAAGTGACCTTAGTATTATAAATACAGATAAACTAGTTTTTTTCTTAATAAAATCAATAAATATTTTTTTTTTATTTTCCATTAGGCTTGTGGATAAAAACAACATAAAAGTTACATCTCTGGGTTTTTTAGACACGTAACTTTCTAATTTTGGGAGATTACAGAAAAGTATATAAAGAATAATTTAAGCTAAAAAAAAATTAGGACTGATTTTTTTTTGCCGATTTTTGTGAATTGAACTGTACTGTGTCTTTTTAATATATTCTAATGAAGCTAAAGATATACCATCCTACAGTAAATGAATAGTATAAAATGGAATGTTCCATTTATTTCTAATTCGTACACTGGATTTCGCAGGATTGAAAAAACTTCTACTTAACTTGCTTTGACCAGTCAGAAAAGATGTCGAAAGAATTTTGAGCATGAAGAAAAGTATTTGAAAGATTCTTGTCCTGGAAGCTAAGCAGAATATAATCATTTAAGATGTTAGTGTCACGGCAGAAAACATTTTGGAACTCTAAAACAAAATCATTGAGAAGAATGGACCCGAAAATTGATCACAAAAATTTTCTGATACAGTGTTGTGTTTTAAGAACACCCTTCGTGTTTTTGTTTTCAGAATATTTTAAAAATTTGTAATCAGATTTTTGTGTACAGTATCTTAAAGATTACTAGTATAAAAATTCAGTTTATGCTAAGATTTCCAAATTATATTTAAAAATACACATTTTTATTTTAGCTCCATATCATGTATTTTCCGAGGTATGATAAAAAATTATGTGTTTTTAAAAAAGCAACCAATTTCCTCATAAAGTTAACATGAGTATTTTGTGCGTAAAATTTTCTGATACAGTGTTGTGTTTAAGAACATCCTTCGTGTTTTTGTTTTCAGAATATTTTAAAAATTTGTAATCAGATTTTTGTGTACAGTATCTTAAAGATTACTAGTATAAAAATTCAGTTTATGCTAAGATTTCCAAATTATATTTAAAAATACACATTTTTATTTTAGCTCCATATCATGTATTATCCGACGTATGATGAAAAATTATGTGTTTTTAAAAAAGCAGCCAATTTCCTCATAAAGTTAACATGAGTATTTTGTGTGTAAATTGGACTCCATTAAAGCTATTTTACATACCTACACTTAATTTTGTACGTGACTTTCACTCAGAAATAGTGCTTGTAACTTAGCTTGCTTTTACTCTAATAAAGAGGGTCTTAAACTTTTTCGATCGCAGTGGACCTCCTTTATTTACCAGCCTGACATCACGGCCGCAAAAATCCTGAACAGCTCTCCCTCACCCTTAACACCTGACTGAGTGATGTAAAAGTTACTTAATAATCCTAAGGTTGCCTTTGCTACTTATACAGACTTACACGCACATGTGTTTCAACTACTTTTTTTTTCAAAATATTACTTTGTAGTTATGGCCATAGGGTTCCAAACAAAAAAACTGAACTGATACTCTCAATCGAAATACATACTCTAGAAGAGTTTTCTTCATTAGGTGCAAATTAGTGATCTTGTCCAGGATGACACATATTTCAATTTTTCCTCGAGGGCTTTCAGAGTCTGTAAAAGAGAGAGATAGAAAGATAGGGAGTAGTTTCTAAAGGGACCCCTAGAAGGGCTCTGTGGATCCCTGGGAGTCAGTAAACTACAGTTTAAGAGCCACCCACTGCTCTAATACATTCCAATAAAAGGGTATTACAGTAATATTATGACTTTGGCCACTAGTATTTTGTAATCGGTGGCGCATTAAACCAAGGACCTTATTCTTATAAAGTTCTTATTTACCTAATATTAACTATGCACATTAATATTCACTAGTGTGCTTTATGTTAATTAGAAATGAATGCCCTCACATTTAGCTTGGTCAGCAAATAAATAAAGGCTGTTTGGCTCAGAAGCTTTCCTTGGCATATGATTGTGGCTTAGAGTTGAGAGGTAAATCTCCTTTGTGAAAATCTCGATTGAATTGAATTGAATTGATTTGAATGCGAATTTTAATGGCGCAAGGGCCAACTTTGGCCAAGCTGCGCCAAACTGTGAAATGTATACATTTCATAATGTTTATCTGTGGTCTGGATGTGAAAATCTGTGATTTAGACGGGAAAAGAAAGAAAGGATAAATTGAATGACTAGAAAGAGGGTCGAAAATAGAGAAGGATCACTAGGGTACTCCGGGTTCGTGAAGCCCGTGTTTAACAAAGAGAGTAAACCCATTGGGAGAAGGAAAAGATCACTATGGTACCCCGGGAGCGTGAAACCCGCACTTACCTAAAGTAGGTGAGGCCCCTGAGGGGTGAGAAAATCTGGAAGGAATATTATTGGGAACATACAATGGTAAAATATGTATTTCTTACCTTTGGCCTTAGTCTTTTATAAGGTTTAAGGATTGTTGTCTTGAAGAAAAAATCTGTTATCCTTGAGGGAAGTAGATAAAAACACACAAAAACTGAATTAAGCATTTTTAAATAATATTCAAAAAGGATTATTTCGTTCAAAATACCTTACCTTGAAATTCTTATGAAGAACAAACAATATTTTATCTTTGCAAATATTTGCGCCTGACTAACATGTAAAACTAAAGTAATATTCAATATTTTAACATTTCTGTAACTTTCTGTTATTCTCATAACCTTCATTTTAATTTAACATTAGCATCACAATATTTTCATCACTTAAATGTAATTCTTATATAGCGAACAACAAACGAGTGTGTGTGGGGGAGGGGACATTAAATACTTAATTTAATCTAATTGCGAATTTTTGCTGGGGTATCTAAAGCAATTTCAATTTAAATATTTAAACAGATCGGAAGTGCTTTCTTTAGAAATAATTATTGACTAGGAACACTGTTAATTCAGTGACCTTTGTTAAGTATGCTGTAATTGTTTCTGCATATTAATTTGAGAAAAGTGTCAAAACCTAAGTTTCTGTAACATACCATTTTACTTCATTTTGCTCAATGGCATCTTGGATGAAGTAATGGAAATCAATTCGCAATTTATAAGCTGCTTATTTTAATTTGATGTAGAAAGCAACTTAGAGAATATATTGCTGCAATATTATTTGACCTTATGAAAGCTGGATTCAATGTTGTACATGATATTATGGTTAGTACATAAATTAATTTTCGGATGAGATAAAAAAGGATACTACGTATTAAATTTGTGTGTTATTTTTCTAATTTTTAATTAAAACATTAATTACAAAAAAAGAAAAGTTTCTTTTTTTTCTTTTTCAATTGGAAGATAAAAAAAAAGTTTAACACAAAAGAAAAGTATTTTTTTTTTACAATTTGCCTTGTTACATTACATGCATTATATTCATGATTAAAATATAAAACAAGTAATATAAAAATAAAAAAATTAAGCCAATTTCTACTTAGGTCAAAAAAGAAAAATTTCTCTTATAGTTACTTTTAATTAAATAATTACAATTAATAGAAATATGTATATACATATGACAGAATCACAAGAATAAGTGGCTGAATAGAAAGAGATTTTTCATTTTCCTTTCTATATATGTTGTTGTACAATTAATTTTCTTTATTACTTTTTATTCATTCATAAACTACATTCTCAGAAATTAGACCATCCCAGTTAGGATTCAAACCCACGACCTTTGGATTAAAAGTCCAACGCGGTATCTATTGCACTACAGGCGAGCGATTTTTCCTTTTTATATATGTTTGACTATTATTTTAGTTTGTTACTAATTGTTCATTAACTAAGTTAAATTAATGAGTTAATATTTGAAAAAACCTGTATTAATATCAAGTATCATCCACTGGAAGTTTAAAAAATGTATTTGGACGTGAATGGATGAATGGAAAGTATTTTATCAATGAATGAAAATTTTAACAAGATATATATATATATATATATATATATATATATATATATATATATATATATATATATATATATATATATATAAAGGAGAGTATGAACTGAAAGTAAGAATTGAAAAAATAAAGTTTCTAATCAGAGTATAATAAAATAATGAACTACATTTATCCCTAACAGTTGAGTCAATTGATTCTTTAATTGTTTTCTCCAAAAATAATGGATAACTTAATATTTCTGAATTTTTGGAAATTGTATTTCACATTTTAACTCATCTTATCGTATTTAAACTTTCGCTATGATGTATGGAAAATAAATCGTCTTTAGTAAATTTAACAAAACAATTTCGAAATGTAAAAATATATTAGGTTCAAATCCAATTTAAAACAGTGTATTCTACTGCGTTAACTTAATGTTATTTTTAACAAAATGTCACTAAAAACAATTTCTAGCTATATATAGGGTGTTTTTTTTAGAGGTATAAAACTTTATATTGCAATAAAACAACGATGTATTATTCAATTGACATGAATTTTTTTATTCGAAAGATAATATTGTGGCATTACATTTTAAATATGATTAATCAAGGCGTAGATTCGTCTAATGGGCCCAAAATGAGGTTGCCGTTGTTCCCGATTTTCATAAGCGAATTGTTTTAGCGATGAAGCGCACTTCTGGTTGAATAGCTACTTCAACAAACAAAACTGCCGAATTTGGAGTGAAGCTAATCTACAAGTGTATGTCGAAACACCGTTACATCCAGAAAAACTGACTGTTTGGTGCGCTTTATGGGCTGGTGGAATCCTTCTTCAAAAACGATGAAGGCCACAACGTTACAGTCAATGGTGATCGGTTCAGAGAGCCATGATTACTAACTTTTTCAATTGGCCTCCAAGATCTTTTGATTTAACACCGCTAGACTATTTTCTGTGGAGCTATGTAAAGTCATTGGTCTATGCGGATAAGCCACAAACGCTTGACCATTTGGAAGACAACATTCACCGTGTTATTGCCGATATACGGCCACAAATGTTGGAAAAACTCATCGAAAATTGGACGTCCAGATGGGACTACATCCGAGCCAGCCGTGGCAGTCATATGCCAGAAATCATATTTAAAATGTAATTCCACAAGATTATCTTTCGAATAAAAAAAATTCATGTCAATCGAATAATACATCGTTGTTTTATTGCAATTTAAAGTTCTATACCTCTAAAAAAACACTCTATATATATAGTGACAGAAACTAGATTAAACACTTCTCAGAGCACTAATTAACAAAATCTATTTTTATTTATTTCAAATAATTTACTGTTACTCAAATAAGTTGCTGTTGTGTTCAAAGGCTTTCTAGGTCGGCAATACGGCAATGGAAGGAATGAAATCCAAAATCCAATTGTCGTTGACATTATCCTAACTGCCATGACTTCACCGTAGTTAATGTTACATGTGTACAGATGCCCAAAATACATTGTTTAATAGCAGTTCATATTTATGTAACATAAGTAAAAATAAAAACAAATTAGCGTAGAAGGAGAAGCGAAGTATTCGGTGGCAGTCTTTTAAACAGTAGTTCGCTACGCCATGGAGGAATAATATGGACTGTTGCTTCCCGAGCATCTGGTAACACATTATTTTCCATTCGTTATTTGCATGTCTGTAGTGTACCTGTCTGTTTGAAGTTTCTGAAATACTATTTTTTAATGCTAAATAAGTTGTAGTCTTGTTATAAGATTGATATTTTGAAAGTCAATTATTTTAGAGTTAACAGTAAAGCTAGCTTCCTCAGACTTAATAATGACAAAATACTTAATTTCAATAAATATTACAAAAGTAAAAACAATTAATATTTATTTTTTATTAAATTAAAATTGTTTATTTCGCGCTTATATATTTTTAGGCATGAAAACTTGTGTAATCAGTTAATATACTAAAATTTCCTGATTTTAGTTTTGTTTTATTGAGAGCTATTGCAAAGACGGATATATATAATAGTTTCCTTTTAAAAAAATCAATGTATATCGCATTTCTAGTAAAGAAAAAGCACTATTTCTCTTCGTGGGACGTATTTCGTAATAAATACATCAAAGCCTTTACTTGCATTAATTGATACTAATTTGCATCTCGTTATACGTATCATTAAGTTGTGAAACCATATTTGGCACGTAAAATGATCTTAAAGCAATCAAATTAGTATGTAACGCTTCACGCATCGTTGATCAAATGCTCTGAGGTTCATTATAGTCTCATGCAAGGAATTGTTAAAATTATATTAGCATTTCAAAATTGCATCTTCCGTGTAACATAATTGAATACAGCTTAAGGCGTGATTAATTATCGAGCTGGAACATGATGAGATATGTTAATAGAAGCCACTAAATATCTGAATGAATGTTCCTTCATTATTACAATCAGTTTCTTTGTCTTCGTTTTATTTATAGAATTATTAACATTTTATTCTAATTTTTCACTAATAGCTATTTTTGAAGGTGTAATAATATTTCATTATTTTCCTATAAAAGCAATCAAAGCCAAGTTTCTTTTTGATTAAATACAAGCTAAAATAATTTCACATTAAAAAAATGTGAGAAGTTTTTCATATAATTAAAATACACAGAAAACAATGTCAATATAAAAAAAGCAACAAAAAACACATTTCTTAAAAATCAAGTTTTATGAAATGTTACTGGAATAGTTTTTGTAGTTTAAACAAACAACTCTATTTTATTGCAATTGTTTAAAACAAGAACAAACAAAATAGTATTTCTCAATATACTTACTTGCTGATACTTTTCGAATTAATTCAGTTATTGTAATGAACTAGTCGTTACATGATGTTATTATTTCATGATGTCATTTAACAAAATACATTGTTTTGAAGTTACTGATACATAAGGCATGACAATAAGCTTTCCTATGTTTAAAAAACATTCTTTTAGCCCTCGTCTCTTGGTTTTAAAAATACTTGAATTTCAAAAACTGAAGTCTATTTAGAGTTAGATATGTACTAAACAAAAGAAACTTGCTTACTTAATTTCAATCATGTGTAATGGACAACACGCGCCGTCCATTAATGTGAGAGGGTAGGAAGGAAGATTAGCCATACAGAACAAACTATATTTCTTCACAATTATCGACACGACACTGATTCAATAACTCAAGGTATGAAATGCACCAATTACCAAATATGTGAAATCATTGCGAGGTAGACGAGTTACGAGAAGACATATCAATAAATTGGATCACTTAAGTCCAGACAGTACAAATTCTAATTCAAATCGACCTAATACAATTTAACACTTAATTGACCAAATTATCAATCTTAATATTAATGAAATAAGCTACGAATTGTTCTCGTCTAACTCGACATTGATAAATCACTGCTATCCTATAACAATCAAACATCTCTCCCTCTAACTTGAAAGTTTAATATTTATATACAAGTCTGGATTTACATAATTATATCTTCTTCGCAGAAGGAAGGTTTATAAAACAATAGTTTTAAAGATACATTATTACCCAATAGGACTATTAGAAGAAAGAACGCGGATAGACCCGTTACACCTGTAAATCTAATTCTCCCAAAACGGAAATATTTAATCTACTCTACCTCCGTACCGCCCCATGAGAGTCGATTTCCAAAACATCCGTTCTTAGTGGGTCTCTACTGAACACAAAGAAGCATTTTTTTTAAAATCAAATTTCGAATATGTAGGTATAATAGTACAAAATGAGTTTTTGTCAGCTACGCTTCCTGGCACCTCGTGACATCTTTCAAGTCGATTTGTAAAAACCCTTTTCTTAGCGGATTACTACTCAACAAAAGAAGCTTGCTTGCCAAACGTCACGTTTATAGGTCTAAGAGTTTGGGAGAACTCGTGATGAATGACAGAGTGAGCCACTTTTCTTCTTTAATATATATATATGAATATGAATTTTAAGCAATTAAAGAGTTTATTTTTATATGAGATTCTTTGCATGATCTCTTTCCGTACTAAAACTCTTTCTGATTAGGAAAGTTTAATGTTTATTACAAGACATATAATACTCTTAATAAAATAGAGCTAGTATTATTTTAAAATTCTGTTTGTCATGATTATTTTCATATGCTCATGCAATCTTCTCTCTTTTTTTATATTAAGTTTATAAAATATATATCTCTCTCTTTATATATATATTTATATACATATATATATATATATATATATATATACATATATATATCTTTGACAAAGAGGTGTTAAAAGTAAATAAGGTACATGAATAGTTATCGATGCTTTTTCAGCAACATTGTCCAATAAAATAGTTAATGGAATTGTCTTGTCTATTGTAATTAATGTGCAACGAAACTCTCAGAAACTATATTTTACCAGAAAACCCAAGCATTTATTGCACTTTTTTTCGTAAAAAGCATTCGTCTTCGTTCTGCATTGTTTATTTTCAGGCGTTAAAGTAGATTTGAAAGAGAAAGGTAAGAAATATTATTTGCAACCGTATTATCGCAACCGTATTGGTGACGTTATAAGTCGAGCAAGACGCATGTGAAATCGAGGTTGCCAACTTGACGAGTTATCTTGACATTGTTGAGGTAGTACGTAAAGACCTATATATATATATTAGTTATTGGCTAATCTAGAACTTTTTATTTAAAGAAAGAAAACTAAATTGTCACTGATAAAAGAGTAATTAGCAATTATTTTATAATTTTGTAAATTTAATTAACATGGATTATACAATTAATGAATAAAATAGTTACGAAAAATTACTCTCCTCGACTATTACTCGTATTTTATCTGTGGTCTTTATTTTCAACTTTCTGCAGCCTGATAGTATCTCGGGGACTATAGACACAACAATTAAATCATTAGTAAAAGAAATTTTGTCTCAGTTTTGAAGTAAAATAAATTATTTTCTAAGAAATACTGAGATAATATACAACACTTTATTTTGATTGATTGATTGAATATTAACGTCGCACTGTTCAGCTACACGAGGGCTTTTGGCGACGGACCACGTAATTTTGAACCATGGTCAAGTGACGTGGACGACACCTGAGCTGGCACCCCCTCTCCTAACTACCACACCACACCAACGGGAGGACGTTTCAGCTCTCGACAGATTTAACGTGCATCGCTGCCCTACACGGCGGGTCTTTAGTGGTACTGGGCTCGAACCCGTGACAAAGCAAGCCACGGTCCGATACCTATACCACTCGGCTACCACGGCCACCACTTTATTTTGAAATCCAAAATAAAAATACCTTACAACGTTATTTTTAAAGTGTTTCAATAGTGAGAAAGGTTTGGCAATACACTTCTTTGTAATGAATTAATTTTTGGAAGTAAATGAGTGGTTAAACAATATAACTTATTTTAAAGCAAGATTAATATGAAAATAACAGCAGAAAATTTGTACTTAATATATGTATGCATATTCTTTCGCATTTAGGTTGCTAGTAAATTTTATAAACGAAAAACAAAGTAAATTGAAATTTGTCCATGTATTTCATCTTATTATTATTTATTAATTATGTAGGGTATTAAATAGTGTAATAAACATTAAAATATTACAAAAACTAGCTAAAGCTTGATTCATGACATGAAATGAACAAAACATTGTAATGTGATGTATTATATTACTTCTACATATTGCAAAAACCCTTAGAAGACAATAAATATAAATGGAGTCAGAGGGAATTTTTTAAGCAAAAAAGTTTAACTATTTTTCAAGAGATTATATCATAGCTGGGATAGCATCATTCAATAAAATTAATTGAGAAAGAGTGACAATGTTTTATTATTTTTTAAATGGAACTGTAATTTTAAGCCTCAAGAATTACATTTAGAATTGTGATGTTGAATAATGAACAATAAAAAAAAATTCTGATGAAGAATAATTGTATTATTTTTAATATTTAAAGCGAAAAAAGACATCAAATGTTTTAATCCAGCAGGTGAAAATCGAGCGGGGTTATTTTCAATAATTTTTTATAATTATTTTTAATAGTACGCAATAAAAATCGTAACAGAAAATATACTCACCTACTTTCAAGGACACAGAAAATATTCAGTTATCCACTGGGAATTCAGACAAAACAAGTACCTTAAGATTAAAAACGTCCGTCACTCCCATTAAAGAGGGAGATATGTCCGAAAAATATATTTTTTAGTTCACATTAAGATTGTCAAACAGGAGGATAGTGTCAGGGCCATTGGTAACAATTAAACAGTTTTTTCGATCTGACATCGCTCCATCAATATGATAAAAAAATGATGTAAAACGTTTTTCATTATGCTTGGCTTAGAAATCCCTAAATGAAAAAAACAAATACATAAGAGCAGGGACGTAACTAACCGTAAGCTCGAAGGTTTACATTCTGCTGCCTACAGCTGATGCAATAATATATAACAGTGATGAACTTTTTATCTTCCCATTATGGGTCTGGGTTTTGTCTTTCCTCTGTTGCATTTTCCCTTTGAAAGAAAACGTAATAAAAAAAACCTCATCATGGGATTACAGCAAATCGAATAAAACGTTTTTTTATTTGGTTATAGTCCGTTTTTGAAAACTTTTTTTTATTTTTGATTATGTAAAATCGAGATAATATATATATATATGTATATTGTGTAAATGTGTATTTTTTTATTTTGTCCTGTTTTACCTCCCTAGTAAACAAATTTTTTAAATCTTTTATTTTCGATATGCTCTGAACTGAGAAACACTGATGTAATTAAATAGTGTAATAAACATTAAAATTTTAGAGCTTGAATTAAATGAACAAAAAACTGTAATTAATAGATGTTTAACTATTTTTCAAGAGATTATATTTGGGATACAACTATTTAGTTTCTTAACTCTCCCGCTAGTATTAATTTTCAACTGATGGCCGAAAGAAATCCAACGGTTGGATTTACTAGCGAACCCCCACTGTTTATTCAATGAAAACACATAGGAGAATGATTGGTTTTTTACAAAAAATAGTAAAGAAGTAACAAATTGAGCTTTTATTTAAATGTAAAAACTGTAATTAATATGTATATACAACTATTTTTTTTTTCTTTTCTTCTTTTGCACTTATATTTTCAAGACTTAAAAAAAAAAAAAAAAATGGAGAAAGCGTTACACTATAACATAGTGCATATAATGTAATATAAAGTAAGTAAATATTAGTGGTTCTTGTCCATCAAAACTCAGTTTCTACAGTCACATTATATTTAGATATAAGCATATTTTACATTACTAAATACTCTTAAAAATATTTTTAGTGATGTTTCTGATTTATTCATAGATGTGCTTAGTTTGAATGATTATTTCTAACAAATTTTTTAAATTCCCCCTTTTGGTCATGGTAATTTGAAAGTATACGCCAACATATTTAACATGATTCCTTTCAATCTGTATAACTGCAATGTGGGTGGTGAGCGGTGTTGAATATCTCATCCTTTTATGTTCAAAATTAAATATATAAAGAAAATATCTGAAGGTTAAATTGCGTGCTCTAAAAATCAACTTGCTTCTTAATTTTATTTCCTTTCATGTAAAGCTACACTTTGCAACTTCATTCATTTGATTTATGTTTTTTTTTCATTGTTCTGATTGTATAAATTCATTGCTTTGTTGAGGTTGCTTCAAAATGTTAGTTGTGTTGCTTAATTATTTAACTTTGATTTTGCATTTTAATTTGTTTTGTAACTTTTGGTATTTATCTTTTACTTTATTTGTCTTACTTTGCTTATTTTACTTATATTTGTAAGCCCGGTGTGATACTTTTGATCCACAGTATTATTTTATCTGTCTTCAATACAGAAACGAATGATACTGCCATGAAGATTACGTGTAAAATATAGAGATTTAGAATATAAATTAAAATGAAAACTCTTAGGTATTATTACAATACCATATATAATATGCAACAGCATTGCGCGACATGACTTCTTGATAGTGTTTCACTATAAGAAGACCATAAAGCTAAGAAATAAATCTCTTTTCTTCGTTGCTTCCAAGATGCTTTTCCCACCCCCTCCTTTTTGGCAAATGTTTAATATAAAAAAAAAAGAGAAAAAGTATCGTAATGACAATTTATTTCGTATCTTTCAAACGGCTCTCAGATTATGGTATTTCGATTGACATACTGGCATAAAGTTAACAGGTCCCATTTAGAATTTCGTAAGATTTTTTCATGAAACAGATTAGTAGAAAGGAATTTAAAATAGATTGCTAACGTGATGGAATTGAAATTAAAAAAAACATCATTTTTAATTATTTGACATATATATGATGAGACTGGCAAGGAAAAAACATATTTTTTTAACAACTTTGTTTGTTTTGTTTATAAATCTAATTATGTATGCCAACACAGTTAGTAATACTAGTACTAGAGATCATGTCGTATTACTATTCCTCGTTCTTACTTCCTGCATAATGATAGAACAAAACTTAAACACTACAGTAAATTATTACCTAATATTCAAATAATAGAACTACTAACTCCACACACACACACACATGTGATAAGGAAAAGGTAATATTTTACATAACGCCATTTATTAATGATGTTTGAAACATAGTCATGAAAAATAATAAAATAAATGATTAAATACCCTAAAATCTACCATGTAACGTGCTTTTTAACACATAAAATAACATCGTAGTTTACGAGAGTGTTTTATACGCCTGGTGTATAAACGATAGCTTTAAAAATAAAGAGACGAGTATTAAAAAAAACAGACTTCTACTTATATCGAAGTATTATTTATTTAAAAAGAAATGACATTCCTTATGAGCTTAAAGTGTTACAGTTCTAGAAGTTCTCTATTTTTTTCATAAGCATCTTCATAAGCATCGCGAATGAAAACAGAAGATGAGTGTTATAAGGCGAATATACCTAATAATTTTAAAAAATACAATAAAAATGTATGGGTACATGTTATAAGCTGTATTTTATGGTAGCATATATAATACCATATTTATTTTTTTTAAAGAAAAACAGCAAATTTTACCCAATAAGCCCTTCTTATGAGAAAATAACGGTAGAATTTTTCCTATTTGTCAATTTTATTGATGCATTCAATGATCTTATAATAATCGATTCATCATCTCAGGATAAAGTTTCATTAGTTTGCAATTTTTCATACGAATACAAACTAGATGAACTGTTAATTTCTTTGTAAAAGTCAAGATAACCTTTGCATGCATTATTAAATTTATTTGTAAAAGTCCAGATAACCTTTGCATGCATTATGAAATTATTTGTCAAAAATCGTGATGATTTTTTGTTCAAAAGAAACACATTTGATGAATTCCAATTATACCATTCAAATTATACCTCTGTTAAAGGAATTCCAAGAATCTTGATAATTCGATTATCTCTAGAGCATGTTTCTCAATCAACGTCAAATTCAAATGCTTCGCATTTGCATATTTTAATCACCGAGATCCACATTCTAAAATTCTACGAGAGAAATGATCTAGAGCTTTACGAAAATCAGTGTCCGGATTTTTTCTGAATTTTAATTTTTAACTTAAAAAGTGCTTTCATATACTTTTTAAATTAATTAAATTAAAAGTAATTTAATGTTCTATTTTTTCACAACAAATATTTGTACAAGCTGGATAAATGTTATTATAATTATTTTTACCGTATATGTCCGAGAGAATATAAGACGATCATGTGAAAGCCGAGAGTGATTTTTTCCTTCAAAAATTAACCCATAATATTCGGAACCCGTACTTCAAGGGTGTAAAACTCGCGGCCCTTGCGCCTCATGCGGCCCACAACGAGCATTTTTGCGGCTCGGTCAATATATTCTCACCAGGAAGTACTGACAGTGAGAGGGGAAAGGAAATATTTCTGGCAATATGTTAGGCATTCAAATATGTCCGTGCATCACCGGGGCCAAATTTAAGGAAAAGAAACCTGTCTGACAAGGAAAAGAAGTGGTTCAAATTTCCAATTAGGGAATTTTTAGACATAATTATAGAAATCACTCACATCGCGCGCGTACACACGCACACAGAAGAGCTAGCTTCATGAGGGAAAGATGAAATTCCCATGGGGATTAAGTTTTATTCCATCGGTAAAAGCCCGCGCAATGCCGGTTTAAGCGGAAGGGGAAGAAACCCGTACGACGGGGCAAAGAAGTAAAAAAAATCGAAAAAGAGAATTTTAATGGCATATTGCTTAGAAATCACACCTACCTCTGTAAGTGCTGATATTGAGAAGGGAAAATATTTTAAAAGAATAAGAGAAAGCCCGTGCCATGCCGTACTAGGCGAAGGGGAAAGAAACAAAGAAGTCAAAGTAATTTTGAAAAATAATATTTGAAGTGATGATTTTGTGAAGGAAAGATAAAAATGTTAAACTGAAGAAATCCCGTGCAACACCAGGTCATGCAGTTATATATATAGTTATAATATATTATTCGATATAAACCTACGTTTCTCTATGAGTATTTATCTTCTTTGCTGCCAATCTAAAATTAAACCTTGTTTATTTGACCCAAGTCAGCCATTGAGTTTGACACCTAGTAGTACATAAACTGAAAAGAAAAAGAACCCAGTAATGTTTCAGACATGTCGGCATGAAGGTAAACATATTACAATGAAATAAAATGGATGGAATGTTTTCCATTCGACATTGATGTGATAAAATTCATCAAATTAAGTAGAATCAAATTTGTGAGGCACATTTACATTTTGAATACTACTAGTCCAACATATACGATCCGCAAACATAAACCTATGGGCAATATAACTAGAGGGTGAACAAGACTTTGATGGCTGCACTCCATTAGCATTGATTTCAAGACCAAAAGGATATGGAACTAGCGAAAAGGAGGATTGCTGGGAAAATGTTCTGGGGAAGACCAGGACTCACCAAGGTTGTTGAGACAAGGATGATAATGCTGAGGATGTTTGTTTTTTTGTGTGCACAATGTAAGCTAGTCTTACTTTTTGTGCCGTTTTTTTCTTTCGAGGAGGGTATTGAAAATGAGCAGGAAGATAAAATTAAATCCAGCCAGTTTTAAGCTTCAGGTGATGAGGATTGCTGAAAATTTTGGTAATGGTAGCCAAGTGGTTATTCTTGCCGGGTTATTTATTCTTATTATATTACAAATATGATACCAAGAATTAATATGCTATAAAAGAGACAGAAGAATTGACATTGTGTGGAGAAAATCAAGATCACAATCACAAATCAGAAATTTACTGGCAAATCAAATCAGGTTTTTATACACGGCTTTTTTACATTTAAATCCTTTCGCAAAATACATTTAATGTATGGTGTCTTTGTTTATCTTCAGGACATACAAAGCGATTACTTTATAAAAGACCACAAGTTAACAAATGTAAAATAGTATAATTCTAAGTTTGACCTTTTCCTTCTAATAAGATATATTAGCTAATTTACTCATGTTGTTTTCAATTGCCTGCATTCCAGTTCTCCTTAATGCTATTCAAAAACCTGATGTGTGCGTATCGGAAAGCACGTTGATAACCATAAATAATAAATAATGCGTAAAAGAAAAAATACATTACTTTTGGCATATAGGTTATATATTTTATGTATGTGTGTGTGTTGGGTGATAAAGTTCAGTGTGTTACTTGGAGAAATGTTTCCTACTTTAGAGTTTCCCATAAAGTAGTAGGGCTGCGGTAGCTCAGTGGTCAAGGTATCAGATCCTGGCAGGCATGTTATGAGTTCGAGCTAAATATCAATATTAGCTGTTTCATTTGAGTGTTTTATTGAATTTATGCCAGATTTTTGGAAATACTGTATGTTGCTAAATGTCTACATGCAATGTTTTATGAAAGCAAGACTCTATATTATTAACTTTTTTTCATTTAATTTATAACTACATTCATGTAAAAAAATGATTTTTTAAAACTCAAAACAAAAAATCATGCAATTAAAGGTAAAATATGCTTTAACTCTACTTAAAGTTAAATATCAGAGATAAATTTTTCCTTTTGTACAAATATCATTTTATTTCAATTTTTTACAGTATCATTTTAATTTTTTTTTCAAAAGATATATAATCTTTCCTTTCGAAAGCTTAGCTGAACTCACTTATCAACTAACAAAATGTTTTCGGATTATCATTTGAATGGAATAGGTTTTCGATATCAAAATATATAAATAACATGATTAATCTCCTCCATAACGTCACATCCATCGATTTCAAATAATAGCGTCCGTCTATTCTTACTTTAGCTGTCTAACACAACTAATAACAACGACAACCATATTTTCACATACAAGCCTTGCATTTACGAGAATCGTAATTACATTTAGAGAATTGCACATTACCATTTGCAGGATTATACACAGCCCCTAATGATTGTTAATTACGTTGTCTCTTGCAGTTTTGTAAAACTCTACGAGTAACTTAATTATCTCAAATGTTTAAGGCAGGATCCTAGGTTCATTTCAGTCACAAATAGCATAGAGAAGCCAATATCATTTTTAAATAAAACAATAGTTCAAGCATTTTTATCTTTCTAATGAAATTGAAGTAAAGTATTATTGAAAAATTCCTAGTTTTCATGGCGATGATTTTAATTTAAATGCAAAAATCTAGAATTTGAAGAACATAAAATTGTTGGGAAAGCTAATTAACTTTTTTTCTCCACAAATATAAGGAGGAGAATGCATTTTCAACAAAGCTCTTACTCAAATAATTGCAAATAAATTGATTAAGAAAACTAAACACAACTTGACAATCAATTGTTAAATGTTTTAAAAACAATGATGGGTCAAAAATTTATAAAATGCATCTGAACTTTATTTCTCAAATGAATTCATTTTTAGACAACTACTGTGATAAAATATAATGTTCATGAGTTCAAAAAAAAATTTTTAGTAACTCATAAAATTGTTCAAAAAATTACTAAATACTTGAAAACATGATGAAAAAAATGTTTTCATACATTGAAAATTGGCAGAAAACTATTTAATAAATTAACATTTCATTTCAAAGTCGAGACACAAAGATTTTTTTATAAGTATAAATTTTTTACCAAGCAATAGCTGAAATGTAATAAAAACACTAATTCTTTATCAAGAATAAAATACTAATATAAGGATCAAGTAAAAGGATATGGATACTTGTTATTTCGGGTTTAACATAAGCCAAAAGTGTATAAATATTACTCTTTGTTTTTGGAATTAATATTTTTTGCAATCTCAATTCTCCAACTACATTCAATTTATTATTTTTTGTATAAAATCATGGACTATTTCATTATGTATTTATCATTATCCGTTGTTTATGAGCAACGGGATTGCAGTGCAACCCGCATGATTGTATAGCAAAAGTTAAACACGACACATAACATACCCGCAGTTGGAGGATAAAAACATTCTATTACAGATGCATACTTTACTTTTGCATCATTTGGAATTCAAATAAGTATCTAATATTATATTAATTGAGATTGTAAAAAACAAACAACCCTGAAAGACTTACTACCTTACCATGCTGACAATATACAGAAGTCATAATACAAAAGAATCCTACACATATTGCATGTTGTAGAAATACTGAACCATTTTCAAAAGTTGCTTTTTGTACGCCTATTGATTAAAACATATGTTTTCATTTCTCTATTCATTTCAGAAAGAGTGAAAATTTTAAAAAGATGAAATAGATTAATTCCAACACCAGTTTTACGATTGAATCAGATAAGAATTATAAATAATTCATTATTCCTTTCAGTAATGGTAGACTTAAAAATATATACTTACTTACTAACGATAAATATGATATTTAATGACAATTTTTATTCGAATTTCAGTTTCTTAAAAATTTCAGATTAGTAATAACACACTTAGACATTCTATATGTAAAATTTGTATTCTAAATTTATATATATACAACCTAAATGGAAATAAATATCCTAATTTTGATGTAATTATTGAAAAAAAACACAAAAATAGAATTTTAAAGCATCAGAAAGACAAATATAGTTTTATAGTTACGGAAAAGTAATAGTTTATTCAGTCAAAAATGTAATAATTTAAAACAATGGTGGAAAATGTGTTTTTTCAAATTATATTTATAGAAAGGTATAAACATATATCCAATCCAAAATGCCAAAGTTAACTTTAAGTAACGATAACAATCGATCAGTTCCCTCGAAGGATTCAGATAAGGCAGAAACTTTCTTATCTGAAAGTTTTTCTTTCAGATTATACCAGAAATCGAAGCGAGTTTAGCCAAGATCCTTTTTGATTTTAGATTTTCTCAAAACAGAGAATTAATTTCATGGTTTGAAATCTTTCTCATTAATAAAATAATATCCTTCATATTTTTCTTTAGAAAGGCAGAGGTTTCCCTTTAAAATTCCCTGCAGATTTCCTCATTGAAGATAAAATATCAAATATTTTGCGACGATCTCTATTTTTTTAGCTTTCTTAACATTTCCTGAATGTAAAATTAAAATGCACGATGAAACTTTTGTAACTATTTCATAGTAACAAACTAAATGATTTATGAAAATAAATTATGAAAGTATTTTGAAATAGTTCAGGTATTTAAGTATTAATGATAAAGAACTAAAAAAATAGAAGCGTTTCTTATTATAAAATATTTAGTTCAATTTAGTTTCCTTTTCTTTATTTTGAACCAATTTTAGTTAAGTATTTAAATTATACAGAAGTTATAGATATTGCTTAGGTTGAAAATTCTCTTCCATATTATTATTGACTGCTTTATTTCAGTAAATCTAATTTATCCTTATTTACAGATATATAATCGTTAGTTCTTAAAAATATGCTGCCTAAGTTGTCATACTTTGAAATTATTATAAATATTTTTTTCAGCTGGAGAAAATAATATTGTAATGCATATTCGACTCTAAATCCAATAAATATGTAGTTCTTTTTTGTACATTTTTAAAATTATTATGAAGCATCTGAAAATATAATTTAAGTACTAGTGAGAAAAAAACGCTTTCATGGGATAAACTTTGGCTAATATTATTCATAATATATCTGTTATATTAACTTAGAAAACGTCAACTTTTTGAAAAATGTTGTATATCGATTTCAAAGCTTTTCTTTAATGTTTAAGTTTATCAAAATTTTTCTATTAAAATTTAATAGTTTCAGCATTTAAGAAAATACATTAGAAAACAGATATAACTAAAAAATGTCAAATGCTTAACAATTTCCTAAAAAGTAAAACAATAAAAATGATACATTATGCTCGTGTGGACATCCATTGCATTTTAAATACACAGCCAAATTTTAATTTATAGTTTGTAAAAAGAAGAAAAAAAATATTTGGTAAATCTATTCCCATACTTATCTTACTGATAGAACTTACGTTTTTCTTTTCTTTTCTTTATATTTAATAAGCAAATATCATTCCAGTTGACAGTGATAGCATTTTTAATGCTGTGTTTATCAATACTAAAAAAGCATCTTCACGCAATAAAATTATTTCGTCTTATTTGTCAACTAATCTGACGTTTTAAAAGCACTTCTTAACTCGAAGAAAATCCGGAATCCATAAAAGACGAACGACAGGATCATAATAACAGCAAGTAAGAGAAAAGAATGTTCTTGTTCAAAAACTGTTCTTTTAACGACGACAGAAAATACTCGAAATGACCACTTAGAGAGAGGTGGTAAAGGACAAAAACAAGCCGTTCAGAAAGAAAGAGTGAAAACTTTCGAAAGCCGCATTTTCCAATAAAAATTTAATGCACTTTTGTGTCTGTATCCTCTAATGCATTTTCGATTCTTCCTCCGTCGTTATCTTCTGCAGTTGATGCCTTCTGAGATCCGTTCCACTAACACTAATTGAAGATGGAAGTTTTTCTCCTTCACATTTAGAATGTTCCTCGAAACTGACACTGAACACTTAATTTTCATTTCGTGAGTTGTGGAACATCTTGTATACTTGCCATAAGGTTTTAGGTACTTTATTTGCGAGGTCAAGGCCTGTGCAGGGTGTTCTTTACTTGATTTCTGTTACGAAACTAACATACAGGAGATGCTTTTTTTAATATACGAAAACTAGCATGACAGGGAGGAATTTTATGAAACTGCTAACTAATTTGTCTGTATAAACTTAGCAAGACATAAATCCTTCAGATTCTGCAACAAACTAAATGCGATCACTTTATAAATTGTCCTTTTTTCTTTGATTAATGTTTTCATTGGTTCGGTATTCAAATTATATAAAACATATAGTAATGCTAAAATAATGATTACTTATATTCAGAGTTACCTTGGTAATGAGTTTAGGAAACGTTTAGTTTAAAAAATGTAAAAATGTAAATGTAAAGTTTGTACTGAAGGAAAAATGTTAGAAGAAATTAATTAAGAAGTAAAAATGACTTTCTTTTATATAATGTTCTAGTAATAACTGTTTATTCCTCTAATAAGTGAGTTTATAAATAGTACTTATACTGCAAAACTCCCCATTAATAATAACTTTCTTTCTTATACTCTTTTTAAATATTTAAAACTATTTTTAGAGATTACTTTTCACAATTGGCTATTTAATTGATTTTCTATTTCATATTTATAGAAGTACTTCTAAATTTTTTATAATACATTTTTAGGACACCCATTCCCTTAAAAATGACCAAAATATCGATATTTTGTTTTCCTTATTACCTCATTTTAGTTTTGAGACGTTTCGAAGTACATGCACAAAATTTTGTAGCTGTAACTACATTATTTAGCTGCCAGATATTTAATTTCTTTTAACAGTATATCGAAGTGAAAACCATAAATAGAATGCGTGATGTTTGCAATAAGCTCGTTCATTTATTCTACTGACTTGAAATTTTAAACATCTTTTACTCAAGTTTTCATTCTTCATGATAACCGTGTATTTAAAATACTAAGGCTTTTTTTTCATACTCAATATTAAGTTTTGAAACTTTTTTATGTTGTTTTTGTATGTTTGATGATTCTGTGTGCATGGAATAAGAGAATATTTATGTGAATAGTTATTTTGTAAAAAAAAATCATCATCAAAGTTAGGTATAACAGTGTTATTTTCTACGGTCTTTTATAGTGCCCGACACGCAGATAATTGTAAAAATAAAACTACAAGTCGTAATACAAATCTCTGCACTGTATTAGGAGCATCTCTTTTAAGAATGTTTAAAAAATTGCTTAAAAATATTAAAACTAGTAAAGGTTTTAAAAAATTTTAAAATTGTAACGCTTCATAAAAATTTTAAATAATTTCTTGTTTAAAAATAGGGTTTCTTTTCAGAAATGTATGTTTCAAGTGTGTTCAAATAGGGTACAAATCAACGTATTAATATAAATATGCAAATAAATAAACTGAGTACAGAGTACCGTGTTCTCTTAATACTATGAAATCTATATAGATAGTATAATAAGAATAATTTTTTTAAAAAATTAAGCTTTTTGAATTAAATTTTTAGGTGTGAATGATTTTTTATACATTTTTAAACCATTATTAAAAGTAATATCTCATTCAATGCATTAAAAATAATTTATTTAATGAAAAAGATGGAGTAAGAGTAATTCTTTAATGCACTAATGCACTACACGAAGAAACACTAATTAAAATTCTCGCCTTAGTCAACGTACTTTAATGAAAAAGAACTAATTGGTACGAAATTAATTTTTACTTTTTTTCATTTTATTTTCAAAAAGTCAATTAGTATAAACATTTCCATCTCTCTCATACTAAATGTATTTTTCATAATAAATATTCCTATATCATAAAAGTATCAAACATCAATAAGACATTTATTTTAAGAAATGCTTAAGTTAAATTGAATTATTTATGTTTTTTAGCGTTAACCATTCTTTAGTACTTATTTAAGCTGTTTTATTATCATATCACGTATACAAAAATGACACATTGCGTCATAAATTGTTGAAGTATATATCACTGGTATTTCTTATATATTTTTATTCCATTTTTGTATCCCCTCCACCTTTTCTTTGAAAGTAAACATCTTTTCTGGTTTCTTCAAGCAGAAAGTGATAACTTTGATAGGTCAAAAACGTGAACGTAACTATTTTCCATAGAGAGTATTCTAATACTATACACAACTGACTAAACTAGAGTGCTAGATAGAGTTGAGAAGCCTAAAAAGAGCAGTATGTGCTTACAAAAAGTGAAACCTATCTTGCACATGTTCGATGAAATGGTTTCACGTACCACAAACTTTCACAAGGGAATATACGTGTAGCGAGTTTATTTGTGAAGGAAGCTACTATTTGGAATAGAAAATGTGTAGGTAGCTTGAACGGTTAACATATATATAAATGTATGTGTTAAACCACGTCTTTTGAAAGAAAATGGTATTCTGGTTAACATACCTGCCATAAATCACTTTTCAATAAAAATGCGCTATTCTTTAAACCTTTATAAACTCGTAAAGAAATATAAATAATGTAATAATTTTAAAATACAAATATTAAAAACAACTTTAAACATACAGAAGGAACGCAAATATATAGCATTATGAAATGTTTTGAAGGTATATAAATCAAACTGTTTTTAGAAGTTTCAGGGAAAATAAAAAAGCACTACATGTGTGTGTGTGTGTACAATATCAGCAAATATACAGCTAATAAAATTGCTATTAATTTAAGATAGTTAGGAAAAAGTATATCAAATATTAAGTTATTATTATACATTATTACTAATAAAGTTTGAGACGTTATAGAAAATGATTTAGATTTAAATATTCTGAGATGAATCCACTTAAGCCTTTTTTTCTTTTAAATTATATTTCCTTCTTAAATTTTATAGACAGAAATATTCATTTCAAGAGTTATATTTTTAAAGAGAGATACATATCCGGTATCATATATGATTGAAAAAGTAACTATAATTTATAGTTATATTTTTCATTGGTTTAATTATAATGTATGATTTTTAAATGGGCCTTATATCAAACCATTTTAATAATCTTAAATTATAATTATTAATATAGTTTTCTCATGCATATAAATAAGTTTAAAGTTGAAATTTCGAAATAAGTGTTTCCGAAAATACTGAAATTTTCTTTAAACCAATTATTTATTTTTATTATTAAATATATAAATGAACATTTAATACAGTGATTGCTATATTTCCAAACGCTTTGAGACAAACAATTAATTTTAATTTAATATTTTTAAAATTATTGCATGATACAAAAGTGTTTAATATGGACAGTATTTTTTTCTGATGTATATATAATCCGAAAGAGGCTCATATGTATAATAATTCGTATTTTCATAAAAGTCACAAATACACCTTTAAAATCATATAAAAATGAATAATCATATTTTCTTTTTTGTTCTGTAAAAATATTTAAATAAATTTTAGCCTTATTCGAATAAAACACTTAAGAATATAAATTTAAAATTATAGCTTACTTTACGTTCATTAGAAACAGAATATTTTATATAATTATTTTTGGAGAAAAAACTTAACAATAAGACCTATAAATTTACTGTTTCAAATTTTCCAGAAGTTTGTATTATATAGTATATATAAATAGATTAATATTGATAGAAATTAACCATTGCATAATAATAAGTTCTCTATTCTTGATAGTTTTTTTTAAAATCAGATTTGTGGGAAAAATTTAAAAGAGAATTCTGGTTATGTCACAATTCACTTGTTTGACAGATCAAGAAATTTAAAACGCAGTATTAAAACTTATTATTTAAAGCATCGTTTCACTTTCAGACATCAAAACTACATTATGACGTAACTATCATTATAACAGCAGTTTCTGACGTCACCATTTAGTAAACAATCCTTAATAACAGCTTTGATATCACTAATTACTCTATAATAACAGATTACGTATCAATTTACTATTTAATTTAATTACATGATATACTGATGACTGCGTATCTTCAAACATTAAAGCTTTACTGACGAAGGCTTGTGTACCTTAAGGTGCATCAAACGTTTCTACGTCTAGGTCAAAATTATATACCAGAAAAGTATTAATGGTTAAGAAGTTTCGGTTATGATCTGTTGGATAATAACTAAAAATGTTGGGACAGGCGTGCGTTGTAATTCATTGAATTTGATTTTAATTTACGTCGCAATCTGAATCAATACGAATGCTATGACAACGGATTTCGTAATTATGAGCCACAATCAAGTGACAGAAGAACTTCGAGCCTCGACAGATTTCACTTGCATTACACCTCTACCAGTGACGCACACAAGGGGGATCCTAGGAATCCGGACCTCCCCCTAAGCCCTTTACTTTCTTCCGATTGATTATAATTTTAAGTATATAGTACTTAAAATTTAATTAACTATTTGTTATTAATGATTAGTTTTATTAAATAACGATAATTATACATTCAATAATTAGTTTTTTATTGTTTTTTGTCCTCGAAAATCGACAAAATCAAAAGGAGCATGGTACAAAAATGGTGGACATTCGACCCTGCCCCCCCACTCCCATTGAAAAATTCCTGTGAGCGCTACTGCCCTCTACACATCTTAAGTACGGTTTCACATCACCAAATCTCAGGTGCCTCCCTCTGGGGAGAAAACTGGGCATCAAAATTATCTGTGGCGATTAGTATCTGCCTATATGGTGCCACACTAAAAAGATGTACCAACTCACGGGGAATGATCTAGGTCTGCAATGATAAAACAAAAATCTATATTCCCATTAGAAATTTTAAAAAAAAACATCTACACACACAAAAGGTCTTCTTCAGCACTAGGGGATCGAACTCGTGACTCTACTATGCCGACCACAAGTTCATGACCATGACCACTAGTTTACTACGCCCATCCACAATTTCGTTGAAAAATAATTATTGTATAGTAAATTCTATATATGAATTTTAAAAAGTCGAAATATGATATGTTACTTTCAGCAAATATCACCTTTTCATATACTTTTGTATTATATTAAATATAAAAAAGCCATACTACTTCTGGAAAATCCCAAAACTTTCGTATACATCTCCTCAATCACAATTCTGACGGATGTTCAGTACAAAGGTATTGCCTGAAGATTTTTACAAAAGTTTTTTTCTCCTTAAAGGAAAGGTATTTTGGGTGGTGACATTTATTTTTTGTATTTTGCGATGACAGAGATGGATTTCGTTATTTTTTCAACTTATGTTGGAAAATTATGTTTCTGTCATTTTTAATGCAATGTCAACAATGAAAACTTTTAAATTTTTGAAATATAGAAATTCAAATACGCATTTCATAGGTCTTATATTTTTACCTTATGGCATTATTTATGTTTTCCATTATTCTGGTAAATTATTTTCTTAGTATATTTTTTGTTATTCATTTCCTTTCTAAATTATGAAAACAATTGCAAACTTTTTTTTACATTGAACACATTTTTGCATATACATAAATTTGTGCTAATTATAACTGAAATAAATTTTCATTATCCACACGAAAATCATATCCATCAGTTAATTAAATTAATAGGAATGTAAATGATATTCATAACGCAATTAAAAACATATCCGTAACTATCTGTGTGTGTATTTGCTTTTTTTCTGAAACTAAGTACTAATAAATAAATGCTCCTCTAGTTGTCGCTTTTAAGCACAAATATAAATTCTAATGATAAAATATATTTATGAGAGATTTATTTAAATAGTGAAGAAAAACTTAAGCATTATTTTGTTTCAAAGTATAGTTGCATTAATATATAATTACATTAAGTATCAAATAACAAAAAATTGCAATATATTTAATTATTTTATTAAAAAACATCTTTGGAGGAAACTAAACATTAATAGAAGCGAATATTTATTAAGATGCAAAATGCATTAATAAATATAAATACAAATTTTGAGAATATGTTATGATATATAAGTGGAAAACATTATTTCATATACATCAGTAGACTTTATTAATATTTTTCATTTCATGAATTACTTTCCAATTATTAAAAATCTCTAGAGAAAACTAGCGTTACATTAAATACAATGACGATACTGTTTAAGCATTTTTTGTTGCAAAAATTGTTTTAATTTAAATATAGGAAATCTAAAAAAGATAATTGGATAGTGTTAAATTTATATAAATATAATTTAATTAATTGTTACATTGCATGTAAAGAAATAAATAATTGCGAATGGTTTCAAAATAATCCTAAATGTAGTACAACTTATTATTAATTCTTGGAAGCATTATTTATCACTGAATTTTTTTGTGATGATTAATCTTTCAAATATAATTGAAATAATTTTTTCGTTCTTAATACATTAATGAAATTCATAATTTTATATAACAAATTGAAATATGTTAAAACAGGAAAACAAATCTATATATTCATACATATGGGAAAAATATGTTATTTGTTCCATATTTTTTCCGTGAAAAAATCTCTTTGTGAATTATTTTCTCATTTTAACTTAATTAAGATTGCTTTCAATTGTTTACATAATAATATTGTTCCTTAATATTCTATTGCATACGCTTAGCTTAAAAATCTCATTTTAATTACTTCATTTTTTATTAATAAGAACTGATTTATATACTTAACTTATATACTTAAAAGAAATTCTTATCATCAATAAGAAATACGTTTCATTCTCAAGTTAAATTTTTCCAATTTTCTCAACGGAATTTCTATTCAGAAAAACATCACTCTAGAACCAGATTTGAAAAGAAAACATTTTCAGTAAGTATAACATATGTATAATACTAAAATATAAATATAGAGAAAAAGCAAAGCCATACATCATAAGACGCAATGTGATATTCTTCCCATCTGTGGACTATTCTTATGTTAAAAGCATCACATAATACCCTTGATGCAAATAGCACAGCAATAGGAGATGCAATCAAACCATATCAGAAACCAATCCTTTATCAAAACGCATCAAAGAAGGAAATAACCATTGATATTGATCAAAAGAAAAAGGACACAGATGTTTCACTTCCAGATCTCCCGAAGAAAAGAGCTTTCAGGATCATTGGAAGGAGCAGGCACTTTTCAGGAAAGATGGTGGTGATGCATTGAAGAAGGTTTCTACGTGTGGCTAACCATTCGAAACATCCTCCCACAAAAAATGATCTACTTGGTTCACTTGTTACAAAGGATATTTAGTAGAAATTTATTACCTTTATACTTTTATTTCTAGTTTATTTGTAACTTTCGATAAACTCTATCTTTTCTTTTCCATTTAGTGGCTAGAAAAATATTAGCAATGAATTGCATACTTTTCACAGTATTATTTTTAAATCGTTTAGCATTTTATTTGCTAGCTTTATAAACATAATAAAATATTTTGAGAAATATTTTTAGCAATTTATTTAATGTTTTGGATATAACAGTTATTAAATCCATAATAAAGTTTTTATTACTTATGATAAGATCTTTATGCATTTTAGTCATTGGAAAAGTATTAACAACGAAATAAACAATTGTAAATTTTACAACAGTAAATAACTTCACCCTTTATGTCATACGTCTTTAATTATTTTGAAAAATGTTTTTCGGGAAGTTTATTTAACTTTCATCTGCCCAGACAGGACAGTAGTTAGTGACGCCGATTGCTATGCCAGAGGAACCTGGTTCGAATCCCGAAGAAGGCGTCAAAGTTCGTAAATGCAAGAAGTTCTTGTGCGCCATGAGGACATCCTAAATATTCGGTGAGCAGAAAGTTATCTCGAGAAGTTGGTGGGGGTGAAAGGAAGGTGGGAGACCCGGACCATCCCTAAGGGGTTCTCAAGGAAAATCAGGGTGCATTGGAACCAAAACGTTCTGCAACCTGCATGGTTCTCAAAGCTGCGACTAACGACAGATGTACAGCAAACCCTTTGCCAACAGGAATTTCATGGGCTTAAACATGACACCATCAATCGTATGGCATTAGAAACAGCATGTTGACGCTTGAGGAGAATTATGTGACATACCGAGAACCCCCATATCTAAAATCGAAAATTTTGTAAGAAGTTGAGGAAATGGAAGCCATTTGCTCTATGAGACAGTTCATAAAGGCCTCCGGACCAGCCCAAAGGAATTTCTGTCTCAAAATTGTGATGGCATGGAATAAAAATCGTATTGACACGAACATGAAAGCTGCGGCCAAAATGACAGAAATCTTTCAACGACGAATTTCGTGCACTTCGATTTGATGTTAATGTTGATGAGTTGAACTAAGTAGCAAAAGTTTTGAAGTCCATGCAAAAACAATTTTAAGAAATCAACAGTTTTCTTCTAAAATTTATGAATGAGGAAATTTAAAATTATTCTGGAAAAAAACCTTCTCCGAAAAACTTAAAGAAAAAATGTATAGAAAATAAAATTTTCCTTCCGGGTCCTTCCACCAATTGGGGAGTGCTGATCCACTAGCTCACTAAATTGAAACTAAACTAAACTGGCTAAGCAACTTTGCTTGGAGATCAACATATGGACAATACTGTATTGATGAAAATAATGATAGTTATATTTACAGATTGTTATTTTGACTTTGAATTTGATAATTTTCAGTCGGGCATATCAATCGCAGATTGTTATTTTGAGTTTATTAAAGTATATGCAATACTAAATTGATAAAAAAAAAGTTGCAGTTGCTTACAGATTATATACGTCATGGAATTTAATGCTTCCTACAAAGTTAGTGGTAAATGAATGGTGGCTCTACAAACACATTGGACTAAATCATATTTAATTCCATATGACAAAAAAAACTTTTTATTGATCTATTCTTTTTGACTGATACATAAATATAATTTAGCAAAAAATAAATTAAACAAATGAAACAATTTTTAAAGGAAAACATGTTAATCTATTCAAATTAAAATTTTCTCAGACATCTAAATAAATACACTATAGGGAATTAATGCAGTCAATTTTTAATTAGGGTATATAAAGAATTTTTTTCAATAATCTTACGTGATACCAAAGACTTAAGGATATTTCTATTATATAATAAAAACAAATTCTTATTTTTTTAAAAAAATAATGCAACTCTCATTTTATCATCAATCTTTTCCTCCTATTCGACAGGTATATTGTGGAAAACTTTCAACTCGATGCGATGGCAGCTCGTTGAATCGATTTCTTGGTCTTTTGTTTTATGTATGCGGTTGTGTTCGAATATGAAAAAAAAAACCTTCTTAATGGGATTTTAATTGCAAAGACGAAATGGTATATACCCCGTCATTTTGAAGCTGTAAAATGACAACATTACTTTAATCACCATCTCAATATGCAAGTCGGAAGAAAAATTATGCTTGACAATTCACGATTTTTTTAAAAACCGTTCGTAAGCTGTGAAAAGTGTTAATGAGGACGTAAAGCTGTGTCGCCATTTCAGTCCATTTTTAACTTCCTTTCTATTTTAATTTCGATAAAAAGAACTCTTTATAGACAGAGATTAAATATAGATTTATAACTTTTTTCTCTATGTAATTACTGATTTTAAGTAATTATATGTACCTTTTTTGTGCTAATTATATTATGTTTTCGGCACTTTTTGGCGGCGATCGCGTGTTTAAAACAAGCGTCATTAAAAAAAAATATTTAAAATAATGAATGTTTTAATTTTTAAAAGCTACGTACTAATTAGATTTTTTTGTGATGGTAGATTAATTGATTTCATAAAGTTATTACGTACTTAGCGCTCTGAAATTTTTAATTACGGAACATGATCACGCACTTATAAAAAAATAAGATGCCAATGTAAACTATAAAAATTTGGAGATTACATTATAATATTCCAATAAATGTGCCAAGTACTGTTTATACCAAAGCGTTTTTGTTTATAAAGTAGTAAAGCTCATAAAATGAACTTATTAATATTTTCAACAAATTTTTAAATTTTATAAAATATTTTTCTTGAAATTTATGTACATCACATCTAAAATGTAATATTACACTTAGATACGATATTTTTTATATATTCAGATAAACTAATTAATATGTTTAAAATCATTAATGCAATTACATTTAGTTTGAGTGGCAGTTAAATTCAAGAGTTTCTTAGATGCTACTAAATAATTTTATAAATTTCATTTTTATTTGCAAATTGCTTATTTCAGAAATATAACGTTTCAAATATTTGCTTCAATAAAGTTCTAAAGTATAAATTAAGTTCTAAAAAATGTAACATTATACGATTAGCATGCATAAATATTAACTTACACAATCTATACAAACAGTTTATGCGAATTTAGGTAATATAATTACGTTCATAGGTTTAATATGTCGTTTTCAAATTTAATGTAATAAATTTCAGCAAAATTCCCTAACAAATAATCCAGAAATTTCTCAGACAAATTTAAAGTTGCTTAAAAATACTAAAAAGTACAGTAAACAATACAGTAGAAACTTAGAGCAATGTTTATATGATACCATTAAAATATTATACATTAATATCCAATCTAAAATTGTAAAACTTAGGTTAATAAAGATTAAACTAGGTGGTAAATTTGAGGTTGTGTTCAATCAAATATCTCTTAAGTATACCAGTTACTTGTAAATTCAAGTCAGATTACACAGAGACAACGAGACAACACATATTATTAACAAAAAGTAACGGGTAAAAAAATGGGGATTCAATTCGACCACTTTCTACCTCACCTGGCCTTTACTTAAAGTAAATAGTCATTAGAGGGCTCTTCTGCTGCTTGGTACAGACAGTTAGAGTTATTATGACAAAAATGGTTACAGATTTTTTTTAATTAATTATTTTACAATTGAATATATAATAAGGAAAATTTACTTTATCTTAATTAATTGTATGGAACCAATTAATTAGAAATATTGAACATCTCTACATTAACACATGTCGTAGGAATGTAAGAACAGAAGTAGCTTGACAGTCAATTGAGAACATTTAGTACATTAAGTTACGTAAAACCTCATTGCTAAGCACATATATCGCTACATCGAATTTCTCATTTACATATTATCATCATTTTCCCAGTCTGTTTAATCGAATTGTTTGACAAATGACACATACTTAGAATAAGCGATTACTTTTATTACTTATAGCTGTCGCATTGCCACTGAGCGTGACTGAATTAAACAATTAATTAATAACGACCAATTAATATTCGTTTGAAGCCATACATTTAATTTGTTATTCGTTTGATTCAGTAGAAAGGATATAAAACATATTCTGGGATATTTGAGCATGTTTCTGTAGACTTATCTAAATATGTATAGAGGATTTTTAAAAAGGTCATTGCTTAAATTGAAGAAAGGAATTTTCAGAAGCATTAAGACAAATGCAATACGTTACAAGAGAAGTAAATTTCCTCTCTTATATATATATAAACCACAAAAGCAACATTAATACCAGTTTCAAATAATAAAAACTTGAAAATTCCTATTACACTAATTTAAATTTGTAAAAACAGCGAATATCTTTCCGGTGTCCACTTTGATGTTGAATGCTTCTGTTAATCATCTTTTATATTAATTGTAATTATATGATTAATTAATAATAAGATTAATTATATTTAAGACTGATTAAAATTTTCTATGACTGTCGCATTCAAAACCTAATAAATTCATAGTACTTCATTCTATACTAATATTTTGTGTTGCAGAATATTAGAATCAAAGGTTCTAAGAATGCACAAAAAAACATGAAATTAATTATGATCTTAGAATTGTTTATTAATTAAGATTCAATTTTTCATACATTTTCTAATTTTTGTGATATTTCGAAATAAATGTTTGAATATTTTAAAGCAAGGAAAAATAATGCATGCTTAAACTTTAGTTAATCTGCAATAGACACGCAGTTTTAACCCGATTGTTTTGTTAGAAGAGAATTAATGAATAGCTTAGAATTTCAATCTATGCTAATAAAGGAAAATCAAAACCTTGTTGAGAAAATTCAATCATTTTATCAAAATTACCTTAGCTATTTCCCCATTATTCTCAACATGACGCAGATTGAAGGTTTCAATAATTTGTTACCCACGAAGGCTGTATTTTTATTATAAGTGATGGAGAATACCACTTATAAATTTGAGGAAATAAGTTTAATTTTTTTCAAAAATCAAAATCATTATTTTCTAGTTTTATTACAATTAAAATAAAAAAATGAAAAGAGTAATTCGTTGTTACCGAATAATTTGAACATAATAAAATTATCAATATGGCTGTAAATCTTCGCTGATAGTTCTATGTTAGCTTATTTCTTATTCTATTTTATTCAAGAATATTCGAATGTTAAACAAGTAATTGCTAAAATTTATTTTTTTAGAAGAAATTCGTGCTCTAAAACTATCTACATTATTAATTACTCAAGAACAAAATCATAACAGGACTTTATTATTTTTAAAGATATATATGAGACTTTGCCTTTTATACTTGTAGAATATAATATGACGCCTCCATTGTTGTGTAACAAAATGCACACTAAAAGGTATTCAATGGAAATAGAGCAGAATAGGCGTAACAAAATTTTTAAGCCAGATATATGACTTTTCAGCTTCCTCTAAAAATTAAAAAAAACATTGTAATTGCTTTTAAACAATCCATTCGAAATTTTTTCTTGATTTTCTAACATTCTAAGCACTGTTTTCAATAAAATCTGATTACCTGACCTATATAAAAGACATGGAATATAGTTCACCTCAAATATTAGGTCATGGGAATGGAACGTTTTCATTTAAAATATTCTGATTACATTCCTAAAATCTAAATTTTTTAATAAAATATGAGTGAGTTTTCTGACATTACTTTTATCATTTTGGTGAAAATTTAGAACATTATCTGGAACTTCTCGAATTGTTTCTCAGCATAAAAAGGAAAAAAAAAGATAACTTGATAGTTTTCTTTATTATTGTGTGGATCATATAACATGAGTTTTTAATTAGGCTTGTCTTTTAAACTTATGGGGTTTTAGAGGGAATGTAAAGAATTTGAATATTACTTTTATTTCATATTCTTTTAGTTCTTCATTTATTTTTTCAAACCAATTAAAGTTCTTGAGATTGCACTTTTTCTTGAATAGCGAAATGACACAAAATTATTTCGATTCGAAAATTTTAAATTTTGTTATTTGAGATGGAGATAACTTTTATCAAACATTATTCAAACAGAAGGTGAAAATTGTCCATTTTTTTTATTTTTTGGTTTGCTTCATTACTTATATAAAAATCGTTTGCTTACATATGAATAATTTAATATATATTTTGTTCCTTAAGCTTATATATATATTAACATTATAATGCCACAAATTCTGGAGAAAATAGTTCCTTGATAATAATACCTAAGCAAAATATTTATGTTGAAGAAAATTAATTATTTTGATATTTTTAGAGGATTTAAATTACTAAGTTTTAATTATAAAAATAATTAAAATACGACTAAAAAAATTACTAATTTTAAAAATTCAAAATATTTTTATTTTAGATGAAACAATCCTCGAAATAAATAATAAGTCCTTTATTAAACTTCCATACCTAGTAATATTCTATTTGGAAAAAATAATTCGTTCTTTAAGACTTATTAACATTATAATGCCTCAAATTCTGGAGAAAGTAATTCCCTGATAAGAATACTTTAGCGAAATAATTATGTTGATATTTTTAGAGGATTTATAAAATTCTAAATATTAATTATAAAAGTAATCTAAAAACGACTAAAAAAATCACTAATTTTAAAAATTAATATTATTTTTTTTTCATGTGAAACATATCTTGAAACAAGAAATAATAAGTGTTTTCTTGTCACCCATCCAGTATAGTGGTTAACGACACTGACTGCTGTGCCGTAGGGACTGGAAGACATGGATGTTTGTAAATGTATAGTGCCGGCGCGGCATGGGGTACTCTAAACAGCCGTCGAGCCGCATAGCCTCTCGTGAGGTTGGTGGAAGGGGAAGAGAGGTGAGATGCCTCTTACCACCCCCAGAGTGTTCTCCCCCCCTAAATTGAGGTGGAATTGAGCCAAATCGTACTGTCACCTGTATGGAACTCAAAACTACGCTTAATGACAGGCGTCACTTAATCCTTTGCCATGATGAATTTCGTGGGCCTCGATCTGGTCCTTTCCGATCAGGTGGCATTGGTAACAACAACAACAGTGTTTTCTTAAGCTTCCGTACCTAGCAATGTTCTACTGGGAAAAAAGAATTTGTTTCCTTAGTGTTTAACACGCAAATATTTTTGCTTTTTACTTTTAATAAACGTCGTCGATATTTTATCCCTGTAATTTTCTATAATATCAATTACTGTGGATAGATTTCTAGACTAGTACAAGAATTTAAAGTTGCATATGTAACAAAATACTTTCATAGTACCGACTTATGTATATACAAGCCCGTAGGAATAGTTCTAATCCTGAAGCTATGCTTATTTCGAAGTAATATATGACTACGAGTTTTCCCATAAAATGTTCTTATTGAGGTTGGAGAAACTAATAAAATGCTATACTAATTAGAACAGGAAATTCGTGTTTTATTTTTCGAGGCACTATTCTCGCAATTCTTCAGTTTATTTAGGAAGTTTAGAACATAGTGCAACATTGCTTTAAATATGAATTAATGTTATAAATGGATTTAATGGTACTAGATAATTGATTGGAAATAAAATTATTTTTTTATTTTTTTAATTTAAATTGTATATATTTATAGCAGAATAATATTAAATGCTTATAATTTATTCTTTCATTTTACTTGATAAAAAAATTGTATTATCACTCTAAAAATTAAAACAGCTTTCCTGAAAATATATATAAGGAATTGAAAGCCTTTCTTTCTGGTATTACGAATTGATTTTTTAAAAAAAATATTAATAGATAAAATATTATAGAGCTTTATGTAACATTTCTGTATTGCATTTTCTTTTTTTTTTGTGGTAAACCACATTTTATTTTTCCTTTTTTAATAAAGTTTTTCTGACTAAAAGTATAATCAATTCATTTTTTAAACTAGTATTAAATGGAAAATTTTAAAATTTCGTGATTTTTATTCTTTTGATAGTATCAGATCCTTTAAGAAGTATTTTTAATGCAGAACGTTCCCGAATTCTGTTTGGGCAAAAATATTATGGAAAATATTGTTAAAAAAGTAAAAATTTTAAAATATACAGAATGATTGGCTACCAGACCGTCACACTTGTAAGGTGTGCAGAGGACTCAAAGTCGACTCAGTTGATTGATTGATTGAATATTAACGTCGCACTGTTCAGCTACACGAGGGCTTTTGGCGACGGACCACGTAATTTTGAACCATTGTCAAGTGACGTGGATGACACCTGAGCTGGCACCCCTCTCTCCTAACTACCACACCACACCAACGGGAAGACGTTTCAACTCTCGACAGATTTAACGCGCATCGCTGCCCTACATGACGGGTCTTTAGTGGTACTGGGCTCGAACTCGTGACAAGGCAAGCCACGGTCCGATACCTATACCACTCGGCTACCGTGGCCACCAAAGTCGACTTGGAATCACATAGGAAGGTTGGGCTGCTCAAATGCCGTGGTTGCATACTATGGTGCAAAGAAGTAGGGGGAAAGAACAGCTTCACACTAATAAAACCGAAAACATTTTATTGAAGGTTTGTACTGAAAAGGGTGTTAAAAATTAGAACCAGAAGTCGTATGATACCCTTGACAGCAATGGGAATTCCTGATGGAATTCCTTATGATCTCGAAGATTCATGGCCTGTGATGTATCCTCCAGCCAGTTACAGATATTCGAGGGATTGAAGGAATCGGAGCCCTTCAACTGAAGGAACCGTATATCTCGTACTCCAAACTCTTCATGTGACCAGAACCAGATCCGCGTCATCTTCTGTTCACACTTGCAAAGGTCATGTGATGTGGAACATGCCTGTTTGAGTAACATTCATGGTACAGCCGCAGAATAACGTGTCATATAAGATCAACACATCAACCAGTTCTTTTTGAAATCGAGAGGATACTACTTCCTCGGGAAACGGATCGCAAATGACAATTTCCAGCAGGAACTGTTTTGCGAAACCTTCCGTTCAGCGCCATCTACCGCATGACTGTCCTGAGGAATCTTTCGGAATGTAAGGAATTCCATGCAGTGCGTTTGTCAGGCAGGCCCACGAGATAACTTCTGGTAGCAATTTCGAATATTTGTTCTCATTCTACATTTCAATAAAATGCATTCTGTCCCTTCGTCGTGTTCTTTTTCTGTGCTTCTTTGACCCATAGCTCGCAAGAATGGCATTTGCGACCCTGCATTCCTATATGAATCCAAGTCATCTCTGCAAGTACACACATACAATGCAAGTTTGTCGGTCTGGTAGCAAATCACCATGTATATATTGTTAAGTATATATTTTACAATGGATAAAAAGAAAGGCAGAAAATAGAGGAAGAGAAAAAATTTATCTTTACAAGAAAAATAAAACTGCTATCTTTGCTTGTAACAGATAGTGTAATTATTAGTTGAGAACGGTGCATCATCTCGTTGCCATCCTGAGAAAAGATTGTGTACCTGTAGTTGCATAAAAGTCGAACAAGAGATTCCGAATCCTTACATGAGTACATTTTACCATTAACAAAATTAAATGAAATTCATTAGTGCAACAACCCATCGCAGGGAAAGGTCTACCTTTCCCATGTCAGTTTTCGTGACCCAGGGCCCTGAGCTGTACTCGCAGATGTTTCGATTAGGAGGTAGGTCAGACTCGAAACCCCACAGTGTTTAGTTCCCAAACAAGCTTGATACCCATTTATCGATACACTGAAGGGATGAAAGGCTGAGTCGACCTAGCCCAGCCCGGGATTCGAACTTTGAACATGTGGTAGGGGAGAGCAATATGTTACCACTCGACCACTGAGCTTCCCTTTACTAGAACTTTACTAGGATTATTATTGTTGCGTTTTTTAAAGCAACACATGAGAACTTTGAAGATGGGTCATATAATTTTGAAACGGAGTCAATTGACAAGGAAGACACTTAAGATGACATCCCACTTTCTGAACTCTACGCCAACAGAAGAACTTTGAATCTCGACAGATTTAGCATGCATCAGCTACTCTACATCATGATCATTAGGCTGCCACTGCGATTTCGAAAACATGAAGGCTTCTAGCAGACGTTTTGCCCACCCATACCCAAATTTCACCACCGTGATAATTACCTCACTAAACTAAATTTGGTGGTGCAACAGCCTAAGAGGGCCAAAAGCCTATTGTTCCCATCTCAGTTTTCGTGATCTTGAACACTGAGTGGAATGGGTAGATGTTCCAGTCAGCTGGTGCGTCTGATGTGGTACCTCCAGTGATTAGCTCAATAGTAAGCTTAATACTCATTTATAGAACCCCTGAAGGGATGAAAGCTGAGAATTATATCACAAGCAATACAAATTTGCATTCGATTTTTTTAAAAAAAGATAAATATTTGGGGAAGGGAGGGTATGATTTTCTGAACAAACTGCACAGACAAATCATAGATCGTTAATTAAAATAATGTAAAATACCAATAATTACATACTGTAGATGCTTTTTACGTATATAAAAATTATACGTTACGTTAAAACGATCAACAAAATACACTAATTGCTTTATCTTAAACCATTAGGTATTTAACCTAAAAAGGCTTATTGATTTAATAATTACCTAATTAGCCTAATTACAGGAAGAAGTTATGCATATTCTTGATGATAAGAATAACCGATTTGCTGCTAATTTCCAAAAAATAACAATGCCATCACGCAACACATAAGTACCCTTTAACTTTTAAATTGTGGTCGTTGAACTCGGGCTGTCTTACACTAATTAATCTCACCAAGTATCTAGAATAATACTATTCATTCAATCGACCATCCCGAATAAGATGACTTGATCATCGTTCGAATTTTTTTCTAAAAGAAAAGAATTTGTGGGGGCATCATCATTACTTTCAACACGATTGCCTTTGAATATGTTGGTATCATTAGTTCTTCATTACTTTATTGTCTTTAAAATCCATAAGTTTGTAATTCATTATTCCGAAGAAGAGTGCTCATTGATCCTGAGTTATTTAATATTCCTTTGGCGCTTTGCCCATGATGAAAAAGCTTTATTTCAAATTCACGGAGTGATTGTGCGAGTTTGTTCTAGCCTTGATGCTTGAGGGAGTGATTAATTTTCCGATAATTAGAGTAGGGTGTAAGTCATTACACTCTAGATCCTCAGTACTACAGCAGAGCAATTTATTATTATCTTCATGTTGTTCATAGAGTGTATTTATAATGGCAATATCATTAGTTCATCGATAGTTTTTCAAACATTATATAGAAAATATTTTCTTTAATTAAATCCCCCTAACATGTTTATAAGAGCCTTATTCTTTGATTTATTAGAAATGGCTCACAATTTCTAAATACTACGGTTACAGTGGCAGAAAAAGAATTTAAAAAAATAATGGAATAATAGCTGATTTTAAATTCTTCAGGTGGGGGAGGGTGTGGTCAATAGATATGAATAAAAGTATTGTAAATTTAATTTATGTCCGGTTTTTATTATTTAATAGTGGGGGAAAGCATATGTGATAAGAAGCATGTATACAAAAAAATAAGATTTATGATAAATCTCTTATAGGTTTTTACATTATAATATAATAAAATCCTTTAGATTTTTTTTAAAGTTATATTATAATAGATATCTTATATATTATATATTTTTACGTTTCTGATATTAAGAGTTTCATAATATCGTAGTTGAAGGCTAAATTTTAAAAAAAATAAGCATTATTATTAATACCTCTTAAAGCAGTGTTCTAAAACTTTCAATATTTGAGACCCAATATTCTATCATAGTTTTCATCATGCCTGCCCCCCCTCAACATTCCAATACAAATAATGCATTAAATTCAATAATACTATACTTTGACGCTACAGCTACAATACGAGTTGAACCTCTTAAGTACTATAGGCGTGTATATCAAGCCGGCTCGCTCAATCGGCACGTTAAGTGCCCCAGACGTACATATACATCTTTTCGAAGTACAATCTTTTCTTTGCGCTGCTATTCTATCCCTACAATTATTCATAAGGCTTTAAAATGCAATAAAAGGACCTCGACAGTGTTAGCGAAGGATTTACTTATATCAGAGGATTTCCTTATTTTTATAGCTTTTTCTTCCTCCCCCCATATATTGCATACGCATGCCCACTTAGAAAACAGAGGCATTGGGGAGAGAATCGCATAACTTTTAATCGGCAGTTAAGGAATTATTTATATATCGTTTGTATTATATAGATAAGTGTTAATTTTTGTAAAAGAAATTTTATGATAAGCCCATGGGGAACCAGTAATTATTAAACTTGTTCTTAACCTAGTATTGATGTATTAATTATAAAATACATTGTGCAATACTGGTACATTTATAAGTGCATTATATCATTGTGTAAATGTTTTTTTTATTTTTTATTATGCCAGAGCATATGTTGTGTATTTTCAATAAATTAATAATTTTTTAAAAAAATATTTTGTTTTCGGCTTTTTATTATGCTCGCGCCCTTTTCGTAGTGTAATCACGCCCCCCTAGGTGGGCGCGCCCCACAGTTTGAGAAACGCCGGCTTAAAGTATATATAGATGCGTGTTTGTCTGAAAAAGAGAGATCAAATGTATCCAGATACACCTCAAAATAGTAGATTCGGCTAGTCTCGATGAGCTTTTAGCTCCCAAACAAATATATAAGAACTCAAATGAGTTCGCAATCATAATTTTACATTTAGAAAAAAATAATGGAAAGAAAACCTGAATTAAATCTTTTTAAACGAGGTAATATGTTCGGTTGTGACCGCAATGAAGAGTCTGATAGTGGCATTTCTGCATTACCAGGAACATCTCTTTCAGCTGGACATGATACTACCATGAAGTGGAAACGTGCAGATGTTGTAATAATGCATCCGCAATTAAGAGCTTCTGATTGCAACGCCAACACGAGGGCAACTAAGCCCAAACCTCAAATTCTTAGTTTACATGGCAAAGGTGCTGCTTGCAATGTCAAGCGTCACTTACAGTGGTTCAGTAGAGCCTTGAGCAATAACGTGATGTATTTAGGTGCAACGAATCAAGATATATTACATAGCAACTCGATAGTAGAGAATGGGATGTAGAGATTGCGTGTGGTAAAACTTGCCGCAAGGAAAATTTGGTGGAGGAGTCAGTGTTTTGGGGATATTTTTCATGATTTGGTCCAGACGTTTTAGTTCATGCGCAAGGAACTCTTAAAACGCAAGCCTGTATCGACAATTTGAGAAATTTTGTGCTGCCTACATTCTAGCAACATTTCAGAGAGGGTCCATTTCTATTTCAATTAGTTCATAACTCTCTGTAACTCTAGTTGGCTGATATTGATGTTCGGGAATTGGAAAGACTTGTTCTGAGTAGAGACCTGAATCCCATAGAACATGTATGTGAGGAATTAGTATGGCATTGTGACATAGATCAAATAATTGATAGAACTATCCAGTGTTCTGAATGAATGGCGAGCAATGCCTGCTGCTATATTTGAGAAATTAATGGATAGCCGCCACCACATATCAAATAATCACCCACCACCATAACATACTATTTTTTTTAAAATTTATTTGAGAAAAAATCCAAACATACAGGTTTCAGTCATATAGTGTGTGTGTGTGTGCACACGCCCACTGTATCATTAAAAAGGACCCATTTATATATATATATATATATATATATATATATATATATATATATATATATATATATATAATATATATATATATATATATATATATACATAATATATATATATACATAATATATATATATATATATATATATATATATCTTAAGAAATGTGGAAGTTTATAGCTATGGCTAGAGATTATGTAATTCCTTCATGTGCGCTTGAGTATTATACTTCTCTTTAAAATAAACTTAATTCCCCGTTACTTAAATACAAATATGAATCAAGATTCCTCAAACATATTCAATATTTACATTTAAATTATAATAGAGCTGAAATGAAAAAAAATAATATTTCGAATAACAGACTTGTTTAAATATAACATGCACATTCAATATAAAATAAATTGCTTGATCCTATTTAAGAATCAAACATCCTGAACACAATACAATTGTTACAAATAATCCGATATAAAATATTCAGCCTACAACAATCATCAAAAGAGAAAGTAAAAACGCTTATTTGATTATTCAGTTGGAGAATAACTTTCTCTATTCCATTTAACGAAGTTCCGGTTTACATTTGCTTGAAAAAAAAGGCTAGAGATAATTATCTTGTTTTTCATTTATTCTAGTAGACCAACGTAGTTTGCCTTTATTTGTTTTCGTGAAATCCCTGATAAATTCTCTCCGAAATAAGTGTAACAGCTCAATTTATCATGGCATCTTGGTAGCGGGTAAATTAAATTAGCGCAGGAAACTTGCTCTTGATTAAAATATCAACATTTTTCCTCATTTCTAATTTGCATTCTTTGGTGTTACATTTCTCATAATTTAGATTTATAAGGAAGCAAAATGCTTATACACTAAATGTTATCTTTTGTATGCGATATTTATATAGCGCGATTAAAAAATTATACAAAAAATATCTATGTTATCATATTCAAATAAGTAGATTTTCAAGATTCTTAGGCGCCATAGCCAGTATAATCGTTATGACTCTCGGTTTATAATCGAGTGGGCGCGGTTCGAATTCCGAATAAGGTATGGTTGTACTTTCGGGAAAAGAAGTCGAACCTTCGCCTGAAATGGATTCCGGTCTCGAATGGAAAGCAGCACACTCCTTCTGTTCTATGCTAGGACCATCATTTGTAATACTGAAGTCATTCTTCGGTGATTGTATTATATGTATTTCTGTTCAGTTTCATCTCGTCTTTCGTAGGTATCCCAGGATAAAACGCTCAACAACAACACCGAGATTCCTAGATTACTGGTCAAACAAGATTGTTTCTTAGTAAACAAATACTATCTTAACGTATCAACACGAAATTTTCCATCGTAGCAAATAAATTTATAAGTTATTGATTGAAAATCCATGGTATTTGTAAAATATCCAATATGCTATGGATTATACAAAACGAATCAAATTTACTTTGCTAGAAGCAATGCAAGTATGAGGGTAAACAAAGAGTTACATTTTATTTAGAGTATCAGAGAAAATCTAATAAATTTCCTTTAGAGGCGCTAACAATATATCAGTGTACAGAGTATTCAACTTCAATATTAATATGTTTTCTACCCACAAAGCGAATTTCATGCTCTTGTTTATTTTCTTAAATTTATCTCTTGCATATAGTATTTTAAGTTTTATTTATATATTTGACAAAAATTTTGAAAATTCTTAGCATAAACTTAAAATAGTATATAGTAGCAGTAAAACATCAAGAGTAAATTTATTGAGTAAAAGAAATAAATTTTATATGACAAGAAAAATCACCCAATGAGATAATACAAAAGTATTGTAGAAAAAAGATGAATAAAAAAATATTATTACTCATACAAATCAATTGTTACAGCTTCTATATATGTAAAACAAATTATGGCATGCAGATATACTATCTTAAAACTATGTATACATTTTGCATTCTTATATACGTTAATGAATTCCATGCGCGAACATTGGATTTTATTTCCTAAAATATATTTAATAAATTATGAAAAATATTACTTTCATGGGTTCTAGTTATTCTTCACTTTTATTTTATTATACTATATATATATATATATATATATATATATATATATATATATATATATATATATATATATATATATATATATATATATATAATCATTTTGAGCCATGAGCCATTCTGTACATCGCTGTTGTTAACACGTTGACTACCGTTCGCTTGAGGCTGTGTTGATAGTTAATGCAATGTGAAAGAAGTAGATTGTTCTTAATAATCGATTCGCTAATAACAATTGGTTTAGTAGTAAAAGATAGTTATACTAAGTAATAATAAGGGACGATGACGTATATTTAATTGATAGTTAAGTATTATAAAGCTCTTTGCTCATGGCATATTTTGACTGCAATATGAGATAGACATTTGTGAAATCATGTAACTAATGCCACAAGTGATGACAAATGATGTATGAGAATTAAATAAATTTCAAAAATAATGGCAAACGAATACTTTGGTGTCATTTTCTCTAAAACTATGTTTCCTTACATACAGGAATCAAACTAATGGCATTGTTGCCTATTCTACCTTCTGCGTCTCTTCCTATTCAAAACATGAAATACCATAGGCACTTGAAGGGGATGAACTTTTCATCTTTCTCATTACTGACATCCCTAGGGTACTCGGCAATTAAATTTGCACTTTTATCATCTTTTAGAGGCTCATTAGTTGAAGGCGTAAAGGCTCTGCAGAACTGTTACCTCTACAACAACTCACCTTACAAATTGTTTTACTATATAATAAAGTTGCAAACTTGTAGCCACATATCTTTATGACTTAATTCTAACCTTTGCTCTACGTCAATACCAGGAGACACACGTAATATGTAATGACAATTGCAGGGGAGTATAAAACTTGAGACCAAAGCTTTTCCAGCGTGAACATGTGATTGGCTATTGAGATGCAACTCCACACTATCTGCTGGCGTGATATCGGCAGCGAAAGTGTTGATTCCCAAGGTCGATTGGCTTATCACTCAGAGATATGTCATGTAATCTTACCTTGTGTGCGTATGAATTTTTTTTTATTAAAGTCTATTTTTAAAACATATCTTGAATTATAGTAAAGGACTCGGATTTATCCGGCTATTTTCAATTAATGTTCTTGATAGTTATTCCAGCTCATGCTATGAATTGTTTTGGAGATAATCATGAGAATTTTCGTGGAATTTTCATGGGAATTCCCACTATCATTGTTATAATAAAACGTTTAAAAGGACACACGAGCTCTCGCATTCATTTATGTATTTATGCTACACTACTATTTATGTTTAGAAACAACCAAATATATATATTTCATTTGACGTTAATAATAAAGTATGATTCAAAGATATAAAATAATTTACAATAAACCAATGACCACACAAGCATATACGTATAACAAAAAAAAAATGTTTCATCAAAAGTCCCATTTTAGAATTAAGAAAAATGTAGGATCACCAAAAACTTCAGCACTCTCTGTGGTATTAGATATATGTTTTAAGTTTGGTAGTATTTATTTTTAACAATAGAGTGGGTTAAAATTTTCATTGTAGTTCCTTTAAAGTACATTTTTGTTAATATTAATGTTTTAGGACATTTTTTCTTTTATCTAGTCACATGTAAGAATTCAAACTAACAAAATTCAGATTTTTTATCAAAAATAAGTCTTGATGAATAAGGTATTGTTTAGTACGTCACGTTTCTTGTTTTAAACTTAAATTCACATGAAAACATTTGCTTTAAAATACGATAGAAGTAAACTGATTGTTTAATTTTCTTCCTGTTACAGTTGCTGTGGTGATATCCTTCGCAATTTGCTGGTCACCATTCCATGCTCAGCGCCTGCTGGCCACATACACCACCGATGTTACGCCAACTCTTGTTGTCACCTTTACCATCCTCACATACATCTCTGGAGTCACCTACTACTTGAGTGCAACCATCAATCCAATTCTCTACCAGCTTATGTCGGTCAAGTTTCGACAAGCTTTCAAAGATACTTTCATCGTCTGTTGCAAATGTCTCAGAGAATCTAGTACATTTGACAAAGAGATGTCTTTTCATTGCGATAATTCAAGATACAAAATCAGCTGCCACCAACAAAACAAAGAAAATTTAAACAATACCGTAAGCTGGGTGTGTGGTACACCCAACAACCATAGATCAGCATAAACGTGGGTCTACACTGAAATTTTGAATGTATAAGTGTTTATTTATAAGATAGTAAGTGTTTACCTGTAAAATATTAAATAATCATTATTTCAAAACATTTTGGTTACGATAAATGTCAATATGAGTTAGGTAAATGTTATCACTAGTTGTGTAGTCTTTATGGATGTTTAAATGTTTCATTATAAGACCACAAGTTTCTGAATCAGCACATCGGAAAGCAACTAAAAACTTTTTAAGCCCAACTTACTACACAAACATTTTAAATGCATTTTGTATTTCTAATTATATATGTAAAAGAACATTTAAATATCCCTAGTAAGATTTCTTTTAAAGTTTTCGAATATTGTAAAAAAGTAGTGGCAACATATCTAGTGCATATTCACCTCAACAACGCTGCAAATTTAAATTGTGTTATTAAGAACAACTTATACGAAATTTATTAAAACCATCATTTAATTAAAAAGTATAAATTAATTAGGAAACAGTTTTTTGAAATAATAATTATAAAAAACACATAACGAGTTTCCCGCTGTAAGAGCCATCAAAAAATGCTAGATATCTGTTCAAAATCAAGCTCTGTAAGCATCTCCTATATAAGATATTTAAGAGATAAAATCACAGTAATCAATGCTCAAACATTTAGATGGAAAGAAAAAAAGATTTTGGTTACATTAGTTAATTGATGATTGTATGTTCCATTACCAACACATTCCCAGTTAATTAGTTATTGTGATCATTGAGCCCTCTTTTCTCAATAAAGAATGTAAAAATGATACTTTGAAAAATAAAAAGATTACTCATTAGATAACTTTTAACCTTTGAAAAGCTTTCCTGATTTCATCAATGAAAATCAATTTGCAATATCTGCACATTTGACAAAAGAACGTTCTAAAGATTAAGTTAACATTTTTACATGATTTTTTTGTGTAGCCAGTATTTGATTTACAGTTGTTGACTTAGATTAAATCTATTTTGAATTATTTAATCTAACATAAACTAAGTTTTAAAAAATGAAAACAAATAGAGCAATCAAAGCTATCTAAATTTGAACACACTCTGATTCCTTTTAATTTTATTCTATTTTTTCTCTCTTAATGCAAAAGGATTTGAAGCTAATAGCTGGATTTATTTCTGTAAAATAACTTTAGTTATTTAAATTATTTGCCCAATTTCTTTTTAATCTTATTTGGACATTTTTTTCTGAGAACTGTCTCTGGTAATCCAAAGAAATTACTTTACTTTAATAAACTAAAAAATTATGAATGTTTCACTACAACAATGAAATTAATAATAGCAGAAGTGTTTTCCCGATAAAATTTGAGTAAGTCTGAGTAACACTTTATATTATTCTAAATTTAAACATTTCTAATGTTCTATATTCATTGTATAGAGGCATTACTATTTCAGATATAGTAAAAAAATGTTTTAAGTTACTAAATATTATGTTTCTGAAATAAATCCTTCTTTTCAATAAGTGTTTACGTAAAAAAAATTCGAAGAAAGCTTTTAATACTTATAAAAAAAATTTCTAAGTAAAATTATCAAAAACAATTTTTTTTTATTGCTGAAAATTTTAATTATTGTAACAAATATGTTTTTTGCTTTTACAATCAATAATACAAGTTTCAAAAAAATAAATGAAAATATTTTTGTCTTTTTCTATGTTGTTTGTCCTAATATATTGTAAATAAAGATCACAATATTTATAGGAGTAACCAAACTACTTTTGGGTTTTCAGATAATTTCATTAACTTAATTTTTTGCTTGCTAAAATGAACGATATCCTAAAAATTGAAATTATTCAAGGATCGCCCAAATGAAAGTGACACTACAGTCGGTTTGATAAATGGTTTAATAGTATAAATATAAATTAGTATACAAATTAAAGAAGTAATACAGACGTAACAGATAGGTTTAAACTAAATCACCTTGTAGGTTCAACTCAGTGTCCCAGAGGCCCACGACATGATGGATACCAAGGGTGAAGAAGCTCCGGGGTTGGTTCTGAAACCAATTTTTAACAGCAGCATGGACCTCATTTTTCTCCTGAAATCGCCGTACCTTCAGAGCTTACTCGAGTGGACGGAAGATGTGTTATTCACACGACAAGAGGTCTGTGCTGTAAGGTGGATGTTCAAAAATCTCTCAGCGGAATCGTCTTAACAATGTTTGGCATACCACAGCCACATGAGGTTAAGCATTACCACGCAAGATGATAACCCCGCCAAACAGCATGCAGTTTTTGATATTCTTTTTCGGCCTATGCAATGTGTCGCAATACGTGGCATTATTGGAGGCCATACCGTTTGTAGGCATCAATGATGCGGTTGATGTATTTTAAACTTATCCCACAGTATCACTCACATCTGGCGGGATTCAGCGGTACCGCATGCATTCCTGCACTTTTCGCCCTCTATTGGAGCATACGCAGTCATCTTTTTCTTCAAATTGCAGAATTTTTACAGCAATGCTACTTTCATTTGGGAGACCTTTATACGCTAAGTAACATAAATTTCCGCTAAATGTTAAAAAATATTTAATTTCTCACCCCAAAAAATATTCTTACACGTGTTTAACCCTTTATGTACCGCATTATGATTTACTGTGGTTTGTTTCATGGAATATTTTTTTTTTTATCCCTGCATTGAAAATTAAGGGATATACGAAAAAAATTCACCTTTGGAAAATTTAATCCGTTAGAGCTAATTAATTAGTTAAAGATATTCAACTGTAAAATTAATTATATACACTGTTCGTTTAAAATAAATAGTCAAATCGTTTTCTAAGGTCTTCTTAACATACGAAAAAAATAGGACACTTAAATTTTGACATCAGCTATTTTTTCGGGACAAAAATGATAATCTTCGCAATCCACTGAAAACGCCGTCAGCTGAAAAACGCAATGCCTCCAATAAAAATATTCGCCTTCCCCGCTAAAATACTCATCATAGAACCCGTACTGCCATATATGTTGGAAGAATGGATTTAAAAGAATATTCTTGCTAAGTATCATCAGAATATTCGTAAAAATGTTTATTCTATGTAATTTTAAAGTGAGTGGTACTTATAAGTGGAATTTCCTTAAAAATTTTATAAATAAATTTCAATATTGCTTTTTTCATCCAAATTCTTCAAATTGCACCATGCAAACTTGTTGCAAAATGTAAATTTGTATAAAATACGTGTGCATTGTTCCTCTAAATTTCTTCGTTCCTTTATTGCATGTATGTATGCTTAATGCTTGTCAGGAATTTTATATTCACTTTATACATATGTACTGCAAAACATAATAATAATTATAACAATTAATTGACATTTTATGAGTAGATATTATTTTTTTGTACATAAATGCTTTGATCAATGGACATATGTATGTATTCGTACGTTAAATTTTATTTAAAAATTATTTTCTTGAAATCTAATTATCACATTTTTAAATGCACAATTTATCAAAAGTTTTTTTTTAATAAACGTAGTCAAGTTTTTACATTAAATTCCAATTTCTATTATGACTGTTAAACAAAACACGCACATTAAATAGATATGTGTACTATGATATCGCAAATATGTACAATATGTGCTTAAAAATTTTTGTTTTGCTTTATATATTGAAGTTATACCAAAGAACTCATTATGCAATAGATCTTTTTTAATGTAAAATATAGTTAAATATGTTTTTATGTAAATATTTATTGAAGGAATAGTTCATTAAAAATTTGTTAAGACAATATTGGTTCAAAGAAAGAATTATTTTATTTTCACCAATGAAACAAGTTAAATTACTATTTGCACAGACATATCAATGAGACGAATTTTTTCCTGATTAAAATAAAATGTAAGTACTATTATCTGAAAAAAATCATATTCCAAATATTTTTACAGTAGCAAAACTTAATTTTACCATAAATATTTATCTATTTCAAATTAAATATCAATGGAGATAGTTTTATGTATTATAATTGTCTTTAAAACTTAAAAATTTTCATTCTTCCCTTAAAATATAATACAATTATTTAGTTTATGTAGAAAAAATATCAAAAGAATTTCTTTAATTGAATTTAATATTCGTTAAATGTATGCATACCTTATTTACATTAAAGTTATATAGTTCATAAAATATTATAGATAACTTTTTCTTATTAAATTTCATTAATTTAATTTCATACTATTCAGAAAAATTTGAAAGAAAGTATATATATATATATATATATATATATGTGTGTGTGTGTGTGTGTGTGTGTGTGTGTGTGTGTGTAAAATAATTACACCATAACATGAAATATTAACATGGAGTTGGATCTTAATCTTTTTTATTTTGAAAGTAATTTAAAAGTACAATATTTGTTTTATAAGAAAAATTGAAGGGAAAAAAGCAAACAATATTTCGAGTTTAAAGTTTTATTCTTCTGTTCAATTACTTATATTTATTTAATATAAAAAACACAAAATATTTCTTTAACGCATAGCCAGTTAAAATTTCCTGAAAAGTTTGAAAACGTAAGCTTTTATTTAAACTTGTTTTCGTTCATATTTATTAATTTTAATACTCAAAACATTGATTGTTATACCAAGTTCTTTCAAAAACATTTTTTATTCAATTTGATTTCTATAATGAATCTAGGAAAGTTATTCATAGAATTAATCTAAATTCAGTTCAGGTATCCAAACACGTTGAAATTATCAAATTAGGTTAAAAATATATCTTTTGCTTTTAATTTTATTGAATAAAGCTATCTTTTGGCTTTACAAAACATACTTTGTTTTGATTCTAAGTTACCTAGAAGCCAAGTTACAATCAATTTTACAAAATTGGAAAAATTGAAAATGGGTTGTTATATAATCTACCAGAAGTGGGCATTTAAATTATTCACAATCTATTATGGTGAGCCTAATTACTCAAAATATTATGAATGTATTTCTATACAACTTTTTGAACCTGGTATTCACATATTATTTTACAGAGAATGTATTAAAATATTTCGTACTGAATGAATATTTTCTTATTTATAGCCTGTTATTTAAATAATGGTTTCGTAAAGAATGTCATATTTCTTATAATAATTACTCGTTCAGCTATAAAATTTTAAATTTTAATAAAACATTAGAATTTATAATACTTTCTCTGGATAAATGCAACTAATTTGTTTCAGTTTTATACCTTTTGGATATAAGTTTATTATTTTTTCTCTAATTGATTTGAAGTTCTTCAAAAAATATTGCTATAATTTTACTTATAACTGGGATTTCTGTAAAATTTAGATTTTTGTATTCAAATATTGTTTGTTAAACATTAGTATTTATTTTTATTGATAACTAAAAATAGCATTTATAATATTTTAGCAGGATATTTTTTTAAAATGTACCCCAAACACACACACATTTTCGGATACTTTAACTTTTTGTAAAATTTGTATTCAAAAATCATTTAAGTGAAAAAGTACGAGTGAACTTCTATAAATAATGTACTATATAATAATTCATTTCTAATTAATACCCCAAAAACTACATTTTTTATTCAAGATAACTTACAAAATTTCCGTTATTGACGAAACACACATATCCACTATTCCCTTAGCGATATCATTATATATGAACTCAATATGTACGTTAGTATAATACAGCACTTTCAAATAATCATTTCTTGAATATGACATTTTTTTATCCTGCTATATGTTTGCAAGTATGCATGTATATACTCTTTGTATCATTCTTCACTGAAAATGTATTTAATGTAATGTCAAAACTAAATGTATAAATGTTGTTTCTTGTATGTATGTGACAATAACATGATGTATTGCTGCTTCTCTGAAATAAAGCATTCTTCAGCTTGATTTATTCCACTTTCCTTTTACCTTTTTGACATTCAGTAAGCTTAGGCGCGCTCTAGTCTGTTTTATTAATTAAACAGTTAAGTGCGATTAATGAGTACACTCATTCGTGGAGAAGTTGCAGGATTTTGTGTCATATAAAGAGTATACTCGGAATGCGTAAAAAGTAGTGACCACACATTGGCTCTTTAAATTGCAATCTCGGGCTGAATCACGAGTGCAGAGGACTGTAGAATATTTCCCTCCCTTCCAGACCCATGGCAAAATTAGGTGGAGGTAGGTGAAGTCGACATTTATCGTGCCTTCAGGGAATTTCGCCGAGCTAATTCATACTGTCACCTGTATGGTGCTCAAGGTCTAGGCCAATGACAGGTGTTAATCTAGCCCTTTGCCACGATGAATCTCGTAGGCCTCGTTCTGACTTCGTCAGACAGGTGGCATTAGCCACAGCCACAACAATCGTTATCTTTGAGAAAAACAAAACATATTCTCAAATTTGAAGATGTTTATAATATGTTATGGTCAGGTCGGAGTGGAACAAATAAGCAAAGTGAAAAATTTAAGATGAACTAATGTGTTCTAGTATGCACCGGTTGTAATTGAGTATAAGTTCGCATGACGAAATTAGTTATGTTTGATGATAATGGTTTTTAGATGTTAGCCTAAAAGGGGCAGAGGAAAAAGTCGGGAAGTCATTTTATAATAGGGTTCTTGCAGGTAGGGTCAGAGAGAGAGAGAGCCATGTGACAATTTCGTGGCACCAACCGGATGATGAGTCCATTGATAGCACTTGGCTCGAAGTTACCTAGCTTTTGAGTGATGTAAATGCCAAATGTTTGATGCTACAACCATGTGCTGACATTAGAGTAATAGATCAGTGCTGTGCTGCCTAAAGAACATTTGTTTCGTTGGGGGTGGGAGAGGCATAGAGGTAAGTTGGACTTGGATCAACTCTAGAGCACCTTGTTAGTAAGAGAACTGGGATCAACCCTACAGCACCTACTCCAGAACTTCCTTCGTGTCAAGACATGTAGAAACTATTTTGTTGGTAAAGAAGGAAGTAAATCAGTGCGTTTTTAAGTCTCCCAGTCCAAGAATTTTTATGGTAGCCAAAATTCATAGATGTTCATAAAATCTTAGGTCGAGAGAACCGTTGGCCTCAAGAACCCGTAACCAAGATTAATTACTTTATAGCCCCGTACAATAAGTATTAATAATAAAAAAAATGGGCATTTTTTATAAAATAAATCCATCTTTTTGATCCAATGTTTCAACAGTGTGTGTGATACTAGTCTGTGACTGACAAGTATACTCGTTATCACTCGAATTCCGTGACACATATAGTTTCACGCTCTAAAACCGAGACGCCACAGTTAACTGGTTAACCCTTTACCAGTTGTAAGAGGATTTGGGTTTCCAAACACAAAATGCATCATTATGTGGCAGAAGTTGTAAATACAAACTCATGGGTGGAGATGTACATTTGTAGGTTCGAGTGTGTGTTTGTGCTATTGAAGACCCGTCATGTAGAGAGAGGCGATGTACGTTAAATCTATCGAGAATTAAACTTCTCCCATTGACATGATGTGGAAGTTCGAGAGAGGGTGCCAACTCAAGCGCCATCCTAGTAATTCAACCGTGGTTTAAAATTACGTGGTCTGTCTCTTATAATCATCTCTTGCTTCAGAATTAGACGTAAATTGAAATGAAATCACATTACATGTGCAGAAAGCACAAGTGACACAAAGTTCGTCGATAAAAAAAATGTGGAAAAGTCAATATGTCGACTTTGTCGTCAGAAAAGAGTTCAATATTAATAGATATATCTGAAGTGTCTTAAAAGTGGATATTTGAGTTTAACAAAAACACATGCAGCAAAATATTTTTTTTTCCTTATGGACTGCACATTGATAAATAAGGCTGTTTTCGGTAAAAGTACGAGAACATGAACTTAATTCGAAGCACATTTTCAGACAGACAAATGCCTCACTTTCCATGGAAATTTGCAATATTATAACTCATACATCTGTTAACAATATAGTGTTTTCAAAAATTTTAAAATATTCCATAAATACTTTCTTTTTTTGTTTTAATACATGAAGACATAGCTCATTTAACATAACGGCAGAGGAGAAAAATCGCAAAACGCATTTTGTACCAGAAAAAAATTAATCTTACTCATTTTAAAATGAGAAGTATGACAAAAAATGCTGCTCTCTAAAGGATAGTGAAGCCAGAATATCATATTAGTTTTTCTTTACTTTTATATCTGAAAATTGTTCCAAATTCGGATCCTATTCTTTAACATTAACAGAAGACAGTTTAAGGCTTTCTATACACGGCAATTTCCCCCAAAGTGAGAATCATTTCATGCTGGCACCATCTAGCGTTGATCATCGTTACCAAATTTAGCTTGAATTAATTTTAATTCAAGCTCTCGTCGGATGCTAAACATTGCCCAGAATAACAGAGCCGAATCGATACTCAAGGGATCTTTTATATGCCTCATAATCATATGGCATAAGTGCCTAAGATTTTTGCAAATAGAAAATCTATCGACTTCAGCCGGGATGGAGCCCACAATCATAGATTTATGAAGCAGGCACGCTACTTTTAAGCCACCGAGGCGACTGCAGGAAAATATTACTCTTTAAAGTAAAGTAAAAACTTTAACAATTAATGGTTTGGTTCATTTAACGTGCATCAGCCTTTCTACACGATGAGTTTCTTCAGTGGTTCCAAGGTTTGAATCCACGACTCGACAAAATTATCTTCGGCTGCGAGATCGCAAATAGGCCCCATTGGCGATCACAGCAATGTAGCTTTCATTACGAGTATTGAAAATACATTGAGATATAAAATCGAAGAAAAAGTATTACGCTCAATTGTGTTATAATATGTATATGTGTAAAAGTTACAGACTTTTTTAAACATAAATTACATTTCCTAAATTATTATTTAAGAAATCTCGAAAAAAAATATTGTTATGTGGATCGGTTTGTTCTGTTGGTAAAGCACGAGGCTCTTATCCCTCTCACTGCGTTGTTATTTTATCAAAATAAATTCAAGAATTGTGTATGATCTTATTACGTACTTCAAAAGTACATATAAAATCTACATTTTAAAGTTTAAATACACAAAAAAAATTGTAAAAAAGTTTTTATTTTAAAATACACAGAATTAGATCATAAAAAATATGAGCATAAAAACATAAATAAAAACATAAACAAGAATATAACGACGACTTGCACAGATAAATAGTCGGGAAAAATGCATTCCCACTGAAATCTAGGGTAGCGCAAACTTTGCTACATATACACTGGTGTGCAAAAATTAAGGACGAAGTCGAAAAATTAGCATATCAGCTGAACGCAGAGGCAGAGCGGACAGAAAGACCAATCAGGAGATTAAGTAAGGTGATGTACGGTAGCACATGCGCAGATATGCAGGTAGACGTAATGGGGGAGTGTCTGAGTAGTATAAAGCATGTTGTCGGTGTAAGATCAGTATTCCTGGCAAAGAGATTGCACGCCGTATAGCAGTTAAAATCACACCGAGTTGCTGCCTCAGCGAGAAATGGCGAATAATCAATCTGTTAGACGACATCTGGATGCTTTTACCCGAGGTCGAATCATTGGGAAGTTGGAGGAAGGCCGCAGTGTGACAAGTGTGGCTGCAGAGTTCGGAATTGCTCACAGCATCGTTTCACGACTTTGGAGACAATTTCAAACTACAGGAACAGCTATCCGGGGGTTCAGTAGTGGTCGTCCACGAGGAACCACACCCGCAGATGACCGGTACACATTGTCTTACAGGCCAGAAGAATCAGGTGGCAGACAGCGGGAGAAATCCCTAGACACACGACACAGGCGACTGGACGACCGATATCGCGTTTTACCGTGGCCAGAAGACTGCACGGTGGTGGTCTGTTTGCACGACGCCCTGTACGGTGTGTACCTTTAACGCCTGCCCATCGGAGAAGGCGTTCTCTGTGGTGCCGGGAACACCGGAATTGGAGAGACAATGAATGGGGACGAGTACTCTTTACAGATGAGAGCAGATTCAGTTTGAGTAGCGATTCTCATCGCATACTCATCTGGAGAGAGCGGGGAAGCCGCAATCATCCCTCGAACATCATTGAAAGGGACAGGTATGGAGGTCGCGGTGTTCTCGTTTGGAGAGGCATCATGCTTGGTAGTCGTACAGACCTTCACATCTTCGACGCAGGTTCAGTCAACGGGACCTGTTATTGTAACGAGATTCTTCTTCCATATGTGCGTCTTTTTAGAGGCCCTATGGGTCTGCAGTTCCTTTTCATGGACGACAATGCACCATGTCATCGCACAGTAGCTGCCGAACAGCTCTTAGAGAGTGAGGATATTGAACGTATGGATTGGCCTGCAGGATCTCCGGATCTCAATCCCATCAAGCATGTATGGGATTTTCTAGGCAGACGTTTGGCAGCTCGTATCTTACCACCAATAATGATTCGGAGCTTCGATTGGCGCTGCAAGACTAATGGGCAGCAATGCCTCAACAACTCATTGACACCCTCATTCTCAGCATGGGCAGACGCTGTTAAACCTGCCGAGCAGTCAGGGAAGATCATATCCCCTACTAAAGACCGGATGTTTCTTGCTGGACACCCATCACAGGGATGTTTCGGCCTTCAGTCGCATTGCGCTCCATGCTACTTTTTCAATCAAGCTTCTTTTTATCCCTCTGATTTCTAAGTGTTTTAGTAGTGTTGCTTACATTACACATGCCCTTACGTATTGGGGATCTTACGGTATTAAATGTGTTGATTTGGAAAGCTTTTGTACTAAGTTATATTGAAAAAACCGTCTCGTCCTTAATTTTTGCACACCAGTGTATATCGCCGATGGAAATCGCCGGGATGCGCAGTGAGAGGGTTATCTCGGGGTTCGTGAATTTTTGCTATCAGTTAAAAAAAAACAGTTCTTGAAGAGCGCGCGATGAAAGTTTATTGGCAAAATACAATCCTTAAAGTACAGGATATACCAGCAAAATTCGCAAAATAAGAACCAGAAAGTTTTCACATCTTCTACAATGCTCAGTCATAACTGTCAGTATCTAAAAATGCAAATACGAAATGATAAAGATTATTCGTAAGTAATGCTTCAATCGCAACAAATTTTCAACAGCCGAAACAATGCTGACTTAGCGATCGAGTGCTATTTATAGTCTGCATGGAAGCCTTCTAGCTCTTTCGCTGACGTCATATATCGTGAAGTTAATAGATTTCTTCAGTAATTTCAGGAAGCATCTACATGATAGCCAAGTCGAAAAATTTAGTCGCCAAAAATGTGATGCCAACTGAGCTGTGTATCACCACTATTTCACCAAGTTTCAATTGAACCGCCATTATAATGCAAGAAATGGTGTTGCTTGTGGATATTACAATTTTTATCATATAACAAATAGAATAGAAGGTAATGTAAAGGTATTAAACATCCAGATATAAATTATTTATACTTCTTAATCATTAATTACACAAAATTCGTAATAATATCTAAATTTCTTTTAAAGTTGGAAAAGTGATGTAACGAAAATTAAAAGAATGTTATTTTCTACAAAACGGTTTAATAAAAAGTGTCATATTATTTGTAAGTATCAGCAAATATTTGTAATGTAGCTAATGTGATGCATAAATTATTCAAGTAAAGCGTAAGAAAAAATAAATTTTCTAATTAAATATCAGAATAGTAGTAATATATAAATATCAAAGAGAAATAAATATTACTTCTTACAATTTAATTAACGTGAGACAGATATGTTCGAACAATAAAAACAAAATCTCACGAAATATCTGAATAAATCATTTGATGCTTTTTATGACTGAAGATTTTTTTCTTTTATATATTTCTTCTCAAAAAAATTAATATAAATGAGTATTTCTTCAAAATTTTCCAGTAAGTTCTTTCATTACATTTTATTATTGAATAAATAGCATCCAAGTATATATATATATATAGAAATTTGTATTATATATCAAAAACAAGAAATAATAAATAATTAACATAACAAGAAATAGCGTAATAAAATTATAAAAGCTAAACATGAAGATCAAAATAATAGAAAAATAAAAAAAGAAACTACAAAAAAGAAGAACCTAGCGTGTCAGAAAGCAATTTCGGAATTAGGACCGAATAAGTGGGATTAAACTAGTTTGAAGGCACCAACCTGCCCCCTTTGCAACTCGGTAGGAAAAACCAAATAAAATAAAATAAACAAAAATTCAGAGTATGGAAAACTCAGAGAGTATGATAAATCCATTCACTACTATTATGTAACAAACTCTCCCAAACTCTTAATGCAGAAAAATCGCAAAACAATTACGTATGAAAAGTAGGAAAATCCTAAAACAATTACATAAGAAAAGTATTTTTCAAAAAATAATTTAACAAAATTTCTTTACTCACAGAGCTCTTACGAAGAGAATCAAGCTTCTTGACATCAATGAAAATCAATTATTCACAAAGTTAAAAAATTCGAATATAAATAAACACATCTTTTGAGCTAACTTTTAAACCAGCCAGCAAAGACAGATATCAAAAAAGACGACAATCAAATATGGTAGAATTTGAATTGGTTGATTGTCAAAAATGTAAATTTGCTAGGCTCTAATTTGGTTGGTTGTCAACAATGTGTAAGATGTTCAAGATGTGTGTGGAAAAAATGTAAACTGTGATATGAGTGTTATGATATAATCTTCACAGCAAGACCACTAACATGCTGACTTTGAATCTTTGTGTGGTGGTTTTGGAATTAGAAGTAGCAAGACGGTTAATGTATTTGGGATGAATATAAGTTCTTAAGAAATTAAAAGGGTATTCATGATCTAAACAACATTGACAACATTTTTTTATATTTTGTATTTATCTATTTTGTGGGTAGTTAAGTTATCATTTCTAAATAAAAAATTCAAAATGATATTTCTGTAAATTGATATATGCAAGTTACTATTCCATACAGGAATTTTAATTATATGGAACTTAAACGAATCTCTTTTGTCAAAAATGTTACTGACTACATTATTGTTAATAAGATGCAAGTCCAAATCAAAGAATTCCACCATATTAGAGTTGAAGTTAGTTTTAAGGAACTTGAGTTAATCAGGGTAGAAAGTAATATTTGGTTTGTATTCACTATTTTTACCAAAAATTATTAAATCATCTATATAACGATAAATCAAGTCAGAATCATTTACAACATGATCAATTTCAAAAAAATGTAAATATAGGTTCGCTAAACAATTACTAGCTGGACCACCCTGAGGTAATTTTTGATCTGTTTATAAAGGTTCTGATCAAATGCAATGAAATTTTCTTTAAATACGAGGTTAACAAGAATATCAAATTTTTTTTTTCATTGAAGTATATAATTCATATTTATCATAAATTAACTGTAGAACGCATGATAAAACACTATTTGTAATATTGATTGTTATATATATATATATATATCTTCTAACGAATAATTCAAGTATCTAGAGATCATTTCTACACATAAGATATTAATATAAACTACATTTATGCCAAATATGCTAAATTAAAATAAATCTTTGAGTATTTTACTTATAAATACATTAAAACTAAATTCTTATTTAATCATTACACTAACCATACTTCCTCCAAATGGACGATCATATTGTCTTTTAAATAGGAGAAACAATATTCCGGTATTAAGTGTTGTAAGTGTTTCTAAGAGAAAACGTTTATTTTATTTTTTCTATAAAATTAAGTATACTATTTTACTCCTATTAATTTTTTTTTCCATTTGTAAGTTTTTGGTGCCGCAATCTGTCAATTTATTTAAAGAGATTGTTGCATAAAAAGATTCTGAAATCTGCATTTTCATTAACGGCAGAAAGGAAAATAACAAGGAGAGGGCACGACTAAGGAAATTCATTTGGGATCGAGACTTGGTTGAATAGTAGTACTCTTTTAGAGTGTTTACTCCCAATCTAATTCCGCCGAATGGTCAGTCATTTCGGAGAAATTAGCATTCGAAATTTATGCTTAGCTTTTATACAATTAAATTTTAATTTCCCGCAACGAGTTGGTACAGTAATCGATAAATCGTCTGCTTACTATGCGCCAGGTCAGGGTTCGATTCCACTCAATCAATTTTTTACTTCAATTCATTTAATTATTTTTTAAAATTAAATAAATTTCTTTATGAAAGGTTTATTAAATATTACATGATATTTTATGTAATTATTTTGCATTTTATAAAGTAAAAAAATACTCTAATTATGTAAATAGTTATATTAAATTTTATAAATATATATTTTATGTAAATAAATAATATATTTATAATAATATATAATAAATAATAAATGATATTTTGCATAAAAATTATATACAAATAGTTTTATCATGCGAAATACAATATACTATAAATAAAATATTATATTATATAAAATAATTTGTAAAATATATTATTATTATTAAATTAATTATTTTATAATTAATATAATAAAATATATATATATATATATATATATATATATATATATATATATATATGCATTTTTAATACATTATTAATTTAATTATTTTATAATTTTATAAAATATTTAATAAATTCTTTTCAAATAAATTTATTTAATTTCAAAAAGTTTATTTAAATAATATAAATATATTTATTTAAATAATTTCAATAATACATTTTAATTTTAATAATAAACCATAATTTTAATAATAAATCATAACTTCAATAATAAATTACTATTAATTTTAATAATAAATTTAATAATAATTTTAATTAAATTAATAATAATTTTAATAATAAATTAATAATATTTCTTATTAAAACTAATGCTTAAAAATAATAAATTAATTATAATAAATAGTAATTAATTAATTCTAACAAATATTAATTATTTAATATATTTTAATAAATAATAATTAGTTTACTAATTTTAATTATTTATATTTTCAATAATAATTATTTTAAATATTTTCAATTAATAGTAATTTTAAATATTTTAATTAATAATAATTTTAAATATTTTTAATTAATAATAATTTTCAATATTTTTATTTAATAATAATTTTAAAAATTTGTATTTAATAATAAGTTTAAATATTTTTTTTAATAATAAATTTAAATAATTTTACTAATAAATAATTTAAGTTACATATTTTTATTTTTTTACTTTATAAAATACAAACTAATTACATAATATATCATTTAATATCAAATAAACATTTCATAAATAAATTTAATTTTAAAAAATAATTAAATGAATTGAAGAAAAATTTTTATCACGTGGAATCCAACCCTGACCTTGCGCAAAGTAAGCAGACGATTTACCGATCAGGCCACGAACTCGTTGCGAAAAATTAAAATTTAATTGTACAAAAGCTAAGCATAAATTTCGAAGGCTAATTTCTCCGAAATGACTGGCCATTCGGCGGAATTACATTGAGGGGTGGACACCCTAAAGGAATACTACTATTACACCAAGTTTCGATCTCAAATGAATTTCTTTAGTCGTGGTGCCTTCACCTTGTAAGTAATTAATAAGCATCATCTTTTAATTAAATTTACAAAAAATAATACACATCACTTCTAAAACAAGTTTAAATCAATATTAACAAAAAATTTCAAATATTTTCCTATTTAAGAAATTGAAATAGGTTTTGTGCGTGCTTCCAAAAATATTCATTTGTCTAAATATAATATATCGAATGGTAAAATAGAAACGAATAATTACGAGGGAGCTAGGGACAATTTTTTAATATTATTGTTATGCACCTTGTCAAGAACACAGACAATAAGCATAAAAAACATATTTAAATCAAGATAACTCATACTTAAGCATCGCAACATCAGTTATTGTTATTCTCGCGTCCATGGATTTGGCAAAGAAAAAGTATAAAAACATAAAACTCCATTGAAGATGGCAACAACTGCAACTGCCCATTCCGGGCACCCTGGCTATAGAAGATCTTTTACAGTGGGTCCGTGAATGGAATTAGACCGAACTATATATAGTGCTCTTAGGGTGGAATCTAGGCACTCGAAGATATACAGTGGGTGATTGGTTAACGAACAGATCAGTTAACGAAAAAATCGGTAACCGAACACTTTCACGAAAGATTTTAGTGTTCGGATAACGAACACATATTCGGATAGCGAACACTTTCAAGAAAGATTTTTTGTGTTTGGACAACGAACACATATTCGGAGGTGATCAGGGAGACACCCCTTAAATTATGGATGGAAATTTTGACAACTGCTGGAGATCTGGAATTGGAGGTGAACGAGGATGACACAGAAGAGATCATAATAGGACATGAAGATCTGAACTGACGATAGAAGAACTCCAAGAAAATTTGAATGAAGAACACCAAGAAACACAACGAAATGTGTCTCCTTCTGAACAAGAGGAAGACGAAAGAGGACCAATGCCGACATCTGTCATTAAAGATCTTTTGAAAAAGTGGGAGACTGTCGGAGCAATGGTCTTAGAATGGAACCCAAACCAAGCTGATGTCAGTAGGTTTGGGGATCTTTACAACGACAATGCTATTAATTACTTCCGGAAAACCTTGAAAAAGAGAGAAATGCAATCGACATTGGACATGTTCTTCAACGCCCCATAAGCAAAAAATGAAAAGAACTGATTAATATGCGAGACTATATGTATGTATTATTTTTTTAAAAACTTACTAAGAAATTATACATTTTTTAAAATTTAATTTTTAGGGTCTCCAGAACGAATTAATCGATTTCACATAGAAGTCCATGGTGAATCGATGATCGGTTAACGAACAATTTGGATATCGAACATAGTCTTGGAACGGATTATATTCGTTAACCGAACACCCACTGTATTTTAGAATGAGTGGTTAGATTTCAGCGTAGTTTTTACATTGTTTGCAAGATCTTGTTTTATCAGGACCGAATTTTATACTCTGTTAGTGATTCTTTAATCTTGCAATTATGGATGTTATGTGAGTCAGAATCTGTTCGGAGTCACCATCCGAACCACTATCATAGTGGCTGATACAACTGTGATGGTGGTGCAAGGTTGACCATGGTCTCGGGCATCTTTGTCCAAAGAATCAGTACACTTCTGTCCCTCGATATTAACATGTGCAGGTATCCATCTAACAGGATCTCCCCTCGTAATGCACCTGCTTGAGTATGAAATTTATGGAGGAGGTGTTGTTATAGTCTCATGGTTTATGATGGTCTCCCAGGTTGCTTTAGAATTTGAAAGGGTTATCAATCCTTCTATGGTAACCGTCGGTTGCGTTTCAGTCATGTAAAATGGTGAGGAAGTGCTAAGAGTTCGCTGGTAAAGTTAGAAGCGATTACACCAGTGTTTAAAATGTGATCGCCCTCCCTGCCTTCTGATAGAAAAATTGGAATATCTTCTGAGTGTGATATGATTAAACATAACATAATCAATATCAAATATCGATTATTCTTTTTTGTTACAGTCAAATGATAATTGTTTTTCAAGCATTTTAATGATTCCAGAATAAATATTATTTAAACTATTTAATTCTTTTGCATGGATATCCATGCATTTTTACAAAAATAATCATTTTCAGTAAAACAATTAGTGATTTACATTTTATGGAATAATTTATATTTCTTGTCTTTCATAACAGGGTATTTATTAAAATATATTTTGGTATGTTATAGAAAATACATTTCCTTATTTATCTAAATAAGAAATCCCTCATGAGTGAGCGTTGTTTTATAAAAAAAGTATTCGAATTGTACAATTTGTAATTAAATGTTTATTATGAAATACATGTGTTTATATGAAAATACATGTAAATTTTATGTAATTATATTCGACTACTATGTGACTTGCAACGTAAAATACGCTTTGTAGGAAGGCCCTTTTCATTATCGCTTTCAGAAAGTAACAAAAGTATGAGTTACTAAATGGCAGACACACATTAATTCTGAATTTACACATCTATCCAACTAATCCTTTTATGAATTTTTTTCTGTACTGTTGGCTATACAAAATTATATTACAAAGTAGCATATTAATACATTTTTTACATACGCAAAGAAATATTTATTTTACACGCTCATGACGTAATAAATATTCTATTTCCCCCCAAATTCCAGTATAATGTCTTTTGTACGACGATTTTCCTATCAATAATCTGGAAGGTTTCAAAAAATATTTAATAGCTTAGACCAATGGTTCTTAAACTTTCGATCACCATGCCCCCTTTCTGTATCAACCTGATATTGCGAGCCCCCAGATATTAACACTTTTCTCTGACTCCCAAATGAAGGATTTAAGGGGTTCTTAATAATCCTAAGACAATGAATTCAGTTCTTAATCTTTTCACATGTTTTTTGCTATGCATTTTGAAAGTATTACTTTGCATATTAAAAAATGGATTAACATTCTTGATCAAAATACTTGTTCTAGTAGAATTTTTCATGTGGAGGCAATGTAATGATCTAATCTAGGATTGCACGGCTTTCAATTTTTCCACGAGACTTTTCAGAATCTGTAAAAGCGTGAACTCTTAGCATTAAAGGAGAGACTTTCACGGATTCACTAGAAAAGCATTGGTGACTCCCTGCCGTCCGCGGACCACAGTTTAAGAACCACTGGATTAGACCATACCGTATAATGCAGATAGAGTACAATGCTTCTTATTTATTTATCAAGTTCCTGGCCATTGACCATCAAGTCATTAAGAACGAAGCTCCCCAGTACTTTTTTTACAACTTTGTCCAAATTTTTAGTTCAGAACACACGTCTAGATGAGTAGGGTCCGTAACTTATCCAGAACCTCACAAAACACATAAAAGAGATACAGTCAAATTAAAACGAAAAGAGGAACAAAAAGACAGTCATATCCAGTCAATAGTCAAAACTCAACCACAGCATTAGCATTAGGAGAGCGAGACACAGTCAGGTTTTAATAACTTCCTCCAAGGTTTATTTTAGTAGCACTGGCAGAGTTACATTACGAAAGCATTTTTATATATCCTATTAATTTCAAGTTTAGCAGAGTGAAGAAACAGGTTTTTGGAAGACCTTTGGAGAATATCCGTGCCTTTTTTTGAGAAAGGACCACCCTCTCATTTCTCCCAAAACCAAAATGGGATGTCCCACACAAGAAAGCAACTTTTATTTGAATTCTGTTTAGTAGCTTCCTGAAGCTCTGAATTTGGGAACTTTGTTTATCTATGTTACTTGCAAAGGCCCGATGGGCAGAACTAAAATCCAATAAAGTAATAGCCTTAACAGGAGGGGAGAAGTGGGCAGAGAGCTTCAAAAGGACTAAACGGATGACCTCGACTTCGCCATCATAGTAGGTTATAAGAGAGCCAACAAGTAGGTAAAAGGAATATATATATATATATAGGTCACAGAAAATCTCCTCACCAGCGTCCTGTGTGACGTACAAAAGGAAACTATCAATATAAATATGAAGCCACTCATCAAGAAGATAAACGAATATTAATTGTTTCTAATGCAATGGCACAAAGAGCTGTTGTGAGAGTAAAGGTCTTCATTCCTCACATTCAAAGTCGAGTCCTATCTAACACTAAGAACCATAAATTTTAGTGGATTTATGTGAGATAATAGTTCATAGGCTTTGCCGTTGATAGAATTATACTGAGCGTTCGACAGGACGCATTGACTGCAGCCTCTCTGAGTCTTTCGATGATGTATTCCGTCAAAGTAAGTCTATTATACAAGTTAGCTTACTTTCTCTAAACCAGGTTAGTCACTGGCTGTAAGTCACAAAATAAATGCTTGGAAAGTACGGGAGTATTTTTCAATGTTTCTTATAAGTGAAAAACTCCCAAAATTTCTTTTGAAAATTTTTTAAAGAAACATTATTTATTAAAAAAGTTATGCAAACATTTAAAATGACAAATGTTTTGTTAGATATACAAATCAATTCTCGTTTTTTATGATATAATGTAGTGAAAAAAGGGAGGGGGGTCCACTTAATTGTGATCCTGTAAATGCGTAGGTTACTGAACCTGCACTTGAAAATGGACGCTCAAGAATGTGTTATTTTCTTTTTCAAGGATGCAAAACATTTCCAATTTCTGGAGAAATTCGAAGAAATGTCTAAAATTCAAAGTATCTAACAACTTTTGGCTGCAGGATGTATCTTGTTATAATATCTGGTATTTCTTTAATAATTCAATTGGAAAACATGAAACATAAATAAAATAGGATTCTTATTGAAGGTTAGGAGTTATACACACACCGTGTAAATTACTTATTTAAGCTGATTAAATTGTCCGGAGAATTAAATTTAACATGTTTATAGGTGATAAGATAAACCTTTTTCTAATTAATTTTATTAAAAGTACATCATCAAGATGCTTTTGTTTGCATTGTACGTATGCAAATAGTATTAAAATTGGCAATTACCTCGGATTCGTCAATTCTTTATTTTAAGAGTTTTCTATTCTTAGCACTTTTTCTTTAGATAAACTCAGTCATATGAGCATAATGAAGAAAAATATGGGACCTTCCGTAACCAATATATTATACGTTGTTGTGTCTCCGATGTTGGGTGCCAAAAAAAGTGACATTCTTCGAAGAGATTGGACGCTTATCGCATATTATTTGTCAGAATTTGAGACTCAAGTACATTAAGTTGGTAAGTCCATCCCGTGATCCTCTTTTATTCATTCTCAGATGATTGCTTAGTCCGAGAGATTACGGGCTTTAAAATGATTCATCTCATGAAATTTCGTCCTAATTTTTTCACACTTTGAATCTGATTCCGGATTAATGATAGTAAAACAATTTTGTAATATATTTAGAATGTCGTTTAGAGTGTAATCTAGATCACTTAATCCATTGCAAAATATTAAACACAAAAATAACGTAAGATAAATCTCTGTGTAGATATTTTATATCCTCTTATTTATATCAGGTTGAATGTCTTATAAAGGATAATTGTATGGACATTTGCATAATGTCTCTAATATATATAATGCTACATTTTTTAAAAAAAAACCATTTGAAATTTGGAATTTTTCATTAATCCTTTAAGCGGTAAATATTTTTGCCCCAAATGTTCCAAAAAAGACACATTTTTTATTGCGTATGACTAAGAATAATATTAAACAGAATAAGAAAATTGATGAAATTTATTTTAATTTTCAATTTTAAAGTTTTCACACTATTTTTTTCTTTATAATTGTGGAACACAACCCCCTAAAAGTTTACTTTTTATAAGTATGCTCTGCATGCTATGAAGAACACTTCATATATTTTAAAAGAATTTCTTTCATACTTACAAAGGAATTTCATTTTCGTACTTCTTTTTCAAATGGTTGAGGATTGTGTGTGTGTGTGTGTGTGTGTGTGTGTGTGTGTGTGTGTGTGTGTGTGTGTGTGTGTGTGTGTGTGTGTGTGTGTGTGTGTGTGTGTGTGTGTGTGTGTGTGTGTGTGTATGCACACACAATTTGAAGCTTGGTGCAAAAAAATGGAATGTGGAGACAGAAATAAAATCGACTTTTTTGGATTAACTTCCCCTTTTCATTTCTTCTTAAGCAACAAATTGCGTGCTATCTTGACAATCCTTGTTCTTTATCGATTATTTTCAAAGAAACTAAATTCTTCCTTTCTATGAAAATTTCCCGCCTTCCCCGCAATGAAAATCCCGGATGAGAAGTATTTCAGTATCATGGACAACTTCATCTCTTAAGAACAATTGCATGAATAATCTCACTATAAGAATTAAAAATATATGCAATTCAAAGAGAGAAAGAAGAAAATATATTAGTGCTCGTAGAGAGCATATGGGAAAACCGGCTCGTGGTAAGTTTTTGGTAGCTCGTACGGTGTGCGAGCAAAGCAGTTAAAAAAGCCTTTCTTAAACTGAGGCAAGCCCCTCCCCCCCCTAGGAGGACGTGATAATTCTTTGAGAAGGACGCGAGCATATTGAAAAATCGCAAGCAAAAGATCATTTTTAAAAAATTATTAATTTACTGAAAGTAAACAAACAAAATACATTTTGACGTAATAAAAAATAACATACACATTTGCACTGATATAATACACTAATAAATGTATCAGTACTGCACCATGTATATTATAATTAATTCAACAATACTAAGTTAAGAATATGTTTAATTACACAAGTGATCTTGTCAAATATAAAATTATATACAAAATTTATAACACATATCTTGATAATTTGTACGGTTTACAATTAATCCCTCAACTACTGATTAAATGTTACGCGATTCGCTTCTCTTAGCCACCGTTTTCTACGCACGCCAGTGTATGTGTTGTATTGGGGGATGAAAAGGAATAAATATGTAAAACGCTTTCTGAAATGAGTAAATCCTTCGCTAACACTCTCAATGTCATTTTATTGTGTTCGGAATAATGTTATAATTTTTCAGTGAACAGAGAAGTTCAAACGTCGGAAAGACGTATATATAAGTCCGGAGCAGTCAATGTTTTGGGTGAGCAAATTTCTATACGCAGACGCACTTAAGAGATTAAAGTCGCATTGTGTAGCTTTAGCGCAATAGTATTATGGAATTCTGCATTGTCATTGTATGTTAGGGGGGAGGGGCAATGAAATTTATGATTGAATTTTGGGTTGAAAATATTGAAAGGTTGAGAAGCAATGAGTTATGGGGTTAAAAAATGCTTCACTTGTGATGAAAATTAAATCCATCGAGAATGTGCGTGTTCGTTTTGAAAACATCGCTACAAACCATGAGACAATTTAAAAATTGCTTTTATATCTCCTTTTTTTTAATCAATACGTTAATAACAAGGCTAAATAAACTAGAAAAAAAATTATGTGCTGTTATATTATGAAATTAGAATGAACTGCTTATTGTAATATTGAGAGAGTTTGTGAATTTCATGATCACACCCTTGATCTGAAATGTGTTACACTTACTCTCAACTCACATTTTTATTAATACATATTGAAAAGAATTTTCTCCCAGTTATGTTTTTTTATTTTTGCAGTTTTCTAAGAATAGTATAACTAAAATATCATTACATTAGATCAGGGATTAGATTACCTTATAGCTGGGGTGCACCAAACAAATTTACAACATGATTCAGGGTGCTGCATAATAGGAATATTTGAAAAAATTCTATTCCCGTGATAATGGATGCGGTGTTTGAGGATAGAAGTCAAAATACAAATTTAGAGTGTTATAACATATTAATTATGTTTATTAAATTATGTTTTTGTTTATTAAAATAAAAATAAACAACTTAAAACATAATTATTTCTTCAACATAAATAAAAAAAATTACGCTGTACATATATTATGTATTTTATGTATCTTTGAATAATAATTATTGAAGTAAAAACAACATAACATCCTACAATCCAATTGCCAATATCTGGTAGTCTATAAAAATGGACGTCCCGAATAAGAAACATGAGTCCGTCTCCACCTGAAGCTCTGTCCCTTCGGACGATATTATATCCTTTAGCATTCAGAAGTCTCTGCTCGCACAATTTAGTTTCCTGAAAAGCTATAATTTCCACATGTAGTCAATCAGCTATTTCCAGAATCTGGTCTAACTTAATTCTTGTATCTACAGTACTTAATCCATTAATATTGCATCCATGGCGAAGAGTATTATGCAGCTTCCCTTTAGGAGAGAGAGAGAGAAGACTGACTAAAACTTCAAAGTCTACTGTCCGCCTCTTCACGACTAATAGGCCTCTTTACAACTACTCTCCGGAAATTTTTCTAAGGAGTGAGTGCTTGAATTACAGTAAATACCCTACCTATCTTGGTTTCACTTTAGACTCGCAAGTGAACTGTGGTAAACATATTGAGAAAATAGCCGATAAAGCAAGAAAGAGACTTAAGATCTTAAAATATCTTTCTGGCAGAGACTGGGGTTCAGACGCCTCCACACTTAGAATAACGTATACAACCTTGGTTTGCCCAGTCCTTAAATATGGATACCAAATCTTTCAAGTAGCATCTCCTACAAACTTGAAAAAACTGGAGAAAGTGCAACTCAGTGATGCGCGGATTATCACGGGCCTTAGATATAGTTGCCCTACTGACATAGTTCTGTACGAGGCAGACATCCAACCTCTTACTATGAGATTCGAAGTCAACTCATATAGGTATTTTAACAAAATTAAAAGCTTTGGATCCTTCAATAGAACCTATTCTTTCATTATAAATTGGACAAGTAACCAACGTTTAAAGTGAGACAGCCCACTTAATTACATGCGTAAACATGATTTTATTGATTTCAATGTTGACACATCTACACCTTTTAGCTGCATCTTACCAATTGATTCTTTTAATCATGTTGAATTCCAGTAGGAATTATTGACCAGTACTCCAAGCATATCATCAGCCATCCGGAATTACTCAGACAACTGGCACTTGAAATAATAAATGACATACCCGATCAAGCCTTAATTGTTTACACAGATGGTAGTTGTTCGGATACGGGTAGAGCAGGGAGTGGTATTTTTAGTAACACTCCTGGGAACGATGTTAAAATCAGCATCAGGAATTCTGACCACTGTTCCGTCTTTAGATCGGAACTCATTGCGATTAGAGGTGCTCTCGATCATGCTCTCAACTCTTATAATGACAGTATCTGGATCCTGACAGACAGCAGAAGCTCCATTCAATATTTGAAAAATTGGCCAAAAATTATAGATAGTACTGGTCTAGATATTTTATCTAAATTAGTTAGGCTTGATCATAGGAAACAAGTATGTCTCCAGTGGATTCCATCACATGTGGGTGTGGGTGGGAATGAAGATGCTGATGAGCTGGCTGGTAGGGGATGTGATCTCCCTAACCCCAGTTCCACTGTCTTAACCTATACGTAAATTCATTCCTTCCAAAGAATTAAAATGAATTTGACTTAGCGAAACCCTCCTGCTCACCACTGGTACTCAGCTAAGAGTCATGGCCTATTTATACAGTGCAGGAGTTCCAAGGCTCATCAGACGGCCTTGGCGCGCCTTAGAAGGGATAACCTGCGTAGTATGATCTTGGTGCAGGAGGTAAAGTCTTTCTTTACCTGTCCCTGCTCTCTCCTTGCTTCTCCTGCTCATCTTCTGGACTGCTGGAGCATTTCCCTGTGACAGTTGTATGAAGAGCAAGACCTGGTGTGTGACACTATTACGCGGGAGGGTCTAATGGACTTGGTGTAGACTTTTCTGCTCCAAGGGGATTGGAAACAACAACAACACATCCTACAATAGAATTAAATAATTTAAGGCGAATCTTTAGTTCCTGTACCTGTCTATTTTATATCGTAAAATCAGGAATACAATTTGTGACATATTTTCAACGATTCTGAATGTACAGTTGAATCTGCCAAAACGCTGTCAAACCATTTCTTTGGAGACTGAAAATACTTTTCATACGAGAGAAGAGTTGTTCACATAGGTATGTACATAGAACCAAATGTTGTGTACATGTTATTTTCTCTTCAAACAATTAAATATCTCCAGCAATGACATCCAACAATTTACAATAACTGTAGATTTATTGTAAAGTTATCTCTTCCAGATTTTTACTTAATTCCGCAAATTTTCCTTACCATAATTTTTAAGAAGTTAGTTCAGTAGCTCCCGTTCAAAATTATTAACTTTTGTCAAAAATTTACTAATTTGTAGAGAATTGTAGAGTATCACTGAGAATTGTACAACGTCCCAAACTTTCCACTCATTCCATAGGTTACCGACCTCAGCGTTAAAAAAAATCGGATAGTATTTACTAGAATAATATAAAAAAATTAATCAGTTTAAGGTATTTAATGAATCAAATTTTCTATCTTCAATTCCCAAATTCAAATAAAAAAAAACCTTACCAATGAGACTGATTGTTAAAAACTTCATTCATTCCTCAGTGACTCGACATCCCAGGGTGGGCCTTGGTCTTCTCAAGAAGCCTTTTCCAAACCAGCCTTCTTCCTGCCAGTGTTCTCAAAATCTTAGTTCTCAAAACTATAGGATCTTTTTCTAAGCCATCAATCCAAAATTTAGCCAGCCCCTTCTTCGAGTGCCAATTAGTTGGGCGTTGAAGACTCTTTTAGTGGTGCGGTCTCGTCCATTCTGACAACGTGATCTTCCCATTTAATTCGTTGTATTCTGATAAGTTAACAATATCAGATTCTTTGTATGATTGATAAAATCTAAATTTGATCTAAAGAACTAATTTATAAAAATTCCAAATAGATAAAATGTGCATGTTAAAAAAATGTAAAATGACAGCAAATCGTAAGATTTTCTTTCTTTAAATGTAAATTTACGTAAAGATTTCGCAACTGTCAAAATATTAAATACATAAAATTCTTAAAACTGCTTCTGGAAACACAAAATCAATTTATTTTCTTGAATTTAACTCGGAGCATTCTTTATCTTGTTTACCGATGTCCAAAGCAATGAGAGAAATTTGTTCCAGCCGCTAGCGAAAAAGGTGGAGTCTGCCAAAACCACCTGTCATCATAAAATGTAATTCGGTTCTAGTTCACTTCTATTCGACTGATTATGTAGAAATGCTGGGAAAAGCCGATTTTTGTGAACATAGTCTAGGGTTCCCACGAATATAATTTATTTCTATACTTTTATATACATATGTATAACTTTATTATTTTTTGTAGAAAAAGATTTCTCCCGTTAACAAAAAAAAAAGGATAATTCAGTAAAGGTAAAAAATACTATTTCAATTGTAGTCATATTTATCAATTGCCCGGAAACGATATTAACATATTGATCAAACTTATTGATATTAAAACAATATTTTGCATTATTATTTCCATAAGTGTTATTAATGATCTAAATAAATTTAATAGCTATATTATTTATTAATTCTCTCTCGACAGGTTACTTTTTTTATTTATTTTGATTTGATTTATTCAACTTTTAAATTGAAAATTTATTTTAAAGGTCTAAAGTGTTTTTATTTAGAATCCCTTCTTTTTCTGTTACGCCATGGATTCACATTTCAATATAATAGTATCATGATTATGAATTATTAAGTTTATATAAACACAAGTACTTCTCCTTTAGTATACTATTAATAGGCATTTATGAGAATAACAGTCAAGGCTTCACAAACGTCAGTGAGCATGTTCTTAATTCCTACTATTAGTTCACTCTCTCCCTATATATACTGTTCAAATTTTCAATCGTTAATAAAATACTTTTTATTCATCCACTGAAGTTCAAATGCATTTTTACAATTGTAGCGGATGGCAGCAGCTGATATCAATATAGTTTTTTTCAAATATTAATTAATTAATTCAACTTTATTCTTTAATTTTAAATTCATTCTTCATTATTTCTGATGAAGTTAGAACTAGAACCATCAGATGGGGCCATTAAATTTTTCTAATGAATCTTTCTTGGCTTCAAATATACTTTTTTTAAAATTTTCTGTGGATGACACTTAATGTTGAAACGGTTTTTGAAATATTAACTCATTAAATTAATTCATTAATTTAACTGAAATAAAAAATTTCTTTGTTGGCTTAAATAGTAAATGACTTAATTTTTTTTCTAGGTTACTTGTTTCTATTTTTAAAAATGCCTTCATTTCAAAACTACACTTAAATTACAGTTTCACAAAAAATACAGAAAGATAAAAAAAATATATTTGTATTAAAATAGTTAGCAAAATATTTGTCAATTTTCTTCCAGTATCAAAATCTAAATATACAAGGTGGGTCCTGTTTTGACTACGTTGCAGTGATGTTCGTAGGGAGGGGAGGGGAGTTTGATATTTGTGTTCCCACCCGTCGCAGTCTCAAACATGTTGTGGTCGAGGCAGCAGCGCGCTTTTGCCATGGAGGCGTATTTTTCTAACAGTCAGTCGGTGATTGCAGTGTAACGTTCCTTTCATCGTCACCTCGATATTCTTTCCACGAGATAGTGTTGACAATTGGTAATGTATTTTAACGTGCCTTCCGAGCAACTAGGGATTTCTACAAAAAAAAGGAAAGGACCTCCGAAGACCATTAGAACACTTGAAAATGTGGAACGAGTTACTGCATCAATTCAGACTGGTATGTGACAATGGCCCTACAATCTTTCTTATCTGCATTCCAAGAAAGGTATCTTGACAACATGTGGTTACAACAGATTGGGGGCATGGGTGATTTAAGAGCAGTCTTTCCCGAATGACAGATCTTCTTGCGGGGGACGTGAACTGGCCTTTGCACTCACCTGATTTATTCCCTCCTGATTACTTCCTTTGAGCTTATCTCAAGTTCTTGATGTACAAAGCTTACTCCGAGATCCCGGAAGACATACGGAACATCTGAGCCGAAATTGACAATATCCCGGTTGATATGCTAAAAAAGGGGAAAGTGAAAAGGTCATATGCTAGAAATGTTCGAAATCGACTGCATCAGTGTATTGATAATGAAGGGAGACATTGTACAGACATTGTTTTTAAAACTGTGTAAATATATCTTGATATATCTTTAAATCCAAGGCTAATGCATGCTTCACCTTGAATAAGACTGTTGTTATACCGATTTTTAGAGAATACTAGTGATCCCGACAGACGTTATACTGTTCGCACATCTTAAATTGAAAAATGCCAAACTTTTATGAATAAGCTTTAACAATCTGAACCGTTTTGATGAAAATTTGTATCATTACATTTGTATCACAATTACATAGATCAATTGATATTATCCAGAAATAGTTTGAAATAATAAAATAAAATATAAGCAACGTTAAAAACCAAATTACATTTATTTTTTTAAGCTGAAAAAGAAATGACACAGTCAAATCAATATACAGAAATGGTTTGAAATAATCAAACAAATATAAGCAAAACAAAAATGACTGTTGCCAAATTAACAAATTAAAATCCATTTGTTGAAAAAAAATGGGAAGATCACTTAAAAACTTAATCTAAAAAAATCTAAAGCGAATTTTGAAAAAAAACTCTTTGTAGTGCACATCATTAGGACATATACTAATTATGTGCCAAGTTTTATACTTCTGAGTTGCTTAGAAGTGAAACACACACAAAAAACTGTTTCTCTTATTAGTGTAGATTTCCGATAAGAAATAATTTTAAACAAAAAAAGTTTAATAATGTGTATAATCAATTAGCTACACAAATAGATTTGTAGGTTAAGATAATTGTTGATCAACGATATTGTTGTAATTAATATATTAACTAATTGCGATATCGGACCGAATTGTGAATCTAGACCATTCTCGAATCCACTGGAACAGACACAAAAAATTTCATCAAAATCGGTCCACCCGTTTAGGTGGAGTTTAGTCACATACACACGCACAGAAGATTTTTATATATAAATATAGCCTATAGCAATGATAATAAAGTGCACGTTTAAATCGATAGCTTCATTCAAACTCGTGCAATGATCTAAGGAAATTTAAAAAGAAAACTTGGAAATAAATAGCATATACATTATTATTTTAATACCTGGAACAATTTATGTACCAGTAAAAATTATTTATTCTGAACTGATACTATAAAAATAAAGAAGAAAATCTCAAAATAATGTGAAAGATAAATGTAGTACTAATATGTAACATATTCCTAAATTAATCATCTTTACATATTTGAAATGCAGGTAACATTTACTTGTTCCAGTGTACTTGTTTCCTTATAGTGAATAAGCCATTGTAAGGATTCATATTTCTGTCAAAATGTCCTGAGCTACTTGATTGTAAAATACTTGCCCAACTATTGTATCAGCCACTTTTCTTTTACAGTTCCAACGTTCCTCTTCTCTCCCTCCTTCAGCATTATGATGGGTGGTATCGCCCACTTTGGCAGCTTGTAATCTAGAATATCTTGAATACGAATATTAAATCACGATGTGGATTTTGAATGGTACGTATATTGTGATATATTTAAAATATTTAAATGTATGTATTTAAATGTATCTCTCTCTTTAATACGAACATATTGTTGAAATTTATTCTCTTAGTTAAGTAATAAATTGTATTTCGTCCATAATCACAAAAGATATGGATTTCAAAGACAGACTAAAAATACTAAAAATACCGAGCCTCTTAAGATAATTTTGAGAAACAAATAGGGCAGTTAATATATATAATAAAAGATGAAGTTGTGTTAGGGAAATTTTAAAAATTAAAAATTTAAAGCAGCGTTACTCAACCTGCAGCCCACCGCGCCTTTTTTAGTGGCTCGGCCAAGGTCCTTTGCTCTGAGAAATTCATTTATTTATGAAAATTTGGTGGGAAATTCTTTGTTAAAAAATTAAAGATATCAAATTTTGATTTTTGCTCTCGATGTCATGGGTGTGAATTTATATTTTTTCCCTTCTGATTAGTGATAATAGACAGTAGTGGAGTAGCGCCCATTTTAAGAGTGGAACTAATTTTTAACTACCTTTCATATCATACAAGCGAAAAATATTCAAAGAAAAGATTGTTTCAAGATGATTGAGAAGTTGATTATTTTGTAGTGAAAAAAAAACCTGGTTCTCAGTAATTGCTTGGTTTTGTCACGAAAGTGTACTTAAAAAATACCAATAAACAGGAATCACACACACACATTCAATGACACTTTCCCTCGAAGAACTCTTTCAAGAGTTGATAAATAGGCTATCTTGAATCATCTTTACAACAGCAAAAAAGTGTTTTGTCAGTGGTAATGTCACAGCGGTAACAAAGGCACCCTATGAAATTTGTTTTATTATTGGTAATCAAATGAAACCGTTTACTGATGCAGAAACAGAGAAAAAGTGCTTCTTAAATACTTCCAAATTAGATAAATTTAGTGACAAAAATAATAAAATAATAATTGAAAAAAGCAAAATAGCACTTTTAATATTTTGATCAATTTCCACATTTTAAAATTTCTATGTTATCCGCGTCTCAACGCATTTCTCTCCCCCCGTCCCTTAATAAATTCTCACGTTGCGGCTCACGAGAAATAGCCATCATATGTATGTGGCCGGCAGAAAAAAAAGGTTGAGTACCCCTGGTTTAAAGTATATTTACCTTGTAAGAACCATTTCCAAAGCAGAATTAAAACTGTGTAAAACATTAAAATTGCAAAGACATTCTAAGATGCTAAGCGGAGAATCGCGAAAAAATTAATGAAAGGAAACATGCTGTACTATATTTTTAATTAATAGATATAATATTACATGAAATTTCACGAAGTGTTCCTTTGATCAGCTCGTAATTCTCCCTTGATAACAAGTCTGCTGTTTCGTTATGATGTACTCTGATGATATGCGAATGCATACGATGGAAGGATTTGTATTTACAAATTCAGAAAGAAGAGACATTATGTTTTAGTTTTAGTAGTACGTTAGTTTTTTACGTAAAGTTTAAGACATTAGGATTAAATTTGCTGTTGCGGTCATGATCCAAATGTTATATTTCCTAAAAACATTTCAAGGACTCACGTATTGAAGCTCATATTTTATATAAAGGGTGTTTTTTTAGAGGTAGAGAACTTTAAATTGCAATAAAACAAGGATGTATTATTCAATTGACATGAATTTTTTTATTCGAAAGATAATCTTGTGGCATTACATTTTAAATATGATCAAGCAAGGCGTAGATTCGTCGAATGGGCCCAAAACGAGATTGCCGTTGTTCCCGATTTTCAAAAGCGAATTTTGTTTAGCGATGAAGCGCACTTCTGGTTGAATGGCTACATCAACAAACAAAACTGCCGCATTTGGAGTGAAGCTAATCCACAAATGTATGTCGAAACACCGTTACACCCAGAAAAACTGACTGTTTGGTGCGCTTTATGGGCTGGTGGAATCATTGGTCCGTACTTCTTCAAAACTTCCACAACGTTACAGTCAATGGTGATCGGTATAGAGCCATGATTACTAACTTTTTCATTCCTGAATTGAACAATCAGGATGTCCAGGAGCTGTGGTTCCAAGATGACAGCGCAACATGTCACACTGCTCGTGCCACAATCGATTTATTGAAAGACACGTTTGGTGACCGCCTAATTTCTCGTTTTGGACCTGTGAATTGGCCTCCAAGATCTTGTGATTTAACACCGCTAGACTATTTTCTGTGGGGCTATGTAAAGTCATTGGTCTATGCAAATAAGCCACAAACGCTTGACAATCTGGAAGACAACATTCGCCATGTTATTGCCGATATACGGCCACAAATGTTGGAAAAAGTCATCGAAAATTGGACGTCCAGATTGGACTACATCCGAGCCAGCCGTGGCAGTCCTATGCCAGAAATCATATTTAAAATGTAATGCCACAAGATTATCTTTCGAATAAAAAAGTCATGTCAATCGAATAATACATCGTTGTTTTACTGCAATTTAAAGTTCTATACCACTAAAAAAAACATTCTTTACAACATCATTTTAAGCAGAAGTTCGTGGTGTGTGATGAGCGGAGAATGACTGCATTGACCTTGGCATGACGGGGGCTTAGGATGATTTGAACTGGCGACTTTCGGATCCGAAGTTAACGTGGTAGAATGAAGAGATGTCACTATTCCTGTCATTTGTTGTTTGCGACAGACGAAAGAAAGTTCGCTGCAAATCTAGTTGATTACCACTATCTTTAGCTCAGCCGTAATCTAAGGATAACTTCGAGGGCATATCGTTTCTAAAGTTTTGGGTGTTGCTTTGGGTTTAGTCTGAATCAAGGATTCTGTAAAAAAAACCCATTGTAATAAAAAAATCAAATTGTCTCAATTATTATTAAAAATAAAGAAAGGTGGGTTTTTTTTCTCTTTGCGTTGTTTATATTCTTAGATCTTTAAAATTTTTCCAATGTCATCTTTAAGTTATCCTACTACATTCGGAACCCTGATTTTGCCAAAGCGTATAAATGGATAATATTTATGATATTCAGTGTCACTTAGATTAGAAAATGTATATAAAATTATTTTAAGAATAGTATTACAATAAAAAATTATTTTACAATATTTTGACAAAAAATAAACGTAGAATGACCCCTTTTCAAAAACTTCTCCCTTAGTAAAATTTCTTCTACTACAAAAATATTTTGGCTGTTTATACCTCGGACCTCTGTACAGAAGCTCAACTATAATTTTTGAAATATATAACTCAGAAGTGGCTTTATCCATGGATTTACGACAACAGAAGGGAGAAATTTTAAGAAAAAAACGCCGATAATTATTTAAATTGGTGGTAACTCGGAAAATAATGTGAATTTTTCAAAAATCATTGTTGATCCTCTGTACAGAGGTCTGAGTTATATACAGTGTGAAATATTATTAAAATAGAAGCATTTTTCACAAAAGGAGATTTTGAAAAAGTTTATTCTAAGTTAATTTTTTGTCGAAATATTGTATTTAAATAAAAAAAAATTGTCAAAATGTCCTTAAAACAGTTTTATACATGCATTTTAATCTGAGTGACAGTAAATATCATGAAAAATATCCATTTATTCGCCTTTTTTTAAATCACGGTTCCGAACGTATAGTCGGATACATTAAAAGAATCCTTACTATATTGGAAATAAAATCATCAATAACATGAATTACATACTGTTTAACAAGTAAAGTTCAAGCTAGAGTATCACTCTTCTTAATGAAGTTTAATGTTATCTGTTTGAGTTGAAATATAATTTATTGGCTTTTTTCACACTCTGGTTTGGTCTCCTTTAGTTTATTTTTACTTAATGTAGTTGTTTTTCTGTTTTTAATATTTGCATTACGGCAAATTCGTAACAATCTCTCATTCTAGTTCTATTTCTGAAATTCTTCATACACACGTTCCGATAACTATATATTGGTTTGTTTTAAGACTTCAAGATAAAGCTCCAAAAAGGTCCTTCCCCTTCTCTTTCCAGGGTTTTACTTTTAAACTTGAAACAAGATATCATGATAGTTAATTTCTAAGAGAAAGAAAAAACACAAAAAAAACCCTAGGTTGTATACTTTGATGGGCTAATTAAGTACTATTAGTGAATCCGAAATTTAAGTCGTGTAATTACCGCTTTTAACGGTAATAAAATTAAGCATTTTCTGACTACCTTTGTCTCAAAATTCCTTTGTAATTATTTGTAAAATAATACTCCTACATGAAATAAGTTTTCCCAAAGACTTTAAAAAATATATGATTATCTATTCTTACATTACCCTTAAGTATAAAAAATATTTAAAATTTATTTATCTTATACAAAGTTTTTGATACATTGAAACACGTTCTATCTAAGGGCTAAATGATACTTGGACATCAATTTTATTTAAAAATGCTTGCATTATGTTATAAATTATATACTTAATTATATATATATATATATTTTAGAATTTCCAAAATTATAGCACAAATTATAGATCTGTAAGACATAATTTTGGAATAAAAATACAGATTTATCTCTTTAACTTCAATCAACATTTCCTTAATTATAGCTCTCTTAGTATTGTTGTGGTTATCATCTTTATAAACCTGTAAAAACTTCCGGACTAAAGTGATCAATTTAATCTAGTGGTATGTTACGTGCTTACGGAGCCGAAGGTTGAGGGTACAGTCCTTCGGAAAGCCGCGTCACTTCATTGGTGCCACTGGCTGAATTATGAAAAATGCAACCTTATTGATCTGTCGTGGTGCCATCTACCGGCAAAAAGAGCAATCAAAAAAACTCGCCAGACTCACTTGGCGCAGCAAAATTAAATCGTCAGACTTGCTTGACGCAGCAAAGTCGTCCGACTTACGTGACCCAACTCTAATTACAGCAACACGATCGTCATAATAACTATATCATTCGTTCGCCTACCCACCAACTCCCTGGTGGGGGCATTGTGTAGCGGTATCATCTATAAGCCAGTATCAACCTCCGGACTAAAGTGATCATTTTGATCAAGTGGTAGGTTACGTGCTTACGGAACCAAAGTGCGCGGGTACTGTTCTTCGGATAGCTGCGCCACTTCAGTGTGATGATTGGGTAGCACATTTAGGTGATATTTCATAAATGGATTTTTCTTCTTATCTTCTCACCAAGTTACCCGATTTGTCATGTTCACAAGATCCTGGTCAGGATTATCGAGTCAGGAATTCGAAACTAAGTATCACTGAGCACCCATCATGTAAAAGGACTGATGCAAATTGATTCTGCTGGATCTCAAATTTCTCACATTAGTGTAATGCGAAACATGAGTGGTGAACGAACCTAGAAGTCATCTTCTTCACTTAACCAAGGTTCAAAATAACGAATTCCTTCACTAACAGCTTTAAAGCGTGATATTAATAAAAATCTAATATACGAAGGGAGATCCAAATATTACCCAAATTCATTTTTATTGTTTTTTATCTATCGTTTTTATTGAACTCTATATTAGTACCCTCTTAAAAGGTATTGTGCGCGCGCGTCAAGACGCTGGCCCCACCATTTTTGCCACAGCTCAAAATGTTTATGGAATTCTTAAGGAGGGGTAATTTTACGTTTTCACTGGCTAGATTCTTTCTTCGATTTTGGATCGCACCAGTAGAACACCGAGACTTTTCTCCAATCACAATTCTTTTAAGAAAATTTGGATCATTGTACACTTAACACTCTTTAAATCGGGGCAAGCATTCGCACGATTTTCTCTTTGGGATCTCTGAACAAATTTTAACATGATCTTTGAATAAACGAGGAACAGATATTGCCGACCCATCTTCGGTTAAAGTTCTCTGGACCCTGTTCCATTACACGTTCGTTTCCTAAAAAACATGGCAAATGGTCTTTTGACGATCTCCATCAACAGGTATATTAATTTGATATTTGTTGTGTTTTGTTGTTGTTGTTGCACGCCCCCATTTGTCAGCAGTGCTAGACCAGGTCCATGACATCGTACACTTTAAGAAAGTCCAACACCAGCAAGGGAATATCTGTTAAGTCCTGCTTTGTGAGCCCTAGGCACTGGAGGATGTGAGCAGGCGTGGCCGGCTCAGAAGAACAGTTCGTGCACATTTCAAAGCTCTTGCGTCCTTCGGAAAATGTCATTGTTTTGATATGGCCACTTCGAAAGCGGGCTAGAAGAGTTTCATCCTGTCTTGTAAAACCGTGAGCCAGAGAGCCTCCAGGATGAGAACACTGATACCAATGGTGCTCTGGGGGGGGGGTAATCTAAGCGGTCTTATTCTGGTGTTTAGTTCTAGAGAAAATCTCCAAAAAGCTGAGGGGTACTGATGGCTCTGGTACCTCACATGTGCCAGCCTTGGTCGAAGTATCCGTACTCTTATTTCCCTCTAGATCTATATGAGAAGGAATCCATAAGATGAATTTGTTGCGATGAGGAAAGTCGTTTTAACTTGGTGAGTATTGACACACCGACATTATCTCTCACACTTTGCCTATTGGACAAGTGCTGTATTGCACTTCTAATATCAGACAGTATCCAAGTCTCTTTTCTATTTGGTGTAAAGATTTTAACTCGCGCAGTTCCATTAATTGTTATGGAATACTCTCGAAATTAAACTAAACTTGAATAACAAACTCTTTAGAAGCTCTCGTCTGGCACAGAATTTTAAAAATTTTTTGATAGCATTTTATATCTTTTCTGATGATAAATACATTGAAGCCACTTCTGATCGTGATTTATTTTCAGTTCAATTCAAATGATCAAATATAAGTATATGACGACATAATAACGTAATACCTAATGATAACGCACTTAAAATGCATTTTGATGTTTTCTCTAATATTCCTTCAACTGTATTACAATTTATGCAAAATTTGTCAACCATACGCAATAAATATTTTAATTCTTCTAGTTACTGTTATTTTAAATAATTCTTTGTAAAATTTACTGAGGTAGCTACGGACAATCCTGTCATTTATTTTTATTATATTTTGCGAGCATCAATAAATTTTGATATTTTACTAAACTGTTACTCTTAAACAATTTAAATAAAAATATACGCGTAAAAAGAAAGGTTTAAGTCATACGTTTTAAAATAAAATAAAAAATTGAACTCAAATTTCTATTATTTAAAAATTACACTTCATAAAATATTTCTTAAAGTTCACACTGACGAAAAATGGATCATTGTCTAGAAGAACGCAATTTTAACAATATATTAAAAATAGGTAAGAATCAATTACCAAATTGTGTAGAAACTAAATAACAAATGCCAAGTATTATTGAAACTAGAATTTCATTTAAATACTTGCAGATTCTTTAAGCGATGCGTTTCTATTCATTAACATTTCAAATGTAACATTATCTTACAATTTAAAGTATTGGAATGATAATTTATCTCCTCAAATGGGCTTTTGTCTACACTGTAATTAAACAAACGCTTCGATTTCTGAAAATGGTTATTGTCACAAATTTATTTTCAAAGACTAATGAATCCCCACCAGTAATTATTCATTCGTTTCTGTAATTTGACTGTCGTTAAACAGTATGAAGAAAAATCTATGAAACATACGCATTTTGTTACATTGAATTTCTGCTTTAGCAAACGATTTTTACACTTTAAGAGGGTCCAGCGCATGATTTTTTGAAAAATTATCGATTTTCACATTTTCAATTCTCTAAAAGTGTAAGTATTTATGTTTAAAATAACCTATGAAATGAGGAATTACGATAATTAGAAGTACTTTTATTTATTTTTTAGATGAAGGTACTCTTAGTCGCGCACCAAATAAACTCTGCTAGGAGCACCTGTGTTTCTCCTCGCATAAGTTCCTGACGCGCGCGAATCCATATGATGTTCAAGTGGAAAAATTAGAGTGTATTGGGTATATCCCAAAGTGTATGAGTGCACGGAACGGTGTTAATAACACCATATGGTCAGTGTGATTCCAAGATCAACATTTGTGGAATTAAAACTGTAAAATTAGGCATAAATATGGCTATTGCACAGTTTAATGTGAGCCATGTAGCACAATTAATGATCTTGAAACATTGTGATATTGAACCAAGTTATAATTGTGTCATGCTTCAAAAAATTAGATACACGAAGGATTCGTGTAGTCCAACGAAAGCATTTTGAGATCCCCCAAAAAGGCAAAGCTGTTAAAAATAATAAAAAAAGAAAATAAGAAGAGACTTTTGTAGGCGCATAGGATAAAGAAAATGCTTCATATGCATCTGGAAAGTCCTAAATAAGTAAATGCTTAACAAATTTAAAATTTTTACTTTAAAGCCTATTTTTTTAAAATGTAATATTTTTTACTTTATGTACCTTTTTGTCAAAAATTACTTTATATATTATGCTCAAATTTTATCTGAGCATACTTTTAATGCGTTTACATATTTTAATGGAGGTAATTAGATGTAAATATCTGGCAAACCTTTTAAATAAGGTTTTTTTAAACTAAACTTTATGGAAAAAAATTGACAATTTTTTTAAAAAAAATTCATAATTACTATAATTTTTAAGAAAAAGACAAAATCCTGCGTTAAAGTTTTGTTGATAGTACACATAACCAACTGTAAAAATATTATCAAAGAGAAGTAGTTTCTGGGGAAAAGGTACATAAACTTAGGCAATTTAACATGTGCTCCTACGGACGTTCCGGAGCCTCTTAATTTTTTTAATAATAAAAATAAGTAATAAACAGAAATATTTCTCTGCAGAAAAATTAACAAAGGTAGTTAAAATAGTTTAGCAATTTTGAATGTAATGTTAATCCTGTGGAATTTCTACCTACTGTCTGAAATCTAGACTGTTATTTATTTTAAAATGCAGTAACGCCGCAATCTAAGAAATACAATAGTGTCTAGAATTGCTACCTTCCATTTTCACGCTGATTATTTTGTTTATTTCAGTGGTATGAATCCCTGGTTTTTTAAATTGTTAAAAATGTTTAAGAATATTTACTAAAATCAATTCAAATTACAATCAAACTCATGAACTTTTCATGGTCTTTTTTTTGATATATGAAGTTACAACTGACAAGTTATACATAAGGTTCCTTTTTTATGATAAACAGTGTGGACTTGTGAGAATCCCCCTTGATTCCACTTTGGACACCAAGATTGATTTGAGGCAAAGAACGACCAGATGACATTTTTACAATAACAAATTATATTTATTCACTTGAATCAATTATTAACCTTTTAATTACAAAGATTAATCAATATGTCAACGTCAATCTGATTCACCCTTACTATTAAAATAAATCACGAAATATGATACTAATGAACTATTAAACTCAATATCGAACCGGATTACCGGAATAAGAGGATAGAGAGATACACGCAATTTGAATTACTAGCGTTCATTAAATTGCCACTATCTTTATTATATATTTACTCTTTTGAGCCGATAATCTAGATTTAAATCTCGCCTTCCTTTTACTGCATCACTTTCCAGGCGTATCAAACTTTCCAATTGTAGATCACTGCCTAATGAACCGCGAGTCGCTAATCGCACAATCAACTTGAATCTTCTTAGAGCACTGTCAACCTATCTTTTGGCGTAATATCCTACTGTTAACTTACAACACTCTCCTTAAATACTTTGACTAATTTTCATATCCCGATTTTTCTTTTAGAGATGGTTGGAAATGTACGCGAATTTACAATCCCTAAAGACGCCTAAGAGTATTAGTGATAAAGTGCCGTACAGATCCGTCACAGACTTATAAATTTTAAACATATACATATATATATATATATATATATATATATATATATATATATATACGGACGAGTACAAATGATGCAACCGATTTTTAAAATTTGTATTATCGAAACTACTTCACATATTACCATAAGTGATACATGAATGTAAAGAGAAAAATATAACAAGTTTTTTTTCTGTTACTAATGCTCGGTGTGTTGCCCTTTTGTTACGCGGCATGTGTTCAATCTGTAATCCAGTTCATTCTATATATTACTAGGGCTGCGGTAGCCCAGTAGTCAAAGTATCGGATCATGACAGGCATGAGTTCGAGCCCAGTACTACTATAGATCCTCCGTGTAGGGCAGCGATGCATGTAAATCTGCATGTCGAGAGCTGAAACGTCCTCCCGTTGGTGTGGTGCTGTTGTCAGGAGAGGGGCTGGGAGCTCAGGTGTCGTCCACGTCACTTGACCATGGTTCAAAATTACGTGGTCCGTCACCAAAAGCCCTCGCGTAGCTGAAGAGTGCGACGTTAATAATCCCTCACTCTGTATATTACTATCTCTCTATTAATGGTTCGTAATGCTGGAATCCTCTGTTAATGAATCATAGGCAGCCAATCTCGCACACTCTGCTTGGACTTTAAACAAAACTCTGTCTCGACCTCTACATTGCTTCTTCGGAGACGTTTGGCTATCCGCTGCTTTTGTTTTTACATAAGCAAACTGTGTTTTTGAAATTAATGATACCATTGCAGAATGCTCTAGTTGGTTGGTACTTCTTTTTGGCAGCTATTTCCAAATGCAAGTTTCTCTCAAATAACTGAAAAAATCCACGCATACTCTAATATACAATATTTGTTCTCTGCCATTCTCGCCATGTTTGGATATCAATCACAGCGATCTTGAATGTGCTGTTGATCATTGGTAGAGGGAAAAATTGGTATATTTCTCTTTACATCCATGTATCACTTACTGTAATATATGCAGTAGTTTAGAAAATGATTTTTTAAAATAGGGCCCATCACTTGTACTCCCACTGTATATAGTGGAAAAACAACTCACTCATCCACTCAATTGCAACGATATCTCCAGAACTATTTGGCCCGCAGACTTGAAATTTTGCATAAGAGTGTGACTAATCTGTACGGTACCTTTCCACTAATATTCTTAGGCGTCTTTTTGAGGATAATAAATTCGCGTATATTTCCGATCAACTCTAAGAAGAGAACGGGATATACAAAGTAGATAGAGTATTTAAGTAGAGCGTTGTAAGCTAGTAAGAATGAAGGCTATTGAGCGAGCAGCAGTAACCTCACGTTTGGATTATACAATTGGATTGAGATCTTGAAGATTTACGTTTAGTAATTTCCGAAGACATCTTGTGAAGATACCTAAGTATTGACAGGCGATATAATACAGTTTATAATCGCTTAAAACAATCGCGAGTTAGTTTAATGAAATTAGTTTAAGTTAATGGAAGCTAATAATTTGAGTTACGTGTATTTCCCGGACCTTCTATTTCGGTAGACCTTATTTGATCTTACGCGTAATTATTGATTAATTTCATAATTCGTAATTTAATTTAATATTAAAGGTAAATCCCTTTTGTTTGACGTAACATAGAAATATTATATGTTATTAGAGTTTCTGATATTTGAATCGATATAATAAATACAAGTTATTACTGTAAAAATGGCCCATAGTGATTCTTTGCCTCAAATTAATCTTGGTGTCTAGGGTAGAACCCAGGGGGGTTCTAACAAGAGAAGACATCCGCAAAAGAGTTTTGTGGATATCCACTTCCAAAGGGGATTTCAAAAAGTTGTTATACATAAAATATCTCGAAGTAACCAAGTAAGCGTGTGAGTAATGGTAAATATTTATACTTGTTTTCGTGGAGTTTTGAAGTACGATAATGTGTTTAATGTTTACTCATTCATTAGAACGATTTATTGTAAAAACTAGCGTATAATGGGTGCTCGATATATATACGCCAGGTATAAAAATGTTAGCTCTAGAAATAAAGAGATGGGCATATATATATATATATATAAAATTAAAAACTGTACCACATCGAAATACTGATTATTTAAAAGAAATGACATTTGGCATGAACATAAAGGTTTATAAATCCAGAAATACACTTTCTTTTCTAAAACTTGGGGTAATACTTTGAATAAATAACTTCAAAAGAGATAAAAATCATTGAACATATACATTTGAGGTGTGTTCGTTAAAAAAGAGGTACGCGTTACACAGCACATACATCTAAAAATTAAAAAAATGCGGTTTAAAAGTATAGGTGCATGTTATACCCCGTATTTTACGGGACTAGATTAGTGTTAATCGCTATGCAATTGTCGGGAGTATTTCCAGATGTGCTTCCACATTTTAATATTCAATTAAGGTATCCGACTACGTTCTGAACTGTGATTTTAAAAAAGCGCATAAATGGATGTTTTTCATGATATTTAGTGTCACTTAGATTAGAATACATGTACAAAATTGTTTTAAAGACATTTTGTCAAAAAAAAATTATTTAAATGCAATATTTCGACAAAAAATTAACTTAAAATAACCTTTTTTCAAAATATTCTCCTTTTGTTGTAAATGCTTCTATTATTTTACCTGTATATAACTCAGACCTCTATACAGATGCTCAACTACGATTTTTGAAAAATTCACATTATTTTCAGAGTTACAAACAATTGAAATAATTATTGGAGTTATTTTCTTAAAATTTATCTCCTCTCTGTTGTCGTAAAACATGGATAAACCCACTTCTAAGTTATATATTTCCAAAATTTTAGTTGAGACTCTGTAGAGAGGTCTGAGCTATATATACAGGCAAAATATTATTATAATAGAAGCATTTTTCACAAAAGGATAATATTTTGAAAATTGGTCATTCTATGTTCATTTTTTGTCAAAATATTGTACTTCAATAATTTTTTTTTATTTTAATGCTATTCTTAAAACAGTTTAATACATATTTTTTTAATCTAAGTGACACTAAATATCATAAATATTATCCATTTATACGCTTTTGCAAAATCACTGTTCCGAACGCGTAGTCGGATACCTTAAAATTATCGTAATATAAATTAATTGAATTATGTTATAATCACTCAAACCTAAAGTAGTTTGCTCAATAATTAGAGTAAACGCATGACATAGAATCCGTATAATAGTCTTTAAAATTAGTATTAAGTTTTATTTTAAGCAGAGACTTAGCTACCAACGTATCAATGATACGTTGTCCGAAGCTACAGGGGCCCCAAAAAGTGTAATTAAAGTCCGATTAACAGGGCTCTCATATCTAAAAAAGAGTCCAGAAGGAATTTTGATACAGGGCCCCCTAAGAGCTAGCTACACCAGTGATTTTAAGTACAAAACAACAAAAAGAAATTTTTAAAACTCAGAAAGAACGTTTTTCTTTTAAAAAATATATTTCTAAAAGACTCAACTAACTTTTCAGCTAACAAAGTAATTTGTGGTTAAAAAAAGTGTGGAAACTGAATACGGTGTTAGAGGGAAAAGTCTTTGAGAACAATTTTATCGCCAGATTATTTTCCAAGAAAATTATACGGTAGGACGAAAAGTGGCATTTCTTTTTAGCTTGGCTTATAAACATGTTAAACTGTTAAAGTTTTTGAAAAGAAAATCAAAACTTTATTTTTTGTGTACACCACAAGTATTGTTAAGGGATAAAGAAATTTTTAAATAAAATCTCCATACATAAAGTTATAGTATAACAAATTAGCATAGTATCCACTACGTATAATACAAATAAACGCTTATTAATTTCCAACTTTTAGCACAATTCATAACATCAAACATGAGTCCCAACAATTTGAAACAATGATCGTGCATTGATCAACATTTTGATCGTGCTTGCGAGCTGCCGGTCGGGCTTAAGTTCAATTCCCGATTTTAACAAAGCAATTGAGGTAATTAATTCAGAAGTTTCAATAAATCCAAGGCCACTATTGCAAAATTATTAAGAACTGCATACAATTATTAATACCTTAGCCCAGCGTTTCTCAAACTGTGGTGCGTGCCTTCTGGGAGGGGGCGTGATAATCTTACCAAAGGGTCGCGAGCATATCGAAAATAAAGTATTTAAAAAGATTATTAATTTACTAAAAAAAAATAAAAAATGCACTTTGAGATAATAAAAAATACGCATTTACAATGAAATAACATACTTGTAAATGTATCAGTACTGCAGAATGTATTTGATAGTTAATTATCTTACCAGGTGGTCGCGAGTATTTTGAAAAATCTGAAATAAACAATTTAAAAATATTATTAATTTACTGAAAGGAATCAAAGCAAAATACATTCTGAAATAGTAAAAAAATACACATTTACAATGAAATAACAAACTTGTAAATGTATCAGTACTGCATAATGTATTTGATAATTAATTATCTTACCAGGTGATCACGAGCATATCGAAAAATCTAAAATAAGATATTTAAAAATATTATTAACTAGCTGGTATACCCGTTCTTCGCACGGGTGAACTGAAAAATTAAACAACACAGATTGAAGGATAAAGAAGTTTTTTTATGAGTTAATTTTACGTGAATTTCAAATTAAATAAAAAAAGCTTTTTGCATATCTCAGCTGCACAAAAAGAAAAAAATAACACCTTTGTTAAATTTTAAGTCTGTAGATCTAATAGCTGATAAAAAGGATTTTTTTTAATTCATAACTCCCCGTAACACTCTTGAGGGTCGATTTTTGAAAATACCTCTCTAAGCTAATCTCTGCTCAGCAAAAATAACACATTGTTAAAAGTGTTGAGTAAAGAAAGCTTAAAATACTGTAAATAATTTATATCTGAAAGTGTAATACATTAATATTACTTTCTGTTGTATTTATTTTATATTAAAATTGTAATATTCGAAAGCAACGCCGTTTTTTAAATTATAATGGCGATTCAATGAAAAAACATAGCGAAATGTTAACGATAGAGTCAAGTTGGTAAATACCTAGCTGCCTAGTTGGTAAATGCCTAATAAGCTCGAGCTTTATTAGAGCTTTATAAAACCCGCCGTGTAAGGGTGTGATGCACGATAATACTTTTTTCAACCGCATTATGATTTAATGCAGTTTTTTTCATACAATATTTTTTTTGGATCACTACATTTAAAATTAAGGGATATATACATAAAAAAATACTCCACTTTGGAAAATTTAATCCGTTAGAGATAATAAATTAATTAAAGATATTCAACTGTAAAATTAATTATATACGCCGTTCACTTATAAATATTCAAATTGTTTTTTAAAGTCTTCTTTAACATACAAAAATATAACACACTTAAATTTTGACAATAACATTTTTTTTCTAGTCAAAATTAATAATCTTCGCAATCCGCTGAAAACGCAATATCTCCAATTCACCTTCCCCGCTAAAATACTCACCATAGAACCCGTGCTGCCATATATCTTGGAAGAGTGGATTTCAAAGAATATTCCTGCTAAGTATTGATAGAATATTCCTTCTAAGTAGGTGTGGTGTGGTAGTTAGGAGAAGGGGTGTCAGCTCAGGTGCCGTCCACGTCACTTGACCATGGTTCAAAATTAAGTGATCCGTTGCCAAAAGCCCTCGTGTAGCTGAACAGTGCGACTTTAATATTCACTCACTCACAAACTCCAAAAATACAGTACATTAGTTATAATTTGTTTTATGCTTAAAAACGCAACATCTGCCTATTCAATTCAAATTATAGCCTTATAATTACCTACTAACCACAAACAAATTTTGAAAATTTGTCCAAATGATGCAGTGGGAAAGAGACAGTTTATTTACTTTAAGTACCAGAACTGATAAAATCATTTATTTTGAAAAAAAGATCAATTTCTAAGCTATATTACTACCAAATATGCATAATAAATTCATAAAAAAAACATTAAAATAAAGACATATTTATAACAACCTCTCCCTTTAAAACTTAGTTTTATTCTGAAATAAAAAAATAGGCATTATGCTGATCACAGGAATTAATTAGAACCGAGTGCCTTGCGTAGCCAAAACAAAAATGGTTTTTTACTAACAAAAGATAGATATACGCTGTGGTGGGCGTTTTTGCTGCGCACGCCAGGGTTGCTTGCAAATGGCAGAATTTCTACTTACTTAACAAATATCGTTTTATTTTCGACACTTCATACAATATTTTTATAAATTATAGCCTATGCTATAAATTATAGCCTATGTGTTATTCTGATGTATAAGCTATATTACTGCAAAGTTTCATTAAAATCCATTCAGTTGTTTTTGCGTGAAAGACCCCAAACATCCTCACAAACTTTCGCATTTATAATAGATATTAGATGTACTGAAAGGAATCAAAACAAAATACATTCTGAGATAATAAAAAATACACATTTAGATGAAATATATTCGTAAATGTATTAATATTGCACAATATATTTGATAATTAATTATCTTACCAGGTGGGTGCGAGCATATCGAAAAATCTAAAATAAAATATTTAAAAATATTATTAAATTACTGAAAGAAATCAAAACAAAATACATCCTGAGGTAATAAAAAATACACATTTGCACTGATATAATACACTTATAAATGTATCAGTACTGCACAATGTGTTTTATAATTAATTTAGTAATACTAAGTTAAGAACCAGTTTAATAATTACCAGGAACCCTATTAACTTGTACAAAATTGTGTGCAAAATTTAATAATCTTGATCATTTATACAGTTCATAATTAAAGTCGTATTGTAGTTTTAGCATCAAACTACGTTATTATTGAATTCAATATAGCGTTATTGTAGGGAGGAGGGCGTGATGAAAATTATGATTGAAAATGGAGTCGCAAACATTTAAAGTTCGAGAATCACCGTCGTAGGCAATGTCGTGTATTCTGTTATTTTAATATAATTGTCGCTTCCTTAAGTGCGCAAGTGTAGTTTGGGACTCCGAATCATCAGGCATTGCTATAAAAATATATATTTCAGCTCTATCAATTTCTGATCAATCAAAGATTATAAACTGAGGCAACAATTAATTCAACACAATCTTAAGCTCTTAGGATAAATAATGAAACATTTATCTGAGTTTGATCCGTTAGAATAGCTCTCGTCTGATCTCTCCTGGGTTGACTATAATCCAATCTAAACTTCTCTCTAGCACCAAATTCTCCACAAAGCAAATCTCTAATTTCCCTTTAATAATAGCGTAATTATTGATTCTAACCCACACATAACCAAGGTTTAAATAGCACTCAAATTAGCATTAAAATCAAGTTCTCTTTACGGAGATGGCGGTATTAAACTCAAACAACACTTAAAGAAGTATTTCTTCAAGAGGATTCATGGGTCGAGATAGCCGAATGATCAAGGTATCGCATCATGGCTGGCCTTGTCACGGGTTCGAGCCAGTGCCACTAAAGACCCGCCGTGTAGGGCAGCGATGCACGTTACATCTGCCGAGAGCTGAAACGTCCTCCCGTTGGTGTGGCGGGGTACTTAAAAGAGGGGTGTCATCTCATGTGTCGTCCACGTCACTTGACCAAGGTTCAAAATTACGTAGTCCGCCGCCAAAAGCGCTCGTGTTGCTGAACAGTGCGATGTTAATATTCATTCACTCACTCACGAGGATTCAGCGAAGGACACATCACAAATATCTATACATTATTATATATAATCTAAATGTGAAGGAATGGGTTTTTTTCAATAATGAATTAGTTATTCAGAATAAAAATATCCAAAATTATTAGGTTAAAACTTGAGTGAGTGAATACTGACGTCTCTTTGTTCAGCTACACGAAGGCTTTTGGCAACGGACCTCGTAATTTTGGACCAAGACACGAGGACGACATCTTAGATGACACCCACCTCTTCTAACTACAGCAGCGGGAGGACGTTTGAGCTTTCTACAGATTTAACGTGCATCGCTCCCATATACGGTGGATCTTTTAGGAGTACTGGCCTCGAACTCATGACATATCAGCCACGATCCGATACTTTGACCACTAGGCTACCGTTACCCTCGGTTAAAACATTAATAGGAATATCAAAGAACAAAATATTTATAACGAGCTACTGTTTGTAATTAATAACTAACCAATGTGGGTCATAATTTTTAAATCGAATAACAGTTAAAGTAAATCATTCTTGTAGTTTTGTACAATTTTTGGAGATTTATTTCGTAAAAAAAAATTGAAAACTGGAAATGTGCATGTTGAAACAATATGAATGTGAAGGAAATCTTGGCGAAATGTAAGGCTAAAGTGAAATTTAAAATTTAAACTCGGAATTTATATATATATATTTTTAATGAGCAGAGATAAGTATCCTCGTGTCCTGTAATGTTGCAAATAGTCTGAAATTATATAATTTACATAAAATTTTTGGAACAGTCCAAATACGGTACAAAACTGGTCATTTTTTTGAAAATCTTTTTGATTAATCCTTTTTTATATATTTGTGGCTCCAATGACATAACTTTTAAGGAACAATAAAATGTATTTAATGAAATTAAAAATTCTGGGAATTCTTTATTTCATTTTTCGAATTTTGCCAAATGCAAATGATACGAAAACTGTTTTCTCCCCAGTTTAAATATATATATTTATACATAATATTCCCATTACATAATACTAAATGATTTTTACAATGCTTATTTAAAAATTAAAAAAAATAATTCACTTAAAAAGAAGTTACGGAACATTTTAGTCTTATATATCGCCAATTTAATCTACTGAAGATCACTACTACACATATATGAAGTACAACTATAGTCAGAAATTTATAAAACAAATTAAATCAGAGTGACTTTCAGTAAATTTCTTATGGAACATGTTTGAATGTTCTCTATACTTAAAAAAAATAATACAACCGTTTTCGTAAGCTGGATAATATATAGTTTAGGTCAAAGAAAACTTTATTTATTTGATTGATGTAATGTGTTTCACAACAAAATCCAATTAACTGCAGTATCAAAGCCTTTTAGTCCACCTACCCTGCTTTTTTTTCTTCTAAATGTTCTTGGAATGTAGCTAAATTAAAAAGAACTTCTTTAAATGGTTTAGAGATATCTTCGTCAATTGTTAAAGAGCATTTTTCAAATAAGGAATGCACTTTATAAAATAAAACCATTTGTTTCTCAAAATTTAAAAAAGAATTGCTTCTTGGAGTATGTGAGTTGTTCTTTATATATATATATATATATATATATATATATATATATATATATATATGAAAGAAATATGTATTATATACCAAAAACAAGAAATAATAGATAATGAACATAACAAGAAAAAGCGTAATAAAAATATAAAAGCTGAATATGAAGAACAAAATTATAGAGAAATAAAAAAAGAAACTACAAAAAAGAAGAACCTAGCGAGTCAGAAAGCAATTTCGGACATAGGTCCGAATAAGTGGAGTTAAACTAGTTTGAAAGCGCCAACCTTCCCCCTTTGCAACTAGGTAGGATAAACCAAATAAAATAAAATAAACAAAAATTCAGAGTATGGAAAACTCAGAGAGTATGATAAAACCACTCACTACTATTATGTAACAAACTCTCCCAAACTCTTAATGCAGAAAAATCGCAAAATAATTACGTAAGAAAAGTAGAAAAATCCTATATAAAACAATTACATAAGAAAAGTATCTTTCAAAAAATAATTTAACAAAATTTCTTTACTCACAGAGCTTTTACGAAGAGAATCAAGCGTCTTGACATCAATGAAAATCAATTATTCACCAAGTTAAAAATTCGAATATAAATAAACACATCTTTTGAGCTAACTTTTAAACCGGCCAGCAAAGACAGATATAAAAAAAGACGACAATCAAATATGGTAGAATTTGAATTGGTTGATTGTCAAAAATGTAAATTTGCTAGGCTCTAATTTAGTTGGTTGTCAACAATGTGTAAGATGTTCAAGATGTGTGTGGAAAAAATGTAAACTGTGATATGAGTGTTATGATATAATCTTCACAGCAAGACCACTAACATGCTGACTTTGAAATCCTATTGTTGTGTGGTGGTTTTGGAATTTGAAGTAGCAAGACGGTTAATGTATTTGTGATGAATATAAGTTCTTAAGAAATTAAAAGGGTATTCATGATCTAAGCAACATTGAAAAATATTTTTTATATTATTGTATTTATCTATTTTGTGGGTAGTTATAAGTTATCATTTCTAAATAAAATATTCAAAATGATATTTCTGTAAATTGATATATGCAAGTTACTATTCCATACAGGAATTTTAATTATATGGAACTTAAACGAATCTCTTTTGTCAAAAATGTTACTGACTACATTATTGTTAATAAGATGCATGTCTAAATCCAAGAATTCTACCATATTAGAGTTGAAGTTAGTTTTAAGGAGCTTGAGATAATCAGAGTAGAACATAATATTTGGTTTGTATTCACTTTTTTTACCAAACATTATTAAATCATCTATATAACGATAAATCAAGTAAGAATCATTTACAACATGACAATTTATAAAAAAATTTAAATATAGGCTCGCTAAACAATTACTTGCTGGACCACCCTAAGGTAATCCTTTGATCTGTTTATAAAGATTCTGATCAAATGCAATGAAGTTTTCTTTTAATACGAGGTTAACAAGAATATCAAATTTTTCTTTTTTCATTGAAGTATGAAATTCATATTTATCATAAATTAACTGTAGAACCTTAATCATATCGTCAATATCTATAGAATTAAAAAGGTCCTCGAAATCAAAGTCATGCATGGAAAAAATTAACATATCCTTAGTAACTCTAGCAATCTCTAAGCTATTTTTAATTATTGCCGTGTTTTGTAAGTTATCAATTAGATTTTGAAGAAAAGATTGTAGGATCTTCCCAGACTTCGTGATATATGTATTGTATCTATTAGTGATACTACGGAATTTTATAGGGCTTTTTATGAAATTTTGGTGTTAAAAAAATACTTGGATATTTAATATTATTTAGATGAATATTCAGTCTTTTGTTCAAAGCTAAAAGACGATTATCATCTTCTCTATTATTGTGAATTGATTTTTGAAATGAATTATTATTTAAAATGTGGTTACTTAATATTTTACTGTAAAAGTATTTACAAATTATAACATAATTAGCAGAGACCTTATCAACATATGGTAATCACGAAGTCATTTTGGATATTTTCTATTGATGATTTAAGATCTTTATACATAATTTCATTTTCAACAGTGAAATCTAATTCCCGAATTTCTGTTGCTACATAAGATTTAAATTGATTGAAAGCTTCAATCGGCATTCCGTATTTAATTGCAATTTTAAGGTAGAATTTATCTAAATCTTTTATGATTTGTTTCATAACGTTAGATTTATTTTTTGTAATCATCAGTCTAAAACCGGTACCTTTTTCCATAAAATTTCTTAACAAATCATCTTTCACGATGCTAAGGTCTCCTGTGAAAACGTGCTGATGATAATCATCAATATAGTCTCGATATAGATTGCATTTACATGATTCTGAACTTAGGAGCTCCGAGACTTGATTATAATTAAATATAAATCCACCAAGTTTCTTGTTGTATTTGAAAGCCTTTTTAATAATAATATTTTTAATAGGAAAAAAGGATTGATACTTTTGAAATATACTTGAAAAATTAATTTTGTTAAAGGATTTATTCATAAATAATAATGTACAATATTCTGTATATATATATATATATACATATATATATATATATATATATATATATATATATATATATATATATATATATATATATATCAGTATATTCTTTCTTGTTAACTGTTATTATAAAATTTGGCTTTCTTCAACAATTATTTTGACCACTTTTATCTATATAATAATTTTACCGTTCTGACTTTTACATAACACTTTGTTTATTCCAGTACCTTTAGAGTACTTTCAGTTTTTGATTTGATATTCCTTCATTGTAGTTCCAAAAATAGTGTAATTCTACATTAAATTTCAAGAATCTCAAGTAACATTTGTAGTATACGGAACGATTATAATTTGGACAAACTTTGAGAAAGGAATCACCTCACTAAATCAAACATCCTCTTGTATAAGAATATCGAAACAAAAAAAATTACGGTTAAGGAAGAAAATATTGTTTGTTTGCAAAATCACTGCAAATTGCTTCTTTATAGTAATATTCGTAATAAATGCTTAAAATTAAGATTTTCAAACAAAGATGTCTTCAACCTCCTTGAGATATTAGGCATCTATGCAAAAGTAGATTCCACCTTATGTAGAGAATGTATAAAAATATATATTGGGAAATACTCATACAAGGGTAACCCGTTACTCACAATCTCGCAAGACTATGCAGAAAACAACTTGACCTAATGCAACATTTCACTAAATGAGTAATAATGGTTATGATTATAGGTGTCAACCTAGACATAGACGACGGACATCACATAATAATGTAGTCTGGCCAGTTGGCATATAATTTGAAATTCCCAGTTTTCGAATAATATTTCCATGATTAAAATTATTCAGATAATGATTTTACAGAGGCCGACAAAGTAAGAAGAGGGCCACCCTCTAACCGAAGCCTTCAGCCCGGGGAAAGTTGCTTCATGTTTTAAAATGGACCTTTCTTCAAACAGAAATATGTTTGGAAGAGTCGATGGAGTGAATATATATATATATATATATATATATATATATATATATATATATATATATATATAGTGAACACTTTCCAAGAACCGTTGCAATTAAATAATTACTCTTTGTGACTGATATTTTACCAATGGTTCCCAAAAGTGAAGGTGTTGCAACTTAATTTCCTAACTCACGTGAAAATCAAAGATAAAGCAATTCTTTTATATAAGAAATTATTTTTGATGTCTACAATATTCATGTGCTGATATCTAATATCGATAAACATCCAAATAAATTTTGGTAATGCTTTTTGGCAATAACTCGATAAATGATTTCCTCATAGACTCATATCTCCTACCAACACCATTTAATGACTGGTATTAATTTTCCTCTTATTGTGTCGATAGCGCACACAAAAAATGCAGGTTAATTTGTCGAATCGGGCCAAGTGTTTCGGGCTCTCACGCCAAGTGTTTTCTCGCCAAATCGATAAATGCACCAAATCTGGTAACCCTTCTGAATTTGTTTTCCAGGGAAGAAGTAGCTTTTTTGGCGAAATTTTGCGCATGCGCAGTACACATTTCTTTATTTTTAACAGTTTTAACGATATTGCAGCAAGTTAGCGCATTCGTCATTCGTTTTTCTTTTTTTTTATTTTAACAGTTTAATTCTTCAACGGTCTTTCTCGCGCATGGGCAGAAAGCTTTTATTACTTTAAAAATTTACGATAATTACTAAAGCCCTTGCGCAGCTCTCTCTTTTTTTAACGATATCAGAAACATTTTTCAACGGCATTAGTTTCTCTTGCTTCGGAAATTCCGTTGGACCAGAAGTTTTCTTACGATTCGTTTTTTCGTTGTGGAATCATTTTAACAGGTAATATTACTCTTTTTCTCCGCATGAATTTTCACAGATTGCCACGATGTGATTAGAGAGAATTTGAATGAATGCATGAAAATTACGATTAATGTTGTGAAAGGTTTTTTTTTTGCCATGTTGCCTGTGCTTGGAAAGAAAGCTGTTTTAGAATGGTGCATGAAAGAAGGTTTGATTGGATCATCGTATGCATTTCCGAAATGTGGAAAAAGTATGGAATTGAGAAAAGAACTGGTAAGAAAAAGTGAATGACGGTTTTTGAATGGTACTGCAGAATTCAGTCCAGTGTGAAAGAGGATACTCATCATGTGTTTAGGAGTGTAAGGAAAGGGTTTTGGTTTGAATTGAGTAACATGGATATATATATATATATATATATATATATATATGCACCGTTTTGTTAGTGATGGAAAAATAAAAATGTTTTGGAAGGTGCTCTCAGGTATATGCAGTCGCACATTGGTATAATTTCAGTAGGGAACTCATCGTCATCAGAAATGTCGGAAAAAGCAGCATTTTTTAAAGGTAAGTGAAAATATTTCCAGTTTTAAATGCCTAATTTTTGCAGCGATTTTCAGTTTCAAAACTTTAAAATGCTATTTTTAAATGATTTTCTTTCCTCCATCTTGAATTTCCCACTCCGGCGTTGCGTGTTGTGGTAGGGTTGCTACTCCAAAACAGAACACGCTAAAACGCGCCTAATTGGCAATTTTTCAAAATTTGGCGGAAAGGCGTCCGATTCGACAATTTCACCAAAATACGTTGAGCTGTAGCCTTCTTTTCGAACTCAAAAGTTAAGGTTACATCTCCATCCTAATCATAGCACATAAATACTCATATGTTATGAAGTTACTGGTCGTATAGTGGATTTTTTTGGTCAGTAGTACAATTAAGTAACATTTGCAAATTCATAAAATCACAATATATGGAAAACACCTCACACACAACGCAATTGAACAGAATCAAAAGTTAATTTTTGACTCTTGGCTTTATTTTAAAATTAAGTCTCATAATTTTCATATTCAACACGGAGTCAGGACTTAATTACAAAAGAAGTTTAAATTCAAAAACCTTATTAATACATAACTTACATTTTTACCAAAATGGAAAGGGAAGGAGGTGGGGTGCAGCGTCACTTGTGTAGGGGAGAAACGCAATTGGCGTCTGTCACCAAAAACCCTGCGTTCTCACCAACGAAGGGTTGCTTCACACTTCATTAACACTGCAGGTCCGCCATATTTGGCGTGTATATTTGGCGCCATATTTGGCCACAATGTGAATCTATCTCTAAGGAGAAACTATATTTTTTTGTTACGTTGTAACATCATACTCAATGGAAGTATTTCCATGTACAAACTGAGCCTCTCTGTACACATTAGACAAAGGCATACAAGATGGCGTTGGTGTTGGCTTTTAGAAGAGAAGCTATTTTATTTACCTGTAAGAAGTTTTAAATGGAATTCCCCAAAATACTTCCATTGTAATCTGTAATAAAATAGGTTTTCAACAGGATGGTGGACCAGCCCATTTCAGTAAGGATATTAACTATGAAATTAATGCTGCTTAAAGGGTATGATAGAGTGGACAAACCAACGACTTTTCCGATCGTCAAATTTTTCGAACAACGTAATCCTGGAGGTATTGCAAAAAACTCATTTATGTGACTCTAATTGATTCATAATTTACAAACGTAGCATTCAGAAACTATAATAGGGTTCTCGTAATTTTAAATCAGGGTCAAGTGACAAGTACGATGCCTGAGCTACAAGAATTCCCAAAACTACAAGCCACGCCAATGCTTCTGTTGAATATGCTGAGATTTATTTGACCCATTGAGACAACAACACGTGTGGAGAAAATATCTGTCATTTTTTAATGCTGTTACTCAATCATTCCATCAGCGCTATTAATTTTGTTTTACTGCATTTGTCGTGTGTTTGAACATACTTTAAAAATTGCTGTAAAAAAGCACTTTGAGACGATGTTATAAGTAAACAACATTTTCTTCCCCTTTCATGTCTCAGTTTGGTATTAGTGCCTTCCTCCACCCATACTAACTAATATAAAACTGGATTGTTTTAGTAATTAAACTAATAATGATTATAAATAATAAAAACTATAATAATGATTATAAATAATAAAGACTGTAATAATGATTATAAATAATAATGAGTGTAATAATAATTATAAATAATAATGAGTGTAATAATAATTATAAATAATAAAGTATGTAATAATGACTAGAATAATGACTATAAATAATAATGACTGGAATAATGACTATAAATAATAATGACCAGAATAATGACTATGAATAATAATGACCAGAATAATGACTATAAATAATAATGACTATGAATAATAATGACTAGAATAATGATTATAAATAATAATGACTATGAATAATACTGACTAGAATAATGATTATAAATAATAATGACTATATTAATGATTATAAATAATAATGACTATAATAATATGTATAAATTATAATGACTAGAATAATGATTATAAATAATAATGACTAGATAATGTTTATAAATAGTAATGACTAGAATAATAGTTATATAAATAGAAAGGACTAGAATAATGATTATAAATAATAATGACTAGATAATGTTTATAAATAGTAACGACTAGAATAATAGTTATATAAATAGAAAGGACTAGAATAATGATTATAAATAATAATGATTATAATATAAATAATAATGACAAGAGTAATGATTATAAATAATAATGATTAGAATATAAATAATAATGACTAGAGTAAGAATTATAAATAATAATACTTAGAATAAAATAATAATAACTAGAGTAATGATTATAAATAATAAAGACTATAATAATGATTCAAATAAATAAGACTTATTTTATTTCCAACTAAATGAACCCGAAAATTAGTTTACACTCCTTTAGTGAGAGTAGTGGTGTCCGTTTTCACATATTCAAACGAAGGGCCTGGAGCTACATTGGACAAGAAAGGCTGAGAACACACTCCTGATAATGAGGAATACTGTTGAGCAATTCGTCTGGTGTGATAAAATGGTTTCGATTTAATATAAGCTGAACTGAATAGGTTGGGTCCCATTAAATGAAACATCTGTGAATGCGCATTGAATATCAGATTCAGGCATTCTAATAACAATTTACGTAATAGAAACTCTTAAATGCTACTTCGGAGAGGATTTGACTCCATAAAGGTAAATTGATACATTGTAGTGAGTTGGACATTTCCTAGAGGCAAGATATTCGATTATATACAAATGATTCTCCATTTGATATGTTAACATAGTTTAACTAACAAACCCATTATGTATAAGAAACAATTATTAATATATTTTTAATTAAATGTAAAAATATCTCAATTATTTTAATTTATTAAATTAAATTAAGTGCTTTTAAAAAAGGTGAATACAAATATTTTATTTTATTTTTCATATATATAATATTTTAATTACTTAAAAGACTCATGAAATTCCAATGTACTTTGTGCGTGTTAAATTCTGTAATTATATTTCAGTTTTTAGGGGGGGTGTTGGAAAACTAAAATCTTCTTAATATGACAATTTTGAGATTTGTAACATTTTCAAATTGTATAGATTTTAACCTTTCTAAAAGTGCCTTAATTTAACCTCTAGGTCAAGGATTCCCAAAGGGGTCTCGGACAACCTACAAGGGATCCACGTCAGTGAAAAAATAATTTGGGGCTCCATGAGGTGTAAATGTGGGTCTACGGTAGTGAGTTTCATCAAACCAAATCATGAATTTAATATTAAAAGAACATTTAATCACATAGAAACCAGATTTACCAATTTAACAGATTTATTTACTAAATTTAATGAATTTAATATGCATTTACAACAGTGGTTCTTAAACTTCCACTACTAGCGACCCAATTTTCAATCATAATTTTATCACGCCCCCCCAAAAAAATAATAATGCATTGAATGCAATAAAATTGCACTTTTTTGGTGGGAGGGGGCGCTAAAGCTACAATACGATCATAATTATAAACCGTACAAAGTAACAAGATAAGTATTAAATTTTGTATGTGTTACTTTTAAGTAATATATATATATATATATATATATATACTTTATAAAAGCAGGTTTTTTTAGTTTGTTTTTAAACTATAATTTATTTTATAATTATTTTTACTATACACGATACAAATCACAATTCCAGTGAATGATTTAATTAAGAGAAAATATACTTACCTACTTTCAAGGACTTTAAAGTTTTCTTTGATAATTTGAGAAAAACTCCAATAAAACTAAAGAAAATCTTCCAAATAGACGTGCCCTTAAAAAAACATAAATCACAGACACTTTTCGCTAACAATACAGGAACGTTATTTTCCAGCAAAACTGTCATATTTCGTTCACGTTATTGTAGTCTTGCTGTCGTTTGTTGATCTACAAATAGCATTTTGAATTTTTTTCTTCCTTGTGTCTTTTTTACAAAGCAAAGTGCTACATTTATGGCTTCATTGTTTTCTTCATAGAGTTCTTTAGGCAGCATTTGAAAATTTAAATTCAACTCGAACGTTTCATGTCTATCGCTTTTCTCATATCTACTTTCGCTATCGATTAATATGCATTATTTCAGCAGGTTCTTCAATTTCTTGATCAGTTTCAACTTCCTTCAATAGAGGTCACAGATGACCATTTTTTATATTCTGCTCATTTACATTTATAAACCATAATAAGTCGTACAACACAGCAATCAAAACCACAAAATTGTTCATGGGGGAAAGTGTAGCATGTTCACAGAAAATATTTTTGAACAAAAGTGGTGACCCTCTATACCAGCAGTCAAAAAGGCATGCAAGTTGATAAATTTGCAAAAATTCATTATTAGGGGTCTACTCAAAACCGAAAAACATATGGCAAGGGGTCTATGAGGCAAAAAAGTTTGGGAGCCTATGCTCTAGTGAAATAAGAAGCCCTTAAAACCTATTTTTAAATAATTATTGTAACTGGGTCACGCCCATTTAAATGGCAAAAAATGCAAACAAATTATTTTATTTTTGCTTAAAAGTTGAATGAATGATGGAAATCAAAACATTTAATCCAGAATTGCTAAAAAAGAGTTTACGTGGAGCTACACACAATCACAATGAAAGTGTAAACAAAGTAATATCGCCTTGTGTACAGAAGAAAATATTTATACAAATAGAAGTATTATCATTGAATAAAAATGATGCAAATTCATCATTTAGTATGGGAAGTGTATTAAAACCAGAAATGTTGATAGCATTTCATATTGAGCCTGGTGATTACACGGCACAGGCAATGGAGTGTTTCGACAAACAAAGTCTGTTAAAGGCTAAATACTCATGTTCACAAAAAAGCAAATTAAGTTAGGAAAGAAAAAAAGACTTAAAAGGAAGAAAGAAGAGGGTGGGATCAAGAAAATGTAGATCACACATTTTGAGTATGGGGAGAAATGTTTTAATAAAGAAGTTATTATACATTCAAGTTCCTTTATCTCAAAATGTAAATTTTTGATGTTCGGTGTACCTTTTCTGGGAAAATAATGTTCACAAGTATGTAAGTGTTTAATGACATATTTGTAATGATGGCTGATATATACTGAAATGAGCTTTCAGAAAAAATCTCAACAAATTATTTTTACAAATTTGTTTATGTGAAAAATGGGACCAGTTTCACTATATGTTTGATAAAATATTTTATAAATTATTAAAAAAATTCAAAATTCAGCCAAAAGTTTCTTTCAGTATAATGAGAAAGGTGTACTTTAATTGTATGAAAAATTTCAAGCATCGAAGACAGCCAATTTAACGCTGTCGGTATATAGATTTCCGACTCCTCTTAAGTACTCATTAATTCACATGTATGAATATTTTATTTTGTACTTTGCCTGAGGAAAAAAAAATAACTAATAAAGAGCAAAATAACAATATTATTATGCTTATACACATAGGATGTATTATAATTATTATTCTATGTATATATATCTAAATTCAGCAGTCTTTATAGTAGCTCTGAGTATTTTAAATCCACCCTGAAATTTCTGTTAATTTTAAACATTAGTGCTTAGTATAAAAGTACATTGAAATCATGGTTTAATTTCTGTAAATCATTGGTTAGAAATAAATATGCCTCTCCAAAAAAGCATAATATATCTACAAACTAATGAAAATCGAAAGAGACCTCATGATAAGTCTTTATGAGGGTCGACTTTTGAATCGAAAATAACTACTCGCATGGAGCGTAATGTCATAATGATGCGAATATAGAAGAGTTATGGCTATGTAAAAGATCAAAAGTCAAAATTTAGACAATAAGTCATGTAATAAGACATCACCAGTAAATGACAAACGTTTTCTTTGCATAGAGGAGATAACCATACAGCATCCATTCGTGAGTTGGTACAACACTTACAGTTATATGTGTCATTGGCTGCTGCACTGGTCATGAAGTTCTGCTGGATCATGAGCTTGGCGTAAGAAGTCTTCAGTGAAGTACTTCTTCGACGTCTAGTCACCAATACGTCTGACTACGATGAACTCCTCAACACAGCCAATAGTGTGCCTATTGGCAGCAAGTCATTTTCTCTGATGACTTGCAAATATCCGAAATTCAACGTTGGACACGCACTTAGCAGACGCTACAGTGTTGAAACATAGTGTTTTATTAAATTTCATACTAAACAAACATCAAGATTAAAGGATTTTGAGCGCTATTGGTGTTGTAGGTAGATCTCGCCTTTGGGGAATCTGAATAACCTGGATTACATCAGGGGTGTTGTGGAGTCTATGGTGCTAACGCTCCTTCAACTCGATACTGAAGCTGCTTTTCAGCAATACAATGTCTGCCCAAACATTTAGAAACCTTCTTAGATTTACGTTCCTCTTTCAGGATCCTTTTGGATATATCGCCCATTGAACTTACCTTAGATTATATCAAATGGGAACTCACTCGTACCTCGGGGCAGAGAATACGGCTGAACCAGACACCAAAAGGAGGCCATTTAGAATGTCATTACTCAACATGGCGTTAGAATCTATTCAATTTCATGGCGATATTACGAGGTCTGCAGACTATCATCACTGTACATGGCGTATAAAAAAGTATTGATTTTTGGCATTATTTCTTATGGCTCTGGAAAATTTATAGATTTACTTCTTAAACCCGTGTAAATAATATGTAGGATAAATTAGAATCCTCTAATTTCCTTTAGATTATTCTTTCCTATTTTTATAAAATTTACAAAAATTAGTACAATATCAAAAAAACTGCACAATGAATCCAATAAGCTCTAAATTCATCTCAGTAAAATCAAAATAATCGTTCGTAATATTTTAATAAATACTGCTAAGCAAGCTATTTAATAAAATTCAATGCTTTTTAATGATAGGCACTTCATTTGGAAGGGAAAAACTCTTTGAGATTTAATGTTTAAGCTCTTTAAAATATACGCCAAATATTTTAATGGACCTGTCAAAAGCTTCAACTTAATCTTACAAGAATATATCGACGAACATCTGTTGTGAACAAATTTCCTCATTGATTATGTTCTACACTTTCTTTAGCGGACTTTTTTGGTTGCAAAATTTGCAAATAATCTTTTTGAAAACAGCGATATCTATTACATGTATGCATGATATATCCTCTTTATGTGCATAAATTTGAATATGAACAGTGATTCAAAACTCTTGATAAAGAAATGTGTGAAAGAGTACTTTCTTAAACAAAAACAATAAACTCGTCCAGAATGCATGATCTTAATTAAAACAGTAAATTGGTAGGGGTTTATTAGAAGCTATTTCTGTGAAGACCTACAAGAATAATTTCAAATACACATGGAGATAAATCACTTAGAAAATTATATGAAACATATTACAGGATATAATTTCATATAGGAAATAATTTCCAAGTTATAAACAAATTATTGAAATTACTTTAAGAATAACTTCCAATCTTAATATTAGACCTCTTCAAGACAACTTTTATGGTGTACACTGACAGAAATATTAATTATTTCTAGCAGATTAATGGTGGCAATATCAATCTATGTAGCAAATATGTTGGTGTGGAGTAGAAGCAATATTGTCATCATAAAGAAAACAGTAAAAATTCTTTTACATTATTCCTTTGAATCAAATTCATTGAGATTCCCTGCATTCTAATCCACAATATTGTATTAAATTATGCGACTGTCATTTTTTTAACTGAACTGAACTCGGGGGCCCAACAGCCCATAAGGGCCAAGGCCTACTGCGCCTTTCTCAGTGTACGTAACCTTAAGCACTTGAGAGAATGTGCAGATGTGTTTTGATCAAGTGGTCAGTGTGATGCATTGCTATTTTATAAATGACAAAAATTAAGAATGATTATCTTTTTCCAAGTAGCTTTAAACAGAACTCCCTAACTGAATTCCATTTGAAATAAGTATTATAGATTCAGGCAACGTTTCATGCTTTCTGTACTTTCTGTATGTTCCCTATACAATTAAAGTTGTTTTTGTTGTATAATACATGATCTATGAGAGTGAGATCATATATTATACAACAAAAAAGAGCAGCTTTTATTTTACCCCTTAAAATATATATATTATTTCAAATTAATCTATACATGTTTATGAAATTCTTCATCTTAAGAGAATAATATTGAAAAACATGCTACGCATATATTTAGTCTTGAATTACCTTAAACTTGCACAAACTAATAACCCCCAAAAAACCTTGTTGATTCTATTCATCTCATTCTACTTTTCTAATACAAAACTTTTTGTCAAATTCAAATTAGATTTGATATATATACTAAAAGACCTTGTAATAAAGTAATATTTAAATAAAGATATATATTAAGGAAAAATTTAAATGCTCACAAATTATATTTCCCAAACGAGACCTGAAATTTTTTTCTAAAAAAAAAAAAAAAAAAAAAATATTAAATATCCATCAATAAAACAGCTTTAATATTTAAGAAATAATCAGTATACTTATTTCGTTAAAACGAGAAGTTTTTAATAACATAAGTAACAAAAGTTAAATTAAGTTTATTTTAACTAAATTTCATTAAAAAATTGGGGATAAAAAAATTTGGAAATTTATATAAAAGCTAAATTCAAATAAAAATAAAAATCAATAATCCTATTTTCGCTATAAAACTGATTTAAAAAACAATTACAAAAATAATAATCATTCATTATTTTTTTGTCTCTCAAATTTTTAGGAAGCAAGATCACAAACTGGATCTTTTTCATGAGATAGAAGGAAAATTAAAATTAATCGACGATGTTTTTTTTCTCAGTATTTATTTACTTAATCGATTTTATTAGAGAAAATGATGAGAAAGACAGGAAAATATATATGTTAAAACTTTTAAAATTTTATTTTTTTATTATTCATATTTTATAGTAATAGATTGCAATATATGAATAATTCCTAATATTTAATTAAAAACTTTCGTTATTACATTTAATGGAAATGTAGAAATATTTTTTTCTGATTTTTCTTTAATAATTCCAACAGTAAAGCTAAATACAATAAAAATTCACATAAGAAAACTAAATTGTATGAAAGAGATCCTAATTTCTTTTCCTTTATTGAAGTTTGAAATTAATATAAAATGTAAGTGATAAGAAAGTGAATTAATATTCGTTGCCATTTTTTTAAAATTCATCTTACTGTTTATAACTGGATTTGTTTTTATGAATGGTAAATATTAATTTTGATTTGAATTCAACCTTTTTTAAGTTAAATTTTAAATAATACGTACAAAAGACCTTCCATTCACTTTTTTAAAAGAAAATTAATTAATTAAATATGTAATCCATGTTTTTTCTAGGCTATGGAATGTTATATTTAACCGCGAAAAAAAAACTAATTTTTTCGTCTACTTGTGCTTTTTTCAATTCATTTCGATTCAAATTGCAGTTACATCAAAATTAAATCATTTGATCTCTAGGGTTGCATGAAATATTTTGCCAACTTTAGGGCAACTTGAGGGCGAACTACGTTCGGAATCGTGATTTTAAAAAAGCGCATAAATGGATAATTTTCATGATATTTAGTGCCACTTAGATTAGAATATATGTATAAAATTGTTTTAAGGACATTTTGACAAAAAAAAATATTTAAATACTATAGTTTGGCAAAAAATTAACTTTAATAATCTTTTTTCCAAATGTTCTCCTTTTGTGAAAAATATTTCTATTAGAATAATATTTTGCCTGCATATAGCGCAGACCTCTCTACAGAGGCTCAACTAGAATTTTTGAAATATATAACTTAGAAGTGGGTTTATTCATATTTTACGACAACAGAGGGGAGCAAATTTAAGAAGAAAAAAAAACGCCAATAATCATTTCAATTGGTGGTAAATCTGAAGATTATGTGAATTTTTTAAAAGTTCTAGTTGAACCTCTGTAGAGATCTGAGCTATTTACAGGCAAAATATTATTACAATAGAAGCATTTTTCACTGAAGGAGAACATTTTGAAAAAATATTATTCTAGGTTAGTTTTTTGCCAAAATATTGTATTTAAATAATTTTTTTTGTCAAAATATGTCCTTAAAACAATTTTATACATGTAGTCTAATCTAAGTGACACTAAATATCATGAAAATTATTCATTTATGCGCTTTTTCAAAATCAGGGTTCCGAACGTAGTCGGATACCTTAATTTATCTATGTACATATGACGTCAACAGCAATAATAATGTATTAGTTTCGTGTGTCTGAAAACAAATTTTAAGAGGCAGCTGTTACGCATCTATCTCTGTGAATCGTTCCTAATTGTATGTAAAAATTTCTACTCCATAAGTGTTTACGTTGAAAAAATTCATTGCGTAAAAACTGACATGAAAAAGAAATTCCTTTAAAGCATTGGATTTATAAATGATCTTATATTGACCAAAGGAAACTATAAGAAAATGAAAAGAATTTAGGAAATGATGATGATAATGTCGTATCCATAACGGGACTACGTCAGACCACATCCAAGGGCCTAGATGACTAGAAATCTGTTCAATAATATCCACATAGAGATTTTTGACGAAAATAGGACTCCTATTTTTTGCAGGACAGCAAGAACACCTGAATAGTCAAAAGTATAATCAGGTGTTAACTCTGTATCTAAATAAATATCACAATTCCTATAAGTTCTTCTACCATCCTAATCAATCTTCATTCCTCTGTGATGACCAGTTCTTAGCCTAGAAATAGTCTTTGTTATAAGGCGATCTCCATTTACATTACAAATTTGATGCTTTACAAGAATTCAGTTTTCTCTCAATTTTAAATTTCTGACAGTATTTGCGTCTAATAGGATAACGTTGACAAAGTTGTCTTTATTAAGATTTCTAGCTTCTCACATTCACCAACTTATCCTCAGTTCCATTACCTGTAATTTTAACATGTGCAGGTAACTTTTGGAGAAAGCAGACTTTATTTAACTGCACTAATCTAAACAGTCGAGAGCAAATCTCTTCAGCAATCCATGAGCCTCTATTTAGAATTGTCTGAAGGGCTGCTTTTGAGTCACAAAAAATGACGAAACTTTTAGACAAAAATGACGAAATGACGAAACTCTTCTAGAACAGGGAATATAGAATATAGAATTCTCATATAGAATTCAGGAAATTTTTTTCAGTTTTATTCAACAGTTAGTCAATATGATGATAAGTAAAAATATCTTTTTTAATTAATATCGGGAGATTACATATATATTGGGCCTTTTCAATGCTCTTTTTTTAAAAAAGTATTGTCTATTTAGAGAACGGATAATTACTTACATTAGTAGTTTTTTTATATAAATTGGGAAGAGGGGGGAGTATCCCCTGTCTACCTAACGGTGAACCAGCCTCTATAGAAAAAAGTATACAATTGTTCATACTGTGATGTTTGAGATAAATAAAGATAGTTTGATATTGATTAATTTAAATGTTTAGTTTATTTACGTTATAACTATTAATTACATTATATAAATTGAAGTTATTAAACTTATTGTTGAAATTATTAGAGTTTAAATGATGTTGTTTATGACGGAGGAGGTAACCCTCCTTCTTAGCGAAGTTTTCCGACCATCTTTCGTTCTCTCTCTGTCTTGTTTAGGCCTTCGGGATGATAGGGTAGGAGTCTTTATCCTCTAGTTACATCCAGCTCGTGGGTGGAGTTTTTGCTCATAAAAGTAAATTAAACGTGAAAAATATTACAACATAACTGTTGTAATATTTATCACGTTTAATTTACTTTTAATTCTGTTTTTTTATTTAACTGTTTTAATATATAATTAATTGTTACAATGCAAAATATTGCATATTCACTGCAGGCATTTTGATGTAGGAAAGGATAATTTTATAATTACTCAACCTAAACATATTTATTTTTTCAGTTAATTTACATGCTTCGCAATAAAAAAAAATATAATCAGTATTAAAACTTTATTAAAATGTAAAACACTATAGCAGATATGTACATTAAGTCTATCGACTGGTGGTCAGCCAAGACAATTTGGGGTCACCACCTTTACTTTGACTTCAGACGCGCATAATAAAAGAAACATGTTTCAAACTCCGACGCTAGCTAGAATGGAGATTTAGCTTTTCACAACCGGTGCGACTGTGTTTACTTAAGGGAACTATTCGATAAATGTACAGATGACACATCTACCTTCAATGGAAACGCACGATAACGTTTAACACGTTCACAGTCTGTATAGGGGACAAAACGATGATTGCGATGCCAGACCTATAAATGAATGTTTCCCCACACGCCAACTGAAGGGGAGAATAAGTGTTGATGATCGGCTCTTCCCGCTATAGTACGGGGTTGGATATTAGGACATCATTCCACACACCCATGCTTCCATGGGATTGGTTTCTCTTGTTGATGTCATTTTTCGCGAAGGTGTGGGATTCGGTAATGAATAAATTAAGTACATACGTCGGTTTAAGATTCGTCAGTTCACGTATGCTCGCTGGCTTGAATACGCCCACGCACTAGTAGTAGCTTAGAGAGAGATCTGTTCAAGCATTTAACTTAACACAAACTTGGTTACTTGTGTTTTTGTGGTAAAAATAATAATCTGTCATATTTTTTAAAACAAAGTACAATGTCGAAAACACGTTTTAAAAACAGAAAAGATACAAATTAAAAACTGCAGGTCCCGCTACGTCACTGGGTTGAATGCAGCAGTTTCAAAACTTTAGAAGTAGCCCGTACCCTAGAAAAGTCTGCCCACCCCTGAACTATGGAATATAAATAAAACATATTCATAATTTATTTTTGTTTCATTTATTCGAAAATTCTTATAATATTCTTTTGTTAAAGTCAAGATTGGGAAACAAAAATATATATAAATAAATTTAGAATTTCAAAAATATACAATTTAAAAATTTAAATTCAAGTTATTTTTTATCAGCATTTCTTTTAATACGTTATTAATGGATTTATATTCATGTCGCCTTTTTCAAAAAATAATCCTTTAAAGGTGTTCCCCCTCATTTGAAAAGTTTTAAATTTTATCAACAAATTAATTGGTAAATTACATCCCAAACATTGTTTCTTCATCTAAGTTTTCCTTTTGGAATTTCATTAGAACCATTATCTGAATAAAACAATAAATATGAAGCTTAGTATCTTTAAAATCTCTTTCATCAAAAATATTTTCCCTCTCTATATAAAAATAGTTTTCGTAATCCTAGAAAAAATTTATTGCAGACTGTCACAACAATGCCAAAGTTCAAGATGACTCGCCAAGATGTCAACCCCAATTTCGCATGTGTCTTACGCGCTGAATTGGTAACCATGTGCTTCGTTTCATATAATGTCGCCAATACGGTTGCGATAGTACATTATTGTAAGCTCTCGCAGAAATATATCGCAATGATTGTCTGGACTGGAATTGTTCTGTGAAAACAAAGGCGTTGTCTCATACGAATACTTATTAACAATTAACGGAACTAAGTACTCAACTTTCCAAGAAGATACAAGAGCTACACATGCTACAAAATCTGAGGAATGTATCGATGAAGCGTTAAAAAATGCAGTTTCAGTGATAAATTTAAATGTAAAGGAACACCAAGACAAGAACGAATTTTGCGAAAAAAAGAACAAATAAATAGAACTACATATTACATGTAAATTACTATTTTAGAATTTGAGCAATGAGTATGAACAGTTTTCGAATGTGTACAAAAGGGGCTGGTCCACCATTAGGTATGGACAGAGGATACCCCCTCAGCTACATTAAATATTAAAAATATATTGAGGAAAAATGAAATTGCAATAATAATCCATAAATAAAGTTTTTTTAAAAAATAATATATTGTTCAAAAGGAAATTACATTATTTACTACGAATAAATACGTTCCAATGTTCTTAGCTTGTATTGTTTATCCATTTCCCTACTTTTTACATGGCTTAAAATAAACTTTTCGATTATTTTTAACATAGTTAAATGTCAAAGACATTCTATAACAAAATTGTCTTTGCACGAGTTCAGGAAATATTCTTATTCTGAGATGCATACTAAAGTGCACTCTTTGTAAAGGTATATTTTCGATTTCTTACTCTTCTATGCAAATCCTTTATATTTTTCCGAGTTCAATACCCTATTTAAACCAATATCGAATCAGCCATGTGATTGACAGAATTGAAAATAAAAAAAAAAAATGTATGTAATGAGTTGTTGCGCCCAAGTTGAATACCGAATTTTTTCCATGAATGAACACAGATATGTTCATGTCATTTTTGTCGAGGTTAAAAAGAATAAAAATAGTTTTCGAAAGCTTAGGTTAAATTTACAAAAGTATTCTACTTCTCATTGAAGTATGTGTAATAATAGAAAAAAATATTTTAAAATTTTAAGAGATACTGTTTATATTTTAGTTAATATAATTTTCTGATATTTTTCCTTCATAAATACACTGAAGGAAAATAAAATCCCATACCCAAGTTTGCGTATCTGAAAGATAAAATTGAATTTATTTGAATCGCATTGAATTTGTATTAGCTCTAGACCAGCGTTTCTCAAACTGATGGGCACGCCCCCTTGGGGGCGTGATAACCTTACAAGGGGGCGCGAGTATATCAAAAAGTCAAAAATAAAAGATTTGAATAATTGCAAATTTACTGAAAGGAAGCAAACAAAATACATTCTGACATAATAAAAAAGTAAAATACACATTTACAATGATATAATATACTTATAAATGCATCTGCATTGCATAATGTATTTGATATGTAATTTGTCAATACTAAGTTAAGAACAAGATTCATAATTATTAATGACTCCCAAGGGCTTGTCATTTACAAAATTATACACAAAATTTAATACTCATCTTGATAATTTGTACGGTTTATTATTAAAGTCATATTGTAGCTTTAGCATGTAGCTTTTAGTACGTTACTTTTGAAATCAATACATTGTTTTTTTCTGGAGGGGGCGCGAGGAAAATTATGATTGAAAATTGGGTCACAAGTATTGAAAGTTTGAGAAGCACTGCTCTAGACGTATAAAAGTGATGCCAGTCGCTCAACTAAGAACATGAAATTAAAGCTTTCTTTAAATATGCAATATGTCACTTCGTGAATATTACTTATCTTCGGAATAGAGTTGTGAGTTAAATTTAAAAAGAAGAAAAAAAGCATAGTGTGTGTAAAAAAAGCAGTTTTCTGACCTCGAAGGAAGCTGTTTGATAATATTACGAGAAGGCGAATTCAATTTTTGCGATATTGCAAAGGACTTGGTACAGGTACATCTATTGTGATCATGATAGTTTATAGCAGTGGTCACGTAAATGAAAGATCGGAGTCTTACCGCACATGAACCATTACGTGGAAGAAAGATCATCGTACGACTCTGATGCATCATACTACATTTGGTACAGAAATTTGAGTTTATACTAGCACTTGAGTGACACTACGAATTATACGAAATCGATTACAAGTGAATCAGCTGCAATCCAGAAGCCCTGTAGTGACAATATCACTCAATCCAAATTACTGTCATTTGTAATTTCGACGATCTGAAGCTAAAGCTCAATGATGGGGAGATTTGTTGTGCTTTAAATTAACCCTTTCAGGACCATGATCACATATATGTAATCACGCGTTTCTCCCTCCGTGGCCCGCGGTATCCTATATGTGATTGAGTTTTCCCTCCTCGTAGGCCCATGGTCACACCGGTGTTAGAAACATTTTTGTATTAATTTTAACAAGCACTAGATGGTGGTTAAAAGCCTGTTTTTTTCGAATAATGTTTTATAAGACTTTGAACTTCAATATGTGCTTTCGGCTCCGTGATTTTTTTTAAAATAGATCCGAGATATTTTTGAATATAAACAACTGCATAAGTTTATTTTTCGAGAGAATCGGTTCGTGCTCTATTGCTCCATGGATTTCTGTTTATATTTTGAATAAGTTGGTTTAGTTTTCTAATATTTTCTATATTCGTATTTAAATGTATGGGAATTTTGTCAATTACTTTGAAAGTGTATGTAATTTTTTTTATTAAAATGAAAACGTTTTCATCAAAATCTGCAGGTGTTTTTTTTTAAATATAGTGAAAATTTTTGTGCTCTATGTTCAAATACTATCAATGATAGTAAATTGTAAGTTTTACCGTATTTGATTGCATTTAAACCAACTTTATATGAATTATTAAAGGAAATAAGGCTTAGCAGAGAAATTCGACCGATCCCATGCGTGTCTAATCCCTCCGAACGTTCGGGCCTGAGGAAGCTACTTTCTCCTTCCGCTGGTCCTGAAGAGTTTGGCAACCTAATTTTTAAAGTCAGTGATCGATGCATATTAGTAAAAGCTCAAATAAACTCTTAGGACCAAGCTGTCTACGCCGTAAATATACAAACTTACAATAAGAGTAATTGCGTAAATTCAGCGATTCCTTTAACAGAAAGATCCCTCTCATCGTTATCTCAAACTTCTTGCCAAGACACTTGAACAAGACCACTGAATGAATAGTTGAGTTGCCATTTTAATCATTATTCCATTATCTAGGGAATCTTTTCAAACAGAATATTGATAATTGCTAAGCCGTTGCACTTCTTCAACGGGCGTCATGGAGTGTAGATATTTTAGCTTTCATGATCATCAGATATTTTTCCCATTAAGCGTGTATTTGGCACCATTTGGAGAAAAACCAGTATTCCTTCACTGTTTGGTTGTCTGACTAAATGCGGCATGCATAGAATTTCTCCAAAAAAATGACATGATTTTTAAGTGACATAATGCGTGCACTTTTCGAAGTTTTCATTGAAAATTGAGACAACTACAGCTATTATATATGTTTCATCATATATTTGAAATTGCTCTTTTTGCATATTTGACCTGTGACCTCAAAGCATGAATTTAATAAATATTTCACCTAAATAAACGTTTTTTAATACATCAAAACTATATATATATATATATATATATATATATATATATATATATATATATATATATATGCCAAGTGATCAAACTCTAGTGTTGGATCAAGAATCGTTTGAATGATATGGCATTGGTTAGATGTTATGAGCAAAATATGAAGTCGTAATTGATATATTAAATATGAAAAGTCGTGCTATAAGAAATGGATCGTATTCTTGATGGGATACTCTTTGGTGAGTTTTTAATGATTTACTCTATTCTTTTGTGAATATACTGTGTTTTTAATGTGAACATTCGGGTTTTAGAAATTTTTAGTATGAACTTTCGGCTTTTTTAGTTTGAACTTTTAGATTTTTTAGCTTGAACTTTCAAATTTTTTAGCTTGAACTTTCAGATTATTTGGCTTGAACTTTCAGATTTTTTAGATGGAACTATCAGAGTTTTTAGCTTGAACTATCAGATTTTTAGCTTGAACTTTCAGATTTTTAGTTTGAACTTTCGGATTTTTTAGTTTGAACTTTCGGATTTATTAGTTTGAACTTTTTGATTTTAGATATTTTTAATTTGAACTTTCGGATCTCAAATATTTTTTGATTTGAACTTTCGGATCTCACAAATATTTATTTTTTCTACCTATACAACTATTTTAAAGATGGGTGCATTATCTTGGGCGTTTGATGGTTCACTTATATTATGCACTAAATTGTTTTTAAATTTTAATATTGTAATACCTTTCAGAATGCGATTGCGAATAGTTTTTTTTTTCAAGTATAATGATTTAATTTTAACTTTTTAATTTAAAGTATAATGGTTTAATTTTAACTTTTTAATTTTTAAAAAAATTATTTTTTGAAATTTGGATATTTTTCAATTAACTTACCAAGTTGCAATAGGGGGAAGGTTGGCGCCATCAAACTAGTTTAACCCCACTTATCGGTCCTAAGTCCGAGATTGCACTTGGATATTTTATAAATTTTTATTTTATTTTATAATTTTTAATTTTGTTTGAAAACGATGGAATATTATCTTTTATATTCGCCATTGATATTCTGAAGTGTTTTAGTATTATAGAATTCATATATTTCAATTTTTCAATTGATAATTGTGGTTGTTTTCATATATTTAAATATATATATATATATATATATATATATATATATATATATATATATATATATATATATATATATATTTGGCATAACAACTTCATTTTCCCATTAGTATATTTTAAAGTGAAGTTCTATCCAAAATTTAAAGTCATTTCTTATTTCTTACCACTACCATTTACTCAAATATAATTTTGAACTGAAATAATTTACAGTAAAATCCGGCGTATAACATGCACGCATACTTCCAAGATGAAATTTTTAATTTGGGGATATATTCGTCGTATAACGTCCACCCCCCTTTTTTATAAAGAAATGTGAAAAGTACATGTGTAATGTTAGTATGCTTTGAAGTCATTACTTCTAGGTATTATCCCAGTATTTTGAAAAAAATAGTATAGTTCTTGAACCATACAACTTTTTAAGGTCATTAGGAATGACTTTCCTTTTAAATAAACAGTATTCTAATATACGTAGAAATCTGATTTTTTTATATGCTTATCTTTTTTTTAGCTATCATTTTTATAACGCGCATCCGTCGTTTCAATCTTATTTGTGTGAACTATACGCCATATTTTACGGTTTTCCAAAGCCATTTATAGGGCACCAAGTATTAATCCGATTTTTTTTCAATAGACTTAATTTATTTTTAATTTCATAATTTTGGGGTACATTGCATTCATTTTAATATCTATGAATGGCTGAATTGTATAAAATAACAAAATTTAAATAGAAAACTTAATGGTTTGAAGCATGATTTTACCTTAATTCTCTTTCAAAACAGGAATGTTTCATAAACTTTTAATGGCTACTGTAAATTTAATTACCAAGGAGAGTAATTTCGTAGTCGAGGACTTATGACCTTATTTTATTAAAGTCTGTTGAATAAACAGTTTCACAGGAGTTTGCAACTTATTAAATGGATTTAAGCCACAATATACTAAAAAAAAGAGGTATGAAAAAGAGAGACTAAAATGAATGGTCGTATAAGAAATTGCAACTCATTAAATGGAACTAATAAATTCAAGGAAATAAGTTTTACAAAAATGAGAGTAAAATAAACTGTTGTAAAGGGGGTTACTTATTTGTTTTATTTCTAGCAGCAGCACTTGCTGAATACATCATTCAAAGGTGTGAAAACACTCCTAGCAAACAAGCATGGTGTTACAACAAATTAAACTGCAAATAAACAATAAAACAAAGAAGAAAAAAAGCAGAAGAAAAACAAAACGACACACACAATCAGAAAGACAGTAAGAAATACAGAGCTTGTAACTGCTCTCTGGTTGTTTCCTACACTCCTCACTTAACTGTAACTGAGTGCGCCATACTTTCCCGCCTTCCTACCCCAAAAACGCCTTCCTACCCCTACGGAAACTTTTTGGAATCCCGTACCGGGACATTCTGTAAACTGAAACGCAACGGACAGACGCAAGGTCTTGTCCGCATCAATCCGCAGCACCTTCAAGGGTGTAATTTTCATTTAACCGCATTATTACCTTTTAGTGTAAACTTTAACTGTAAATATTTATTTTCTTGTAATATAAACAAAAGTACTATCTCCATCTCTATGCTATTATTCGAACTCAACCAACGGCAACACTGGTCCTCTGATATCTATCGCACATGTTACTAGAGACAGCAGGGCAAATCTCTAAGTCTTGGGAATTCTCTCTGCATAAAACACAGTTTAGAGACAGAAGGATCTTAAGTCTACATAGGTGACTATAAAAGTTGTTCCCGGTTTCCAATCTGAAGGTAGCAACCGCATGCTGTCTCAGGTGATATGGGACTTTATTTATCGACTTCCTCCGAGACTTATCTTAAATTTGTTCATGAAAAAAAAAACTTAATATAAATTTTCAACACCATTTTTAATATTGGACTTTATTCATGCGACGTCATAGTCACATAATAACTGAGCCACGAGTTTTCCGCCAAACAGTTCATAAATTAATGTGACGTCATAATTATATCATAAATGCGTTTCCAGCCAGTGGACTCAAGTCATGGGACGTCATAGTCATATGATAATGGTAGCCACGGGATTTTAACCAATCAATTAAAAAACTCGTGTGACGCCATATTCACACGATGAAAACTATCTAGTGTTTCCAGCTAATCGGTTCGCGCGCTCCGGTGTTGCCAATTTTTGCTCCTTGTAGAAACTTTCTCCTAAAAGGTGCATATGTATACAAAAGGCATTAAAAGTATAAGCATAAAGTATGGTTTTTTTATTTAAAAATGTGTGTGTGTATGTGTGAAGAATTTTTTCCTAACTTTTAAACATCTTTACCCAAATTTGAAATTTATCTGACTTTTACAAATAGATCAACAAATACAATTAGTTTAATGTTTGTTTTGAATTCAATGGAAAACACGTGTTTGACTTCATCATGTGACGTCTTGAATTGATCCCATTAGTTTATGCGCTTCATCGTTGCCAATATTTGTCAACGGTATAATAATAAACATAGTTAAACAAAATGCACTTAATTTAAACGTATTAGTATAATGTAAGTTTTTTTTTAATTTTGAAAACTGTTTGAAGAATTTTAGCACGTGAACTCTTTACCCAATCATCAAATTTTAAATGTTATCTAAACTTTACAAGTTGAACTACTAGTATGTCAATTTTTAATCAATGGGAAACACGTGATTGCCGTTATCATGTGACCATCATGAATTTAATCCATTCTGCTTATAGAAGAGTATGGAATTTCTCTCTGAAAATACTTAAAAACAACAGCGCTATTTTTAGCACTAAAATCAGTTCTCTCATTGCCGTAGATGTCACAATGGGAGAGAGCTGATTGTGAAATAATATTCTTTTTTAAAGTCAAAAGTATAATTCAAGATTCTTTGTACAATTTTTATTTCAAATAGAGTCTGAAAATTCCACGCGAACAGGAAGTTGCAACTCATTAAAGAGATCTAAAACTCAATAGCAAAAAAGTATTTAAAATGAGAGTTAAGTGTACTGTTGTACAGGATGTTGAAACTCATTAAATGAATCTAAGGCTCAATATACTCAACAAAGAAGTATTGAAAAATGAGAGTATGTCATTGTTTCTTAATATTGATTGTTTACTAAATTTAACATCAACAACCTCCGAAAAATGTTAGGGTGCTGCAATAAAAACGAAAAAATAGTAAATTTCCTTTTGTCATCAGTACTCAAAGAAATACCAAAAGTAGAAAAGATTTCATTTACCTTCTGAACCTTAAATAGCTTAAGAGCTCTTCAAATAAACTTAACTTTCTTTAATATTTGCCTTAATGAAAAGACAGTACCAACGGTAATTCAAGTCCATAGTTGCCAAGAATATTTACAATCTGACTATATGGATTTCCAATGAGGAGGGAGCACGCTGTTAGCAGAATTCCGATTTGTTTTCGCTAAGTATCATTAAGTCTGATTCTCACATGGGCAGTTATTTCATTACCACTCCCGGAATCCGCGAGAAGCTTGTTCCGGCTTTCGGTTGATTCAATTTAATCGAGTCTAGCTTTTCTGGAGTCACTTAATAGACTAAGCGGCCTCTAGGGATACGGTCGCTCTATTTCTAAGAGCATATACTTGTTAGGCACCATTAAGAATGAAGTCTGTGGGGTTACGTTCAATATGAGTTGAAAACGTACAAAAATAGGAGTAGAATTGGAGGGAAATGCTTCTCACGTGTATAATGGTTGATTTGTGTCGATTGTTGTAGACGGCGATTTATAATGAAACTCTTAACTGAACTGCCTGTCTAAAAAAAGAGCAGCATCTGATAATTATAAAGAACCATGATACTTATTTCATGGATTAACTTTCAAAAATATGAAATAAAATGCATATCTACATTAAAAATAAATATAAAAATTGATAACTATATGTTAACCCGGGAGCGAGCGCGCGGGCACAGAGTCACCTGAGGCGCCCGAAATAGTTTATTATGGGAAAATTGTTTATTTATTACCAATGACCTTGACAGTATCCTCTTATATGACAATCCTCATGGGGACTAAAATACATTTCTCGCATATATCCCTTTTTCTTTGGGAGTGGCAAACGTTTTTTTTACAAAATATTAAGTTACTTGTTTTGAACTTTCCCGGCGCGACCCCTTTTACTCCAAAACACTTTCTACGAACATGCTGCATTTTCCCCCTGTGAGCAACTTAGTGGTTTTCATTGCTGTGTTGCATGACACATAATTGTTTATTAAAATGTAAATAAGCAGAATGTAGAAAAAAAAGAAAAGAACCACTATGATCTCTATTGAAGGAAGTTGAAACTGATCAAGCAAGGGAAAAACCTGCTGGAATAATGAATATTAATCATGATAGTGAAAGTAAATTTAAGAAAAACGATGAACATGAGATTTTTGAGTTGAAAGGAAGATTTTCAAATACTACTACCTAAAGAACTTCATCAAGGGAAATATGAAGCTATAAGTGGGCCCCTTCACCCTATCAAAAAGACACAAGCAAGAAAAAGTTCATCATTCTATTTGTCGATCATCATAGGACAGTAAAAATACAGTAATTGAACAAAATAGGACAGTTTGCTTGCAAATATCATTCCTGTAATGCTAGCGTAAAGTGTCTGAGATTTGAGTCCTTTATTAAAGTCATGCACATTTGAAACTCCTCGGTGCAGTTAGAATGATATTTTTTTTCTAAAATTATCAAATTAAAACTGAAAAGTCCTTAAAGTAGGTATGTATGTTTTCCCTTAATTAATTTTTTTATAAGAATTACGATTTTTACCATCGTGTACAAAAATACAATTATTAAAAAATGAATTGGGGTGACTCAGCCACCTTGCTGGGCAATTAACTTTTGTATCGAGGGCACGCCAGCTCCCGGATTAATACAGTAGAGTCCCAAAATCTCGGCACTTGATAACCTGAAATTCAAGTAACCTTGCAGGTCGAAAAAAATCTCATAATACGAAAGACAACAAAACATTACGCATTTCTTTAAAAAAAAAAAAAAAGGTAGCCAGTTTTGGCACAATCGGCTACTTAATTTTCGTTCTACACAACCTTATACCTTCATAAAGTATTTTTCTGAGGTGTTTCTGGCCAGGTAAATTGCTGTATACTATGCACCCTTGCTGGTTGAAGATCTAGAACGATACCGATCAAGACATTACGTCCGATGCAAAATTATTGCTTTTGTCACAGTTGATGGAAAAATTCCCAAATATAATGAAGGCGTTAACTTAAGAACACCGTACAAACGCCTAAGATATCACGTTATGAGGGGAAAAGGGCTGTCGAAACCACACTTCGGTACTTTAAGACTACACGGTACCCTTTTTCAAAAAAATTTTTGGAGACAGTCACAGTAAAAGTAATTGAGGTTTTATATTTAGATTATATTATTAAGCTGATTCTGTAAGCAAAAAGTCAGTTTCACCAGCCATTATTTTACAATTTTAAAAATTAGGAATTTTTGAAGTTTTTCAAACTTTTATAAAATACTCAATTTTTAAAATTTTTTAGTAATTTTAAGTTATTTATGATTCTTAGATTATTACAAACAATATTTAGTATGGATTTGAAAATCTATTCCCTTGTTGATTTTTAATAATTATTTTTCTAGAAAAACCTGGAAAAAACACGAAAATTTTTAAAATATCAACTTTAGCCTTTTTTAGAAAAATAACTAGAGTTCTCAGCCCTAAATCCATACTAAATTTTATAGAACATATGTTTGGGAGTATATACAAAAATCCAAGGCTCTATCTTAAACAGGAAAAAAGCCTTAGGATTAGAAAATACTTATACCTTCAAAATTAAAAGTCTGAGAAAAAACGCATTTAAAGTTTTTAAAGTCCTAAAACAAAACTTATAATGCCCGTAAAACTCTAATTTTTAATATGTTATTTTCTAATGTATGTTCTACATTAAAACACAATTTTTATTAAATATGACTGAAAATTATATTTTTAATTCAAAATATATTTTTACATAATATTGATAGCATTTGTTAAGACGTCAGTTTATTCAGCTTTATCTTAAACTAATATTTCACAAAAGTTTTGAAACACGAAGCATTTACGTACAAAATAATAATGATACTAACTTAAGCTAAAAATAGTCAGGTTTGCTCATAAAATTTAATTTTTTTTCAGTTTTAAATTGGGGCAGTTTAGGAAGTTTTAGCTCTTGTCGTACGACTTTAAAATACTAAAATATAGTACTACAATATGTTTAGTAGAATGTAGTTTGGTGCATCAAGGAAATATTGAGTTATGTCTGCAGCATTTGAATTCAGAATACTTGTATTCGGAAGTCTAATTGCAGAATCAGCTGAGGACTAATTTTTAGATACATCATTTTCAGTAGTATTCCATCTCTTCGAAATATTGTTTCTCACAGAAACCCAGAACACATTTGCCATGGCATTTTTTCTACAGGAAAAATTAATGATAAAGCTTTTAAGTTATATAAACGATTTTTAAAGCAAAAATTGGCCATGAAATTAATCTTTATTAATTAATTATGAAAACTCAAAAACTCAAAAACATAATCAAGCAGAAATGATTTTAGTAATGAAAATTGGAATTAATAACCATTTGAAACTAAAAGCTCAAAAATATTTTTAATTAATTCAACTTAAGTGCGAAAAATGCTTTAAAAGGAAACCGAAACCATAACCATAGCTCATAAAACATCAAATACCTTAAAAACTAATTTTCTAACAGATCTGAAATTTCGTGGCAAGCATCTCAATGATATGGGCCACCAAAATATGCAAAAAATTTTTCGGTAAAAATGAAATTTTTAGGGTAATGTGTAGCCTTAAACAACAAAGTGCCACCGCAATGGACTCGCTGTTCCTTTGTCGTCTTCATGAAGAAGCAGCAAAACGCAGAGTGTAGTACGCTTATCATTTTTAAAAAAAAGTAGCAGATCTTGCAAAGTTGGCTACTTAATTTTTTATACAAGACAACTTTGTCTTTATAAAGTATTTTTCGGAGATGTGTCTCGTCAGGTAAATTACTGTATACTATGTATTCATTAATTTTCATTGCATACAGTAAATGTTGTATGCCTTCATACTTATCTGTTGCTTAGGGCAGTGTTTCTTAAATGGTGCCCCCTAGGGGGATAATCCTTTGAGGGGGTCGAGTATATTGAAAAGTCGAAAAACAAAAGATTATTTTTAAAAATACATCAATTTTCTGAAAATAAACAAACAAAATACATTCTGACATAATAAAAAAATAAAACACACATTTACACTGATATAATACACTTACAAATGTATTTAATAATTAATTTAACAACACAAAGTTAAGAAAAAATTTTATAATTAGCAGTAGCCCCACACATAGGCTTGTCATGTTATAAAATTACTAGCTGGTATACCCGTTCTTGGCACGGGTGAACTGAAAAATTAAAAATCACAGATTGAAGGATAAAGAAGTTTTTAATGAGTTAATTTTATGTGAATTGCAAATTAAACAAAAAACGCTTTTGCATATCTCAGCTAAACAAAAAAAAAAGAAAGAAAGAAAGAAAAAACACATTTGTTAAATTTTAAGTATGTAGATCTAATAGCTGATAAAAAGGATTTTTTTTTCCTGCTTATAATTCCCGTAACACTCTTGGGGTCGATTTTTGAAAATACCTCCCTAAGCTGATCTCAGCTCAGCAGAAGTAACGCATTGTTAAAACTGTTGCGTAATGAACGCTTAAAATAGTGTAACTAATTTATATCTGGAAGTGTAATACATTAATATTACTTTCTGTCGTATTTATTTTACGTTAAAATTGTAATATTCGAAAGCAACGCAGTTTCTTAAATTATAATGCCTATAGTGGAGATTCAATGAAAAACACAGCGAAATGATAACGATAGTCAAATTGGCAAATGTCTACCTACTTTCATAGCTCGAGCTTTATTGGATCTTTGTAAGACCCGCCGTGTAGGGGCGTGATGCACGTTAATACTTTATCCAACCGCATTATGATTTACTGCAGTTTTTTTCATACAATATTTTTTTGGGGGGATCACTACATTTAAAATTAAGGGGTATACATAAACAAAATACTCCACATTGAAAAATTTAATCCGTTAGAGCTAATAAATTAATTAAAGATATCCCACTGTAATATGAATTATATACACCGTTCACTTAAAATAAATAGTCAAATCGTTTTCTAAGGTTTTCATTAATATACAAAAATATAAGGCACTTAAATTTTGACACAAACTATTTACTGTAAAGTTTAATTAAAATCCTTTCAGTTGTTTTTTGCGTGAAAGACGACCAACATCCTCACAAACTTTCACATTTATAATACATATTTAGATATATACAAATAAAATATAAAATAAAATGAGTATTAACATATTGCATACTGCGAATTCTACAAAGCAAGGAATGGATAAAAACCCATTTAAAACCTATTAAAACCCTTCAAAATATACGTAGACATATAAAAAGTCAATTGAACAAAATGGATAATTGTTATGTTTTTCCCAAACATTCTCACAAACTTTCGCATTTATAATATATATCTAGTCTAGATGTACACAAATTAACACTTTATCTTGATAATTTGTTGTATAACTAATACCTTAACTGCGGATTAAAAGTTACTTTATAAGCACCCCAATGCCGCCGTTTTCCATGTAGGCGCGCTTATGTGGTGTTTTTATTGAGGGGGCAAAGAAAAGAAATAAACAAATCCTCTGCAATAAGTAAATCCTTCGCAAACACTGTCAAAGTCATTTAATTGCATTCCGAAGCCTTCGGGATATTTTTATTGATAACAGCGCACAAAAAAAGATTATACTTTGGAAAGACGTATATGTACGTCCATGGCAATTAACACTTTGGCTGAGCGAGACATTTGCATACTTCGGAAGCATTTAAGACAGGGAAAGTCGTATTGTAGTCTTAGCATCAAAGTATAATATTTTTGAATTCAAAACATAGTTATTGTATTGAGGGGGCGATGAAAATTATGATTGAACATTGGGTCGCGAATATTGGAACTTAGAGAAGCACTGGTTTAGGGCGTATTTTGGCAGTTTATTTTTTGCTGTATTCTCAAGCAAAGAAAACGTAGAAGCGCAATATAACACTGCCACTTATTTTTTTGTAATCACTTTCTCGATAACCCGGTTTTTCACAAACTTGGCCTCCATTCTGTCCACATTAAACATTGTTTTCTGAACTCTACTTTACCATGCCCGACGTGTTTAATGATTACATGAATATCAGTAAACATTTGGAGACGAAGTTGATAAACTCCTGTGTAAAACACAGTGAAAAAAGTAAGCACGTAATTAAAATGAAATATCAAAAGAAATCATCTTTCTTTATTTTGGGGAGGGGGTTATTCTTTTGCATTTTAATAAATAAAAATATATTATAAATTCCAAAATGTATATTACGAGTTGAATTCATGCGACTTATCACAAAAACTTTTCTTCACTCGCAGGGCTAATCATATTTCATTCTTTTCAAACATCGTGGCTATGGTAGATGAGAGGTCATAGTAAGTAGCTCTTGGCTGACGTGTCGTGATTTCGAGTCCTGGTGCAAGTAAAGAGCCACTGAATGAGGTGAAGAGAGTGTGGTAAATCAGACGTCATCCTCATCACTTGACTGTGGTTCAAAATTACGTAGTTTGTTGCCAGTAGCCTTTGTATTGCATTACAGTAAAACGTTAACAAACACACACACTCTTTTGAACAGGAAATCTTATTGGTATATTTTTATTAAATCTTACAATAATTAAACATTTTATCAACGGAAGGAAACTAATGCAACAGCATTTATAATAAATAATTACTTTTTCTGCATGTACAGAAATTTTTGCATATACACTCTATAACAAAAAAAAACGACGCACCAAGAGCAAGTTGGCCGATAGAGACAAAAGTTGGTAGGTAGAAAGATTCAAAATATAGAAAATGATTAAAAATTAATAAAAGTTGAATGATTTATTTCAGAGTTACAAATTAACGAACTCTTTAAGGTGTTGATCCACCTCTAGCCTGGATGAAAGCTGCCACACGACGTGGCATAGAGTGATAAAGCACTCTGACGGTCTCCTGTGGTAATTCTTGCCAAATTTGCTACAATTGACAGGTCAGGTCATCAACATTCCCTGGTAAGTACCGTTCCCTTCCCATCATATCCCAGACATGCTCAATTGCATGGAGAACTGGTGATCTGGATAGTCAAGGAAGTGTTGCTACAAAGTGGAAAATATTTATTTATAAGATTCGTTAAAAAGTTTTTCTTGTGAGCTGTTAGTTAAACATTTTTGTTAAAAATAATATTGAAGGTATAATGCCGATAAAAACAATATTCATAGTTGAATATATATATGCAGAAATTTCATATTCATTAAGGTACATTAAATTTACAAATGTAGCTACATCTTTATATATTGAATGAAAGCGACTCACTCGCCACGAAATCTCAGGAACTATGTATTATAAGTGCACACACTTGGATCTTGGAAGACATGTTTCTTTTATGGAGCAGTGATCCGATAAGAACAGTCTTTATAGAAATATACTTCCAAGTGGTTTGCAAGGGAGTTTTAGGTAAAAATATTCTGTTTTTGAAATATCAGTACTAAAAATGTGAAGTTTGATATGCGTGTTCCTTTTGTTAAGTAGAAATCCACTAACAACGGATTCTGCAGAAATCTACTCCTTAAGAAGAGATTATTTAAAGAAATTAAGGGGGAATTTTATTAAGATATTTCTTTTAAAAAAATATTTTGTTTTAGGATTATTAGACCTACAAACTTAAAATTTAGCAACCTTGCTTATTTTGTTAAATTAAGATTCGCTAAAAAAGAATTTAGCGGAAATCAAGTCTAGTGAAGGCTTACAGGGGAATAAAAGATAATTATATTTCCATCTTAGAAATTCAAATCCTACCCATTTAAATCTAGAGGTAAGGGCTATATATATATATATATATATATAAGCATGTTTTTCAAAACAAAAGAAATCTTAATTCTTGCATTTAGACATTTTTAATAGTTCAATAAGAGAGAGAGTATGTAGTCATTAAACCCAATGAAACAGGTGGGTAACGGCTAGTCGAATGTATTTTTTAAATTTTATTTAAGCAAATAAAACTTTTGCAGTTTCTCTGCACAAATAATAATGACATCAACAAATCCGCTACAATCACCACAGGGATACTACGATTACTGTATTTAAACAGTTTGAATCATATTCTGGATTAATTTAAATTTAGCATCTAGATATGCAGTACTAAATGTTTTCTTTTAGCTTAAAATTAAGAATTTTGGTGCCAGTTTGATATCACGGTGCATGACGCCAAACGCGGCTTGAAGCAATAAAGGAATCATGCCAAGCAGAGTATGTTGTCGCTGGAATAGAATCTAAGATGGCGTCCTTGCACTATCAATTCGTCAGAAAGATAATTTTAAAAGATAGTTTTGAAATACATTGAAATATATTTCAAAAGAAGAATATAGGAAGAGATTGAGAATAACCATGATCAATCAATAAATAATGAATAGCGATATAAAATAATAGAAGGTTGCATGTACTAATATTATAAAGGATATATATATATATAATAATAATCTCTCTTATAATATAATTTAGTAGTAATTATATATAATATCCATATAATAGGATTTAATAATAATTATTATGTATAATAATAATCATATAATGTAATTTAATAGTAATTATCGCATAGAATAAAATCATCATATTGTAATATAAAAATTATTCATACGAATACTCATGTAACGTAATAATTATAAATAAATAATGATAATTATAAATGAATAACTAAATAATAAGTATAAATAAAGTACATAATAATGATTATAAATTAAGAACATAATAATATTATAAATAAAGAACATAATAATAATTATAAATACATATAATAAAAAAACAATTATTATAAATAACGAATATTATATGATTATTACATATAATAATAATTATATTTTTATATTATATTATTAATAAAATAATTACATAATATATATTAACATTAACGATGAATATCAATTCAAAAGTACTGGAAACTTGCAATATTCCAAAAACTGCAAAAATATCAAGGTAACCATATTGTAATGTTATCGTCCATCTTGGCGAACATAAACAACAACTTGGCGCGTGCCCCGTGATATCAAACTAGTTCTAGAATTTTTTTCGCATATAAAGAACAAGACAGTAAAAAGAACAAGTCGTAAACTAAATATACTAAAGGAGTTTTCTAAAAATACCCAACATGCGGAATTATTCAAAGTAAACATCAATTAAAAGCGAAAGCGCGTGCGAGAGAAAAATAGCCGCTTTCAAAGACTTTGACCAAAAAGTTAGTAAAGTTCACTTTTAACGAGATACTCGACTCCCTTCAATTGCACCAATGAATCCTTTTTTTGGAAAGAATGCCTTACAAAGAAACTCTGAGGATCTTCGAGCTAAATTAAGGACTTTAGAGTTCGGGTACACTTCCAAGTGAACAACCAGTTATTTCAACTATTTTTCCCATTCTATTAGGATGATTCGAAGGGGAAAAAATAAATGTCAATTTAATGTATCTTGAAATTGTTCTTATGCAAAGTGAATTCAAGCAAAAATAATTGCTTTGAAGTTTTGATTGCGTTTGGGGAAGAATAAAAAATTAAAATGCTTGTTATATCAAGTAAATAAAAAGAATATTTTTTAATTAATAACTTTTACTGCGCGCGGGTTAATTACTGAAAAATTACGAAAAACGGCAATTATGTCGATTGTTCATTTATTATTCAAAATATATTAATATATCGATTTTATTTATTTTAGAGTTAATTGATATTTGAATAAAAAATCAGAATCTGAGACCTCGATTTTTAAATTTTTATATAAATTCTAATCTATTTCCTAAATTCTAATTTATGTTTTATATTCCAATTTTTCTGTGTGTGTTTTTTGTGCTTCAGGTATAGTGTTAGAGTTATAGGGATTCATGTCTCTTTAGTAGAGAATATTAACTATATACACTCAAGGACAAAAAAAATTAGCACACCAAGAAGGAGTCATCAAAATGAAACGAAATTTTACAAACGTAATGACTATATATAAATGATTATATAAATAAATGGTGATATAAATAAATGATTATAAAATCAAATAAAATTACTCATTTATATTTTAGAGAAAATGGCAAAAGAACGGAGGATTTAATAACCTGTTGAACCCTTTCTAGCGCGAATGCATGATGTGATACAATCGGGCAATGAGGCATACAAGTTCTGTATGATGTCTTGAGACATTTAGTTCCATATTTGCTGTACCCTTTCCTCTAGTTCGTTAAATCTCGTGGAATGCTCAACTCGCCATCCCAAATGATCCCAGATTTACTCGATAGGAGACAAATCTGGGGAACATGCAGGACAAGGTAGGATGATAACAGTGCGGTGACACCCTTGCTGTGTGAGGTCAACCATTGTCTTGTTGAAAAATGTCTACTGGAAGTCGTTGCATGTGTGGCAACCCATGTGGTTGCAGGATGTCATGGACATACCCCTGGGATGTCCTGGTGCCCCGGATCAATACTAGGGGTGACCGTGTATTGTACACAATGGCACCCCATGCCATCACACCAGCTGTGTGAGCGGTGTTTCGCTGTAAAGCAAAGTCACGATTGAGGCGTTCACCACGGGGCTCCACACACGAACACGATTATCATCACTGCTGAGATTGAATCTGGATTCGTCGCTAAAGACGACCTGATTCGTTCCACTGCAGTCAAGTTTTTTCGTGTGCGGCACCACTCCAAACGGCGGCGTCGGTGGGGGGCGTCAAAGGTAGCACACGTAATGGGTACCGCGATCCCAAATCTCCTTTATCCAAGCGCCTTCTTATGGTTCGAGAATATATGGGCGTATAGTGAAGGTGCTACCTGTGCCTGGATGGCAGCCGATGAAGCAGTCGGCAGTATTCTTATAATGTGCCAGTCTTCACGACGACTGGTCTGTCGAGGGCGTCCTGAGCCTGGTCTTCGTGTAAATGACATCTCTTTGATCCACCGGTCCCAACACCTCCTCACAACACAATCAAAGTGGTCTAAATGACGAGCTACTCGCCTAGCTGAGTACCTAGCTTCCATCATACCGATGATTCTCACCCTCCCAAACTGTCACAGCTGCTCATATTGTCTTCAAAAACGGTCTAATGGTATGTCTACCTCAGCTCTTTCTTTGTACACGATTTAGCTTACTAACAAACAAGCTTTGGTTATCTCTTTTATATTCCACGGAAAACGACGTTAAACGCCTTCTACCATCTATACGTATTGCGCAATCACGCTGCATTTCTAATAATTTGCATATCTCCTGGACAAGTACTCACATGCCAAGTTTCGTTACGATCCCGCAATTATTTCTTGGTGCACTAATTTTTTTTTGTCCATGAGTATACACTGGTGTGCAAAAATTAAGGACGAGACGGTTTTTTCAATATAACTTAGTACAAAAGTTTTCCAAATCAACACATTTAACACCGTAAAATCCCCAATACGTAAGGACATGTGTAATGTAAGCAACACTTACTAAAAGAGAAATCAGAGGGATAAAAAGAAGCTTGATTGAAAAAGTAGCATGGAGCGCAATGCGACTGAAGGCCGAAACATCCCTGTCATGGGTGTCCAGCAAGAAACATCCGGTCTTTAGTAGGGGATATGATTTCCCCTGACTGCTAGGCAGGTTTCACAGCGTCTGCCCAAGCTGAGAATGAGGGTGTCAATGAGTTGTTGAGGCATTGCTGCCCATTCGTCTTGCAGCGCCAATCGAAGCTCCCGAATCGTTACTGGTGGTAAGGTACGAGCTGCCAAGCGTCTGCCTAGAAAATTCCATACATGCTCGATGGGATTCAGATCCGGAGATCGTGCCGGCCAATCCATACGTTAAATATCCTCACTCTCTAAGAGCTGTTCAGCAGCTACTGTGCGATGACATGGTGCATTGTCGTCCATGAAAAGGAACTGCAGTCCCATAGCGCCACTAAAAAGACGCACATATGGAAGAAGAATCTCGTTACAATAACGGGTCCCGTTGACTGAACCTGCGTCGAAGATGTGAAGGTCTGTACGACTACCAAGCATGATGCCACCCCAAACGAGAACACCGCGACCTCCATACCTGTCCCTTTCAATGATGTTCGAGGGATGATTGCGGCTTCCCCGCTCTCTCCAGATGAGCATGCGATGAGAATCGCTACTCAAACTGAATCTGCTCTCATCCGTAAAGAGTACTCGTCCCCATTCATTGTCTCTCCAATTCCGGTGTTCCCGGCACCACAGAGAACACCTTCTCCGATGAGCAGGCGTTAAAGGTACACACCGTACAGGGCGTCGTGCAAACAGACCACCACCGTGCAGTCTTCTTGCCACGGTAAAACGCGATATCGGTCGTCCAGTCGCATGTGTCGTGTGTCTAGCGATTTCTCCCGCTGTCTGCCGCCTGTTTCTTCTGGCCTGTAAGACAATGTACCGGTCATCTGCGGGTGTGGTTCCTCGTGGACGACCACTACTGAACCCCCGGATAGCTGTTCCTGTAGTTTGAAATTGTCTCCAAAGTCGTGAAACGATGCTGTGAGCAATTCCGAACTCTGCAGCCACACTTGTCACACTGCGGCCTTCCTCCAACTTCCCAATGATTCTACCTCGGGTAAAAGCATCCAGATGTCGTCTAACAGATTGATTATTCGCCATTTCTCGTTGAGGCAGCAACTCGGTGTGATTTTAACTGCTATACGGCGTGCAATCTCTTTGCCAGAAATACTGATCTTACACCGACAACATGCTTTATACTACTCAGACACTCCCCCATTACGTCTACCTGCATATCTGCGCATGTGCTACCGTACATCACCTTACTTAATCTCCTGATTGGTCTTTCTGTCCGCTCTGCCTCTTCGTTCAGCTGATATGCTAATTTTTTGACTTCGTCCTTAATTTTTGCACACCAGTGTATACATGTGGATAACTACATATTATGATTTCTAAGGATGCCACTGATTTAGGTCAGTAAAAAAGGGTTACGCATTACTTTGTAAGATCCCCACCTTTCTCTTCGGCTGAAAATTTCGACATAATAGAAAAACATAATGTTGAAAATCAGGTCTACTTCTACACATGGGATTAACACACAACAATGAAATGAAAATAATAGGATGAATATTGAAAATAGGATTTTCTACGAGAGAAATAATTATAAAAATAATTCAAATTAGAAACGTAAAAACAAAAAACTTACCAAAATTTGAGCTTACCAATAAATTGGTAAGACAATATGACTACTAATACAAGCTCACGGCGCGTTAAGAAGATTTGATGAAAAGAATTAAACCCAGAGGCACACACGCACACCATCTAAATAGGTTTTTTTTAACCAAGCAAAGTGTAAAGAAGATTGAAAATAACGCAAAAATAAAATAAAGAAAATTTTCTATGAAAAGCTAAAATATTTTTGAAATAAATTTGAAAATTAATTTAACTGGATAGCTGTAAACAATGCAACAGTGAATTTTTTTTTATAATTCTAAGCTTTAACTCATTGTCAGGAACTAAATAATTCTTTTTTTTTATGAAGTTCAGAGTAATATTTCTAAAAATTAGATGTATGTAGATTGCAACACCAGAATTGCATTTTTATAATGTTAAATTCAAAAGAGTCTCTAATATCAAAAATATTACTTTTTCAGTAAATTATTCTTAGGGTTTATTTATGATCCTTAAAATTTGCTAACTTAATATTTTAATTGGTTTTTAATAAATTCAAGTATTGTAAATAATTAAAACTAGGAACATAATCTACCTTATGGCAAATCATAATTAAATCATAAATGTATCTAAATAAGTAACAAGATTCGTTGTCAATTTTATTGATTTTCATAATAGTGTACTGGAGAAAAGCATAATTTTGAACCTATATCATATTTTAATCGCAAAGGGAGGAATCTTTTTTCCTTACAATAGTTATCAATAATTTATGATCATAAAGCTGTATAAATATAGAATAATACCAAGCGAAGTAAATGTGTAATATAATGATAAAAAATGTTTTTTGAAAAAACATATAAATACAATGTGTGTATTCTAAATTTAAAAAAATATTTATATTCTATAATGACATAAATATAAATTTAATTTTTTTAATTGTAGCATTTTTGTGTTAGAAAATTTACTTTGAATTCAGAGTTTCACAGAAACATTTGCTTTTATGTAATTTAAATAACACAATATTCTTTATATACTCCGATTTTATATAAAGGATTCTGATCTAATGTATTGATAACAACATAATATTCGTCCATCATTCCATTCTTTGATGTTGCCAGTCTCAACAATAATTCTACTTGTTGAAATTTATTTTTGATATGACAAATGTGTAACATTATACTTTCAATATCAGTTAATAACTTCTTCCATTTGGCAACGGATTTGAAATAAGACTCTTCTTCCATTAGTTGGCAGTTATCCATTTAAATGCTGCATTCAAGTTACATCAGAAGATTGATTTTTATAAATGAGATATTTATCTAGCACCAGAACTGAAAAAGGAATATTACGAAATTGAAGATTTACTTAGAAGCTTTATACTGTCAGGATACTTTGCCATATTTCTTTATTTTCTCTGATGCGTATTTGAAATGATCTATTAATGATTGAAATTTGGAATGAAATATTGAAATGGAGTTTGATGGTGAATTCGAATGTTAAAAGGTTATGTCAAAAGGTTATTTTTACTAAAAGAAACGAAGAGTAAAAGACCAATTCACAGAATAGAATTCTGGAAAAATATGTGTAAAAAAATAGAATTTGGTTTCAAATAAATTAAATAATTAGTTGATTGTTTAACTTATCAATTTGGAACTATTTCAAATATTTTTAAGAGTAAAGATATCTACCTTATACAGTTTTCAATCCCTCAAATATACTTTATTTCCTAAATTTAAATGTCTATAAAATAATTCTAAATGTCTTTTTATTATTATGTGACATGCCCTATCTGCGATTTCTATTAATCCTCTTGGGAAACATCTTAACTGCTGTATGATTATAAAACTGCATTTTTTGTAAAGGAACCGTGATTTAGGCAAAAATGTATGTTGCTATTTAAAGTCAAGTGAAGAGATAAATGCAGTCGCTAGTCGTCAGGCTGCTGCTCAATTTAGAATTTTAGAGTTACAGTGGTGGCAAAAAGTCCTGAACACACTCATTTTTTTTTCATAATTTTTGTGTTTGACTTCATTTTTCGTTATGAAATTATCGCACTATCTTAAATATTGTTATTGATTTTAATGTATTTTTATGCTGATTTCAAATCTGTTTGTAGATTTCATCTAAAGTAAATAGTTTCATTGATATGTTGAAAAAACCTTAACAAGAAAGCATAAGGTCACTGTAAGAATAAGTGAGTGTGTTTTCCACCAATGAAATGCTCCATTATTTCAACCAATTAGAGAGCAGTAGCGATAAAAAGTTGAAAGAAAAAGGTGAAACGTGGTTTATTGTATTGAATGCAGTTGTGTGCTTGTGGAAAATAGTGTATTGAAAGCAATTTGAAGTGCGTTTGTGGAAAATATCGGAATTATGGCTAAACTTTCATATCTGCCTGAGAATAAAAGGTACAAAATAATACATTTGAAGGAAGAAGGTTATTCTATGCGCCAAATTGCTGCTAAAGGGCCATGTGGTCTTTCTACTGTTGTGAGAACTTTAAAAAGATTTTCTGAAACAAATTTTATTGTGGACAGGGGGCGATCAGGACACGACCAAGAAAAACATCTTTACGTGAAGACAGGTTATTTCTTTCAAACAGAAAGCTTAATTCCTCGCAAATTTTGAAACAATGGGCTTTGACATCAAACGTGAGTGTGTGCCCAAGAACTGTTAGAGGAAGACTGCTGGAAATTGGGCTACGTGGCTGTAAAGCGCGCCCAAAACCGTTACTGACTGAATTTCAACGCAAGAGGTGATTGACGAGGGCAAGGGAACATTCATTATGGACTATTAAATACTGGGAAAAGGTAATATTTAGTGACGAGAGTCAGTTTTGTATTTCTGGCAACCAAAGTAGTGCCTATGTAAGACGACGCACTCATGAGGAATTCAACCCTCAGTGTCTGAAGCCCACAGTAAAGTACCCGACAAAAGTGATAGTATGGGGTTGCATATCTTCTCATGGTGTTGGAAGACTTCACATCGTTAGCGGAACAGTGAAAATCATGGATTACATTGAAATACTACAAAATAAATTGCTACCAACTGCGAGAGACCTTTTGGGGAATCAGTCATGGATTTTTCAGGACGAATACGCCCCTTGCCATCGTGCAAAGGTAGTCCAGAAATGGTTGTAAGACCATACTGTGAATAGAATGAACTGGTCAAGACAGTCTCCCGACATTAATCCGATAGAGAGTTTATGGTTTAAAATTGGTTATGTAATTTCAAAGAAAAACCTTCAAAGAAACGTGAATAAATTGAAGCTTTAATATTTTCCTTAAACCATATTGTCACGAAAGGTCTTCTTTTGAAATTGGTGCATTCCATGCCAAAAAGATGTAGAGCCGTAATTAAAGCAAACGGCTGACCCATAAAATATTGATTTTCAAACATGTGACAACAATGTAATTTTCAAAATTCTATATATATATATATATATATATATATATATATATATATATATATATATATATTAAATATACCGTATTAGTCAATTTTCGTGTTATTTTTCTTTGCATATTATGTTATTCTATATTGTTTTATTCTGTACATATTTCGCATTATTGTGTTCAGGCAGCTTTACAACAAAAAATATTTTAGTCATTAAGAAACTACTAGTAGATTTGAAATCAGCATAAAAAAATACATTAAAATCAATAACAATATTTAAGATAGTGCGATAATTTCACAATGAAAAATGAAGTCAATATAAAAATTACGCTAAAATATGAGTGTGTTTAGGACTTTTTGCCACCACTGTAGAATAATTAAAGCCATCGTGGAGTTTAAATGTAAAGAAATCCTATATCTCACGGAACAACAGATTTAGTCAAGTCAGATGCTTAACATTACGTCGGATCTTCTTAGAAAAGAAAAGTATTTTAATAATTATTATTAATATTTAAGTTAGCAATTAAGTTGACCATTTCCTTCGTTTAAACAATTTTTTCGATTATTAATTGATACGCAAAATAAAGATGTTGATTTTATTAAAATGTCTGTTAATTTTGTACTCACAAATTCACAAGTGACCCCAGGGTCCCGACAATAATTGAAAAAAAAATATTCTAAATATAAATTTAATGACATTTTTTTTTTTGTTTTATTAACATAATTTATTGATTTGTGTTTTTCTCTAAAAGTATTTATTTCAATATCAATTCTCGGTATTGAATTTTTTCCAATAATTTACTTATTTTCAGTTGAACATTAATATAATAGAAAGTCATACATTTGGATCTATGATTTTCTAAAAATAATATATTTCACTCCAAAAAGTGAAATAAAATTTCTAGTAAAAACAATAATTTGTCTTATCTTATCCAAGTTTTTCCTTTCTCTGTCTACCTTTTACTGTTAACATTTAGATTAAATAAAATATCTTCATCAAAATCTTTCTTAAGTTTTAATTAAAAATTTAATTATATCTGTTTATTTTTACATGGCATTTTAATTTTACATATACGAAGACACACAAATTTTCCTTATTTTATAAATTCATTAGTTGGAAAGATTTCATATTTTTCTAATCAATTAATTAAGTAATATTTATTCTAGTCAAGTGATGTGATAAGAAGTAAACATTATTTTTCTTCTCTAGAATTTAAAAAAGATGTGTGTATGTAATTGAATAAAATGAAGAATCAATTAAGTTTTTCTTAAAACTCACAATAAATTTGTTTTTGTTGTATTTCAATTGCAAAAGTTTAATAAAACTGGAATTTATTTTTAATAATTGAATTCATAATTTAAGTTTAAATCGTTTAGTTTCAGATAAAATTATACACATTTTATATCTTTGTAAAAGCATTTGCCATCAAGTTAAAGTTTTGGATCTTCTATAAAAAAAATTCAAGAAGTTAATTTTCAGTTCAATTTTGACGAGCTTTATCATGTTCTGGATTCCATCTGGTGTTTAAATATCTTCTGGTGCATTGATTTTGTATTTTCTTAAAAATCGTGTAGAACTTAGGATCATATAATTGTTAAATTAGATTTATTTGAATCGTTTGTCATAATGTTTAACTCATAAGTATTCCTGTTACTGATTAAAAATAGAATTTGTGTATAGAATAATTCTCTGTGGCTCAAATTTTGCCTTGGATTTAGTAAAATTATTGTATAATCTACATTACGATGTAGTAATCTGTGTAATGAAGAATGTTTTGAATACAGTTTTAATGCAGGGTCTTTCTTTTCGAAATTCATAAGGCAGTGTTTCTCGAACTGTGAGACGCACACCCCTTGGGGGCGTAACAATTCTAAGAGGGGGGGGTGAGAGCATATTGAAAAGTCATAGACAAAATATTATTAAAAAGATTTTTGAAAAAAAATTATTAATTTACTGAAAATAAACAAATTACATTCTGACATAATAAAAAATAAAATACATATTTACACTGATGTATTACACTTGTAAATGTGTTAATGCTACACAATGTTTTTTTTCGTAATTAATTTAACAATACTAAGTTAAGAACAAATTTTTATTAATTAGCAGTAACCCCATGGGTTTGTCATATATATAATTAAAAAGAAAAATTAACACTTATCTTGATAATTTGTACGGTTTATAATTAATCCCTTAACTACCGATTAACGTTTACGTGATTCGCTTTCCAATGCGAACCGTTTTCCACACAAAGGCGCGCATATGTGACGTATGGGGGGGAGAATAAAGAAGTAAATAACCTGAAATAAGCAAATCCTTCGCAAACATTATCAAGGTCATTTTATTGAATTTCAAATCCTTCGGAATAATTTGATGGATAACAGTGCACAGAGAAGATTGTACTTCGGAAAAACGTATATATACGTATGGAAAAATAAACGCTTTGGCTTGTCGAGACGTTTATATACGCCTGGGGCTCTTAAGAGGTTAAACTCGTATCGTAGTTTTAACGTCATAGTATAGTATTATTGAATCCAATACAATTTTATTGTACGACGGGGGCGCAATGGAAATTATGATTGAATATTGGACCGCTAATACTGCAAATTTGAGAAAGCACTGTCATAAGGTATTCAGTGCATCTTGAATATACAAATTAAAACGATTCCATTCAGAATTTAACTTTTATTCTCCACTTTTAACTCTGTCATATAATTATTTTTGAGAAACATAATGTAGGATAAGGTATGCAGAGCACATTACTTCATTATATTGAAATATTCAGTGACCCGAACTTTGACTTGCTCATTAGATTGACATGAAAAATTTAACACGGAAATTCATAAAACTTAACATAACACACATTTGCATAAAACTTAAAAGAACTAACACCGAAACAGCCATAAAATATGAGATTTTAAAAGGCGTAAAATTATACCTAAATACCAGATAATATACAAACAATCCAATAATAGCAATTCTGCATTAAATTATCAATTATATTCAGTAAAAAAATTAAATAATTTCTTAAAAATATTATACAGTGAGTAGAAACTGACTTTTAAAAACATAATTAAATGTAAAAAAACCATGCTCATTGCATTACGTAATATTTTATATGTAGAAGTTCTTTCTAAGATCAACTCAAAAGAACTTACATGAAAAAAAATTAATGCCATAACTTAGCCTTAAGTTAAGGCATTAAATTTTAATACATATATACACTACTGGCCACCATAAATGCAACACCCTGAAGAAAGCACGCAAAATAACATGAAATTTAGAAAATGCATTCGCGGAGGTGAGATATGCAAATGATTAGAATTTCAGCGCAGACACACATCACGCGCCTGTGGCGCCACTTCAAAGCGCTATTTAAGGCTTGGAGATTTCGACGATTTCATGTTCCGCCATTGTGTTTTTCTCTTTGTGGTTTTTCAAAACGATCAGTTACGTCTAGTAGAAAAAGCGATCAGCTTTTCATCAAGTATCGGAGTTCGACAGAGAGCGATAGTGGCCTACCGAGATTGTGGATTATCTTCTAGGGAAATCGGTAGTCGTGTTGGACGAAAAAGCATACAACTGCAATGCGGATTTGGGACAGTTGATAGGAGGGTACGATGGACCGACGTAGTCGATCGCATCCACCTCAATGCATTTCTTCATGTGAAAACAGGCAAATTATGCGCATGGCACTGACGGATCGCTCAGTCACATCACGAAACGTAGCACAGCACATTGAGCTCTAACGCATCATTCAGTGTCTGCGCGTACCATTCGACGTCATTTACAGCAGAGTGGTCTGTCTGAAAGACGTCCATTGCTTGGTCCATCCTTGAAGCAGAGCTACAGACGTCTCCGCCGCGAATGGTGTGATTAAATGAGGATGTGGGCAGCATAATGGAATAAAGTTGTCTTTACTGACGAGTAACGCATCTGTCTGCAACATTCACGATGTTCGACTCGAGTTTGGAGACACTGTGGATAGAGGGATACTGAACAGTTGCGTTATGAACCACCATACTGGTCCTGCACCGGGTATTATGGTATGGGGGTATTTAATATCACTCTCGCACTCCTCTAGTACGCATTACCGGTACTTTAAACATCCAGCGCTACATCTCCGATGTGTTGCAGCCAGTTGTCCTTCCTTACCTTCAGGGCTTGGCCACAGCCATATTTCAATAGGATAATGCGCGACTACACGTGGTATCTATTGTCCAAAGGTTCTTCGTCAATCACCAGATTGAATTTCTTCCCTGGCCGGCTCGCTCCCCAGATCTTTCGCCGATAGAAAACATGTGGTCCATGGCTGCTCAACGATTCATCCGGATTACACCCCTAGCTGCCACACCAGATCAACTTTGGCAACGTGTGGAAACCTTTTTTGGTCTGCTGTACCCCAAGAACACATCCAAAGGCTTTTTGAATCAATGCCGAGGCGTGTGGCAGCGGTGATCTCCAAAAATGGCTGCTAATCTGGCTACTAGTTCTGGCAGGAACTACACTTCACAGAAATCTATAAATTTAATCATTTGATACTTGGTCAACATGTTATCTACAAAATAAATTTTGTTGTGCTATCTCTAGTCTTTTTGGTGTTGCATTTGAGGTGGCTGGCAGTGTATATGTATATATATACTGATGGGGGGCCGTCAGTCCCTAAGGCTTGCAACTGTAATTTTTATATCGGCCCTGTTGTTTACAAGAAAAGGAATTTCTCACCCCACCGAAAAGGGTGACGCGTTTCCCACGCCTGGAAGAAGGCAATGTACCCATAAATACATCATGGTTTGGGTTGTTTTGGGGAATTTCCCGCGTTTTGGGGGGAGTCATGGACTGCGAGAAGATATCCTCTCCGCTGATTCCAGACTCAATCAGAAAAG